>JAUPFP010000026.1:1297500-1640000 GCA_036925085.1 Brachycybe producta | reverse complement strand
CGACACCAGAAAGAATTGAAGGAAATTGACGCCGTTTGAAGGGCCTCAAAAATATTCCTTGCCCTGGGCCTTACATTTTCTCCGAAATTCCCTGGCCACATAAAATGTTAATAGAAGTAAATAAGTGAATGTGACCACGAACAAAAGGAAAAACCAAGAAAGAAAATGCAATGAAACCTTCTTTATATATGAAAACCCAAGGTAAACTAAAAGGAATGCAATTGATCACCTGATGCAGTAGGTTGTATTAAAGAAAGGGAGGCAATATCTCAAAGGCTGTGTCAAGCTGCATCATGTTTTTGTTGGTGGATATGATGATCATAATATTAAAGATACTATAAGATAATATTCTCAGCTATAAGATGTTAATATCCAAGCAGGATCACTATCATTCCATTTTCTTGTTGTTGTGGAAGAAACAAAAGTATCTGATGGTGAAAACCAGTTCTGGCCTTAAGTTGCGCTCGTGCATCATTGGAGAGGCCCCCCTCCTCCTGGAAAAATCATGCAGAATTCTGTAAGGTTTTATTCCTTTTCTTACTGTGCATTGACTTTCTGCAGAACTTTTGAAATTATTCATATTTCTATTCTGTAGAATTTATCTGCACACTGTGTATAACATTTCACTTGGAAATTGTAATACTATTACAATAGTTAAATCTGCAGAACAATTCTACAGGAAATATTGCACAGCATTAGCTGTGTACTCAAAACCCAACAGAGAAAAGCTGCAGAAACAATTGCCATTTTAATATGTTTATTCTGCAGAATTTCTCTGCTTACTGTGCATAAAATCTCATTTGAAAATCCTAATACATGGTTAAAAACATTTACAAATGTATTAGGGGATTTCCCCTTTTGAGTTCAGTTATATTCAGTTATTTCATTTTTTTGAGTGGGTGTTTATTTTGAGTTTGTTTAGTTTTGGAAGTGTGGGTGTATGACTTCAGTTTGTAATGGTCATTTCATTACATTGTTTAGCTTATTGTCTGTCTTGCTTCAGAAAAGGTAAATTTTCTTAATTTTTGAAAATGAAAATGGTTTAATTCTATTATTTCATTAAATGTTTTTTTGGATTGATTAATAACATTTTTATTTTTTCATTTAAACTTTCCATTTTTAAGTGTAGGCATTGTTTTCACTGTGGCGAAATTAATTTGAAGGGTTAAGAGTTTTGTGAAAAGGATGAGAGTATATACAGAAACATAGCTGCAGAAATATTCTGCAAAATTCTGCAGATATAGTCTGCATAACTCTACAGAGATAGTCTGCATAACTCTGCTGAAAGATTCTACAACTACTCTGCAGAAAGATTCTGCATAATATAATCAACATAAAAATTCCTGAAGAAACAGTGTTCCAATTTTAGTCAGAAGGCCTCTGCAGAAACATGTAGATAAAATTCTACAGAATCCTGATATAAAATTTCCAGGAGGGCCTCATTGAAGAGGACATTGAAAGAACAAGAAACATCTATGGGGAGGCTTCATATGTACAAAACTGAAATTGTAAAAAACCATCAAATTATCAGAGTATTTGGGTTGATTCTCGATGTTGTGTTCCTTCTTTATCTTCATAAAGAAAAGTTTAAAAGATGTGTCAATGTTGTGTGTCAATTCAATTAAACTTAGTACACCTTTAATCAGCTTAGAAGCCATGTGGCAGGGGGATTCCTCCCGATCACAAATGATTGTCATTCAGATAAAACAAGACATCATTGTTAAACTGAAATTGGGACGGAGGACGGCTTGCTAATGATTGAATAAATGCAGGCCAAGTGCTGCAAAATGTGTGCATATTGCCACTTAATATAAATTAGGTCTTGGTGGATTTATTTATATTTGCAAGAAATTTGAAAAAAAAACTCTAGTTCTGACATATGTAGTATAGTGATGGCCAATTTCATGAAATTTATTTTATTGAAATATTTCATTAGATATTTCATGAAATTTATGTAAAGTTGTGAAGTATATTGAAAAGTTGTAAAATTAATTGAAATCCATGAAATAAAACAAGACAATTGCATCAGTTTACATTAACTTTACATACTAATGGTGTATTATTTCTCAAATGGTGTACATGATTATATCTCACTAGGCAAGTAATCTTAAGCAGCAAAAACCCTAAAATATGCATGCATTTATGCACTAAAAAGTGCTGATTTATGCATTAAAACACAAAAATACGAAGTAAAAAAATCAGCACCAGACTATTTTCTCTTCAAGCAAGCTTTACTTGAAGAAACTTTTGGCATTTTTTTTTCATAAAAGTACATAGTACCAAGCAGAAATTGTAGCCAAAGTGTCCAAACTAAAACAAGCTAAGTTTATATACCTGTGCTACAATGGGTATTCAATGGATGAGAGGAACAAACAATGAGGGCTAAAGTTACCCTTTTAATACAGTGGACTTTTCTGTCCACTGTACTAAAAGGGTAAGTTTAGCCCTCATTGTCATGACCTAGATTGCAAAAAGGTAATATAAATTAAGATGTGTAGGATGATTTATTTAAGTCTAAGGTGAGGGTTAGTCCGTGATTCACATTCCTGTTACATGAAACTGAAAAAAATGCTTCAAAAATTGTAAAAATTGAAATTTTAAAACACACTAAAAAAGCGCTAAAATATGCATTAAAACAGAAAATTGTCTCATTATGCATTCTTATGCAACAACGCCAAAATATGCAAAAATATGCAGAATCGAAATTTGAGGGTAGATAGCTTGGTGCATGATTGGGATATTACTTTAATCAGCACATTCGTATTTCATTGCTAAAAAATATATGCAAAACATAAAAATACTTGCCCTATTTCTCACATAATGTGAATAATGATTGTTGTAGAATAATTAGAATACTAGTGGGGTAACCCGTCATAAATGACAGGAACACAATTCTAGTTTAATTTTGTTACTAAAATTATTTAACTATTTTATTAAATACTTCATTATAAATGACATTTTGTGTTAATGTACGGTTGTCTTGACCACTTCCATTTTGTATAAGTACCTTAATATTGTTTGGGTTCTTGGATCGGGAGCGCGCAACATAAAGTTGTAAATGAAAAAAAAAACTGGTTCATGATGGGAGCAAAATTCACAGGCAATTTCGCCCAGCATTAGAATTTCTTTTCCTCCGCCCTTTTATGACGTCAGACCAAGTAACAAAAGAATTAGAAATTGAAAAGGGCGAGGCATGTGACATAAAACCAAGTAACAAACCAATTAGAAATTGATGACGTTCATAAAGAGCGGAGCAAAAGAAATTCTAATGCTAGGCACAATTGCCCGTGATAAATTTAAGTTTAATTTTGATATTATCCCCTCCCCTTTTTATATTTGAAAGAGAAAATGAAATTTTCATTTTCTCTCGTGTGCGCATGCGCGTTGTTTGTTCCTTTTTTTACTCCTTTCAATTTCAGTCACCCCCTCCCACTTTTTTTCCCTCCACGTTTCTCTCTCTCTCTCTCTCCCCATCTACACTTTCCAACCTTTTCCCCTCTCCAATTTAATATCATGGGGTTCTTGGATTGGGAGAGTGCAACATATTGTTGACCTTGAGAAAAAAAGCGGTTCATTTATTTATTTAAATTTATATAAATTCCAATGTGCTTCAAGGTTTTTGTCCTTGTTTGTACAGCATTATTGAGGGAAGGAAGCAAGGAGACTAAGAAAGATAGATGGGGCTTATAGGGACCATAACATAGGTGTCCTGATTTTCATTGACACAAAATACTTTCAACGATTAGAAATAAGTGGTTTTAACTATTAAAACAAAAACTGTCGACAAAATTTTCAAAATTAAATCAAAGCGAATAATAAATACTAGATGTACTAAAATGAAATTCTTGGATTTGGTTTAAGGACAATAACTTGTTTGGTATACATAAAAAGTGCTTCCGCTTCTAGCCCTTAAAACGGACAAGAACAGAGTCACTCATTCATTTGGTTGCTCTTCGGATAATCTATCGCATAAAAATAATTATTAATGAATGTATAAAAAGTGAATACAAATAACATAATAAAACTCATTGACTCAATTTTATTTGCGAGTACCTCTGCGACTAATGCCATTATGACCGTTAGAATGATTTGAAGACTGTTGTTGGGGACGAGCTACTGAAGGCATTAATGATGATAAAGGAGGTTGAACAATTCTATTATTCCTATTAAATGGTGGCTGAGAACTTGTACTTCCATTCCCACTGCCTAATGATAAAATAAATAATGTATTAACGTAAAATCAAACAATTAATTGCTTCATTAATTGAAACGTTTTCACTTCAACAAGGATAACAGATTTTGTGATTAATTAAACCAACACGTCAAAAACGACACAAATCCTCGACATCGAATCCTCGTATCCCGCGAATCTTGAAACATACTCGAGATTTGAAAACTCAAATCGTCGCACTTTTTTCGTCTTTCGAATCCTAACCTAGAAAAAAAATGTAAAAACTTTGGTAAAATTAGTTTTAACTCCATTGACGTCCAATAGAAGCCCTCACTAACAAAAAAACGGCGATTGTTGCACTTTCGGTGGTACACGGATCACCCGGATCATCACCTTGTGGCAACCTTGAGTTCATATTATTAATAATTTAATATTTAATATTATTTCATTTATTTGTATCTTTTTAATGTATAATATAAGATTCTTATATGAAAGATTCGAGAACCTTTTAGGATTCGGATTCGAGAACCTTTTAGGATTCGGATTCGAGAAAATTTAGGATTCGTCCCACCTCTACTGTTAACTATATTAACTAGAGGTGAGACGAATCCTAAATTTTCTCGAATCCGAATCCTAAAAGGTTCTCGAATCCCCCGAATCTCGAATATCTGGAATCCTTCATATAATTGTATATTATTCATGAAGAAGATACAAATGGGTGTGAGACACTTGCCCTAAAGCCATTGTTTTAGGGCAAATGTCCCTTTAGGGCAAATGGTTTTAGCACAAGTGGATTTCGGGCAAATGACTTTAGGGCAAATGTCCATATCCTCATACAAATAAATGAAATAATATTAAATATTAAATTATTATTAATAAAAAAAACAAGTGTGGCACCAAGGGTGGCCACAAGGTGATATTGGTGTCCGGGTACCAGCGAAATTGCAACAATCGCCATTATTTTTGTTTGTGAACGCTTGTATCAAACGTTAATGGAGTTAAAACTAATATCACCAAAGTTTTTAACAGTTTTTTAAGGTTAGGATTCGAAAGATTTGAAAGACGAAAAAAGCGCGAAGATTCTAGTTTTCGAATCTCAAATATTTTTCAAGATTCGCGGGTACCTAGGATTCGAATGGCCCATCCCTAGTTAATAGTATAAATACATCCAAAATTAATACAAAAGTTATATGGTTCTGTAAGAAATACATGATATTTGAAAATCCACTGAAGGACAACAAATAGATACAACATATGTTGACCTACATCACAATATACATCATCATAGAAAACATTGTGTCCACTCATAATAGTGCTTTCATAAAACGTCCAGTTACTAGTTACTCCATGTCTTTCAAAATAGTCAAAATTAATGTCTATATAGGGATAATATCACGTTTGTCAACCTACTCAATAGCAAATACCCAAATGACAACCCTGAAGAATACTAGACTAGACTGGAAACCACTGAAACTGGAGAAACATTCTGAGACAGGTCCCCGCTGCTCGAAATGGAACCAACCTAATTTAGTCGGCTTTCGGATACTTGCAACAAAAATGTTTAAAAGCATTCAAGCAATGAGGACTTTACCAATAACTAGTGGCAACATTGATTGGACAGGACTGGCTCACTACAGCTACCAGGGTCACTACAGCTACCAGGGTCACTACAGCTACCAGGGTCACTACAACTACAAAAAATATATAGACCTTTTTTTGTTCATCAAAAAGGTCACTACAGCTACCAAGAATCATTACAGCTACCAAAAAAATATAGTCATTTTTTATCAATACGTTTTGTTTAGGTTAGATTCGGTTCAGTTAGGTTTCGTTAGGTTGGGTCAGGTTTCATTAGGTTCGGTTAGGTTAGGTTCGGTAAGGTTCGGTTAGGTTAGGTTCGGTAAGGTTCGGTTAGGTTAGGTTCGGTAAGGTTCGGTTAGGTTAGGTTCGGTAAGGTTCGGTTAGGTTTCATTAGGTAAGGTTTGGTTAGGTTTGGTTAGGTTAGGTTTGGTTAGGTTTGGTTATTTTTGGTTAGGTTTGGTTAGGTTTGGTTAGGTTAGGTTAGGTTAGGTTTGGTTAGGTTTGGTTAGGTTAGGTTAGGTTTGGTTAGGTTTGGTTAGGTTAGGTTAGGTTTGGTTAGTTTCAGTAATATTCGGTTAGGTTTGGTTTCATTAGGTAAGATTCGGTAAGGTAAGGTTAGGTTTCATTTGATAAAGTTAGGTTAGGTCGAAAGGGTTATTTTTTTTGTAGCTGTGTGATGAAAAAAAGGTCTTTATTTTGTCCCTATATTTTTTGGTAGCTGTAGTGACCCTTTTGATGAACAAAAGGTCTAACTATTTTTTGGTAGCTGTAGTGACCAAGTAGCTGTTGTGATCCTTGGTAGCTGTAGTGACCAAGTAGCTGTTGTGAGCCTTGGTAGCTGTAGTGACCCCCAACCGTTTCCACTTGTTGTATCTGTCTCGACTGGCCTTAGAAGTAACTTTCCTAGGAATTTATGAAAACTTTACTAGAGTTGTAGTTAAGCTCAGAAGTTATCTAAATGCTGTTTTCTAAACCCCAACTCACCTCTTCCAAAAAAAAATACAGTAGTGCGACTTTAATGACAATTCATTTGCCCGACACGGTCATATTCTTAAAGACTGTAACATTTTGAATTTCGATAATTCCTCTATAAACAGCCCCGAGGACCTGTGTCAAATGGACCACTTATTCAACTTAATACACCAGCAATCAGCTCGAGAACTATATGGCAGGAGGGTAATTCTCAATCAAAATTGGTTATTTAGACAAGGCTTAGACATCACTGTCAAATTGAATTTGTCTTAAAGCAGAACTATATGCTGGAAGAGAATTCCATAGTTTAAATACATATGGAAAGAAAGACATCAAATGAGGAGTTAAGCGAATTTTCAAGGAAACGAAAAAAAAATCCTTCAAAATTTAAAGAGCTGTACAAATTCTTCATTGGTGTCATATTTTTGGTGTTGGTTCTTGTAATAAACGTATAAAAAGTTGAAGTTTGTGCAGCTCAACTTTGAACCTACACCGATATATGGCAGTTTTAGACATGTGCCACTTTGAAAAAAAAATTTAACATTAACAATGCTCGGAGAAACTTATTCCCTTTTGTCGTAAAAGGAATAAAATAAAACTAGTAGTAGAGCCCATCCTAGGACCTTCAGAAGGATCTGGATCTAGGATCATCCTAGGCCCTTCAGAAAACTTCGGAATGTGAAAAAAATTAAATAACTGAAACATCGAAAAACATTATTGGCACTGATTTTATGTGAATGTAGACCCCCTCACCCGCCGGCGTTAGCCGCTTTAGCTGATTTTTTTTTTCGTGCAGCCAAAATCCGCCGAATAAGTTTAATATTATTTAACATAACTGCAGGATTATATAGGGTGTTTCAGAAAGATTTTCTTTTTTAACAACTAAAAATAAAGCATCAAAATTTGTCAAATCAAAGTTTAATCATTGTTAAAAAAAAGCATGTACAAAAATTTCATTTATGAAAATCAACCGTATTCAAATGAGCACGGTTCGTCTCTTCACACACATCTAATTTAGACCTAAAGTTTTCAATCACATGCTGGAACATTTCATGTGGAATAGCGTTCATTTCATTTGCTATTTTTGTTATTTTTTGTTATTTTTTGCATATTCAAATTACGTGGTAATGGGTTAAAAACTTTACTCTTCACGTGGCCCCATAAAAAAATCGGCTGGCGTCAAATCTGGACTCCTGGGGGGGGGGGGGGGGCAGTTGATGTTTCCTTGACGACTAATTATTCTTCCAGGAAACAATTCATAAAGAGCATTTAGTGAGTCATTTGTAACGTGGGAAGGGCCCCGATCTTGCTGGAAAAGTGTTACGTTTGTAACCTATCTGATTTTGCATTTCTTGGGCCAAAAAAGTCCTGATCATATGGCAATACCGCTCTGGAAGAATAATTAGTCGTCGAGGAAACATCAACTGGCCCCCCAGTAGTCCAGATTTAATGCCTGCCGATTTTTTATGGGGCCAAGTAAAGAGTAAAATTTTTAACCCATTACCACGTAATTTGAATGAGTTAAAGCAAAAAAAATAACAAATGAAATGAACGTTATTCCACATACAATGCTTCAGCGTGTGATTGAAAACTATGTCTAGATTAGATGTGTGTAAAGAGACGAACCGTGCTCATTTGAATGCGGTTGTTTTTCATAAATAAAAATTTTGTACATGCTTTTTATTTTACCAATGATTAAACTTTGATTTGACAAATTTTGATGTTTTATTTTTAGTTGTTAAAAAAGAAAATATTTCTGAAACACCCTGTATTTCGGAATGTGCTCTGGGGTCAGTTACAGTTGAGAGCATGTTCTCCATAACTTTACTTTTATGCAATGGCCATTGTAATTTAGACCAGTGTCCTAATAAATGAAATTACTTTCTTTATTAAAGTTTTTATTTATTTCTTTATTTTTGTTTTGCAACTGCTCAGAACGTGAAGCCGTAAATCAGCCAAATATCCGCCAAATTTTAGCCCAGCGGATCGCGGCTAAAAAAAATGGAGCTAAGTCTGACTTCCGCTGAGATTTACGAGAAAATAGTCGAACATCGTAAAAAAATATGGCCGAGGGGTTATCGAACACTATATTTGTTTTTAATAATAATATAGCCTATACCCCGTCCCACGGTTTGCTACGTGTGCCGAAAATTTTTGAAAACTTAATTGATTGCATTAATATAATCAATGAATCATTAGAAAAAACAAATTATTTAAAACTTTCCTAATACACGTATGTAATGTACACTAAACTAGTAGTTTCTAAAGGGTGTACCGTGGCATACTAGTAACTAGTATGCCTGGCATATTCCATCTGGGGATATTTTTATGATGATTCTATGTTGGATGACATGAAAGATAGAGGTGGAGGCCAGGGGCGTAGCTAGGCAACTGCAAACCCGCAACTGCAAGGGGGGGGGGGGGGCTGGAGGTTTCGGGGCGCAAAAAACGAAATGAAAGTTATGTATTTTCAAAAATAATTGAATAAATTAAGCGAGTGATTCCGAATTGCTTGCTTAATTTATTAAGTTAATTTAGAAAATAAATCGACTTTCATTTAATATTTACTTTTAAAAACTACATAGTTGCACCAGTAAATCTTCATAGAGATCAATGGGCACGGCGGAAAGGTCGGAACAACGGTAGTTGGAAAATAGTAGGAACAGTCGGAAGGTTAGGTTTAGTTAAATTAAACTTGTTGCACGATGGTTGGGCGCACAGCCTCCAGTTTTTAAAGAATTATTAAATCAAATTAGTCCATTGTTCGAATGTTTCCTAATTTGATTAACGGAGAGGAACGGTCGGAACAATGGACAACTTTCTTTTAATAATTCTTTAAAAACTGGGGGCTGCGACAAACTTAATTTCTTAACCTTTCCTGACCTTCCGACTGTTCCCACTGTTATTCAGACCTGTTCCGCCGTTCATCAAAATAGCACCCCCACCGAGTATGAGGGCTATTTGGAGAGAGAGGTAAGGGGGCGCAAAGTGTTAAGTGGGCGGGGGGCGCAACAAAGTTATAGCTACGCCACTAGTGGAGGCTAGTAGTGACATGCAATTAGTGAAAAAAAAAAATACATGCTACCAACGAGCGGTTGAATAGCAAAAAAGCATGCAATTGGAGTGAAATTACAAAAGCAGAATGTAGCGCAAAAAACTTACAAATGTCAAACAATGTGTTTAAATTTAAAAAAAAAAAAAAAATTGCGAAAAGTCATGTTAACTGTTTGACACAAGCTATTTTACGCACCTGTTGGTCTTACATCCTGGACGTTTTGTGGCAACGTAGTCAGTGGAGGTTGTATAGGAGGAGAAACACTTCGTTGCTCAGTCTGCATGAAAGAATAAACGAATTACATGGCATGACCATTCACAAGAAATTTATCTTATTTTTATTTTCTGGTAGCTACCAGTTTTGATTGTTGCGACTGGATAAGCTCCATGTTTGGTTCACTCATAAAAGGGGTCTCAGCAAAAACAAGGCAAAACCTTAAAAACACGTAGAAAAAAATGTATAATTTAATGTTTTTAGCAATAACTAAATAAATTTCTTACTTGTCGGCAATTAATAACATTCTGTCTTGTTAATAAAAATTAACGATTGCTCATGTATTCTAGGCAACAAACTTATTTTAACTTTGTATGCTTGTTTTACTTACGTACAAGACAAATGATAGCAGTGATCCCTTTCCTTAAGCCTCGTTTTCACATCGATAGTTCTTTCATGAAAGTAGCTGTCATAAAAATTGCGATAGTTCACTCTCAGGATAGCAACTGTCTACGTGTCTTGGAAAAAACACATTGATGGTGTTACTGGGAAAGCTCTACAAATGCTTCGTTTTAGTCAAAGGACATTGGGCACCTGCCCAGCACAAGTTAAAACTATTGCCTATCAAGCATTGGTTTGGCCTCATCTTGAGTATTGCTGCAGTGTATTTAATCCTCACTCTGCCACACTCACTCACTCACTCAGTTGAAATGGTTCAGCATAAGGCAGCTAGGTTTGTTTGTGGCAGGCACAAATTAGCACTATACATGGGCAGGGCTGACCACTCTAGGAAAATTAGGGAGATTTTTGCTAGGACAGATTCATATTATTGGTCTTTTTTCCTAGAGTTATAAGACAATGGAACTCTCTTCCTGAGGCAATGGTGAATGGGGATAATTTTGTTTTGTGGGACTGACAATTGTATATTCATTTTGTTTTTATATATGTGCATGTATATGTGCTTGACAATACTTAATGCTGCATGTGGACTTTTATGGCCCTCTGCCATAAGGCCTATTTTGGCTGCTAGCAGAGTACTAATTGTAATTGTAAGTAACGTGATAGTCTGTCATGACAGTTTGACGTCTACTTCACAGATATCATTGAGTCAACAACAGTGTTGCCTCTCTCCCTCCAGAAGCCAAATTTCCCTATGAAGTGGATATTTCCCTACAAGCGGTCACTTAACAACTATTACTATTGTGACAGTACTATCAACTATCTAGTCAAACGAGATAGTGTGATAGTGCTATGGCAACAGTGTGATAGTGACTATGATGTGGTCTTCACGATGATAGTTCTCACGATAGTTGCTGTCGTGAAAACTATCACTGTGAAAACCAGGCTTTACAAAAAAGGTAACCGACATTCATGCCAACGTCCGCATACCTAACCCAATATTAGTTCAAAACAATGAGAGATGTTATAAAGTAGAGGTGGGACGAATCCTAAATTTTTTCGAATCCGAATCCGAATTCTAAAAGGTTCTCGAATCCCTTGAATCTCACGAATCTCGAATCCTTCATATAAGAATCCTATATTATTCATTAAGAAGATACAAATAAATGAAATAATATTATATATTAAATTATTAATAATAAAAAAACAGTGTGGTACTCAGGGTCCTTCATATAAGAATCCTATATTATTCATTAAGAAGATACAAATAAATGAAATAATATTATATATTAAATTATTAATAATCAAAAAACAGTGTGGTACTCAGGGTCGCCACAAGGTGATATTGGTGATTCGGGTGCCACCGAAATTCGCAACAATCGTCGTTTTTTTGTTAGTGAACGCTTCTATTGGAAGTAAATGGAGTTAAAACTAATTTTACCAAAGTTTTTAACAGTTTTTTTAGGTTAGGATTCGAAAGATTCGAGAGACGAAAAAAGCGCGAAGATTAGAGTTTTCGAATTTCAAATATTTTTCAAGATTTGCGGGATTCTAAGATTCGAATGGCCCATCCCTATTATAAAACTTAACACTAAGAGAAAACGAACAAGCCAATATACGAGAACAATTGCTTGCATACGAAACCACCTTCATCTTCCAAGTTGTACGAATGCTGCTTTCATAACGTGAGACACAATCCGTGTCTACGTTCATCTTGCCTTTCTTGTACACAACTTCAGAATCGTAAGGTTGCAGATTCATTTGCCACTTCCCTATACATCCATCGAGGTTTTGTGCAGTCTGCAGATACCACAGAGCTTTGTGGTTAGTGTACATTTTGAATTTTTGATTGAAGATGTACATGCCATAGTTTTGTTCAGCCCCCTGGAGATTATGGCTGTAATATCCGAGGACACCAGTTTCCCTTGACCTTCTTTGAACTAATACGCGATGAAGCCAATTTGGTAGTCACACACATCAGTATGTAATGCAATTTCACCTTTTGGATCGAACAACAAGAGGATTGGAGCTTTACATAGTGCATCATTCAAATTCTCAAAAACGACCGCGCCAGTCATTCGGTTCATGTGAAGTCCAAGCCCTTATTGAGGAGTTCTTCAATGGACCTGGCGAGCTTGGAGTAGTTCTGGATGAAACAACTGTAATATCTGGTCATCTTAAGGAAGCTTCTTACATCAGTAATGTTCTTAAGTGCAGGGAACCCCTTGATTGTCTGCATTTTCTCTTTGTCTGGTCATATACCATTGGCACTTATCTTGTGGCCAAGGTAATTGATCTCCTCTTCACCAAAGAAACATTTGGTTGGTTGTAGACTCAAGTTGACATTAATGTGAGTGTCAAAATGTCTTTCAGTCTCTGGAGAAATTCAGCACAATTCTTTGCAAAAACGACAATGTCATCTACATACAAGAGGCAGGTTTCCCATTTGTGGCCTTCCAGGAGTAGTTCAAGTGAACGCTGCATAGTTGCAAGCACATTCATCAGTCCAAATGGCATTCTATTAAATTGTAGAGGCCATTCGTACATACAAAAGCAGTCTTCTCCCTATCATTTTCTTCCACAGGAAATTTCTAATAGCCTGAGAGGACAAATGATGACCAAGAGTCCACATGATGACCCCAGAGCCTGTGATGACCCCAGAGCCTGTGATGTCTCCAGAGCCCACGATGACATCTATAGCCTGAGATGCTCCAGAGTCCATGACAACCAAGTTCCTAATTCCATTTATCTTGTTGAACCACAGCTCTCTCCCCCAGTCAACCTCTTCCTATCTCCTTATCTCCCTCTTTCCCACCCTATCCCTTTCGCCCTTCTCTTGAATGAACTAGCAATCAATTTTTCTTACATACTTCTTCCCATTTAAACACACTTTTATTACAGGCTTGCTTCTAGTATTCATGTATTGACTACATTCAAGTATGGCCACTAATACCTTGTACCCGCACAAGTTAAATTAATTCAAATTAAATGTGTTAGGTGAATTACACAGATTCCAGTTAAGGACAAGAACCAAATAAAAATTGACTTTATTATTAATATTTTAAATTGAAATACTAAATCAATATTTTGTCAATAGTTTATATATTATATTTAAGTATTAACTCAATATTTTCAGATTATTAACTGAATAAATTGAATTCGACATATTGCTTGTTTGCCCTTCACAGGCCTCTGTAGAACACGTTTATTATTTAAATGTTTTTAAATTATCAGGTGTGTACTAAGTAAGTCATAATTTTGTCAGGGGTTTACTCCCCCGAGGCGTAACTCTTTTTACCGTTACCCAACCTATGGCACCCGTGGTCACCTTTGACCACGGTCGGTCTACATATGACTACGGTAGGTCACAAGTGGGCCCGGGGTTGCCCATCCCCATGCCGGGTCCTAACCGACCGGGATCGGCAGACGCTTTTTCGACAGTAAAAATTACCACTTACTCTCCAATTTTTGTGACCTCTCCACCTTTTCCAGTATAGAGAGTAAGACAACCTTTCCACAATGACGTGTACCTTCAAATATAAGAAATTGTCTTTATTACCATTTTTTTACTCTTAACATCTCAACATAATGTTGAAACGACAACCATAACTGGCCATAAATACCTTTCACATTATGGTACATTAAAAAAAATTAAGATGGGACAAGTATTTTAAAATGCATAACAAATACAAACCCCAAAATACATGTCACTAGTATCAGTGCTGGGCAAAATACATTTAAATTTGTATCTTGAATATAAAATACGTAATACAACTAAACATGTATTTCCATTACAAAATACAAGATATTTTAATAACATGTACATTATTTGGAATACAAAATACAATTGTATCTTAGAGGATACATTTCAAAATGCAAAATACAGCATTACAAAAGTTTTATATTTCGGCAGGGCGCAGAACGGGCATATCTGTTAGTAAATATATAAATTTGGTACCTTATACATATAAAAAGATTATAGGCCTATTAAATACAAGAATGCAATTTTTGATTAAGCCTAATTATTGCGCAATCCAGTTATATAAACCAGCATTTAGGCTGCTTATCTATTGCTTCTTCTTTTGAATGCTATCACTAGTGCCGGAACCCTTCTCAGGGCTTTAAATCTTTCAAATTTCTCAATTTGTCAGCCTTGCTTTTCATAAAATGGTCTGTTTTCTTAGTGGACTCTGCAATGGTCCCGGAGTTACTAGTTTCTGCTTTCACGTCATTGGGTCGACTCATATGCAAAGGTAACAGATCTGCATCCACATTAGTTACTAAATTCTTCATAGACTCTGAATACCCCACGAAAAATCTGGCTCACGAACAAATATTCTCAGAGCCCTGGCAAGAAACCTCACTCTCACGTTCCTCTGCCAAATCCAAGTACTTCCAAGAAAATGCCTGCACAGACTCATAGTTAATTTGACACAGCGCATGAAGCTCCGAGAACAAATAACTGAGCGTGACCACAACAGGCAAAGCACTCAAGCCCTCCAATACACACTTTCCCATCTTCCCCTGCCCCATCTTCACTTCACCAGATAGCCAGGGATATCTTTTGTCATCTTCTAATTACTAAATGCCCTGATTCTAGGAAGAAATCAAATCTAGTTACTGTACCCAAAATAGTTATCCAAAAAGAAACCCAATTTTCTAACAAGAAAATTTCTTCTAAGATAGTTTCTCTGACCAACAAGGAAAACAAGCCTATAAATAAATCCTTAAAAATGTTAATAATCAATTGCAGAAGTATAAAAAATAAAGTAATTCAGTTTAGAGAAGCCATAGAAAGCTACAATCCCGACATTATCTTCGGTAGTGAATCATGGCTAACTGAAAATGTCTCATCCACTGAAGTTTTCCCCAAACAGTTTAACATATTCCGAAAAGATCGTAACTTAACCAAAGGTGGAGGTGTATTTCTTGCTATCAATAAAAACCTAACATCAAAAAGAGAATTCCATTATGAAGGTCATTGTGAGGCAGTTTGTTGTAGCATCTCACTTCAAAATGGAAGAAAAATTTTCTTATTTTCATTCTATTGCCCACCTTCAAATGACGAGGAGGAATTACTACAATTTAGAAAATGTTTAGATTCCTTATTTTCTACCCACAAACATGCATCAGTTCTCATTGGTGGGGATTTTAACCTTCCTGGAACAAATTGGAAAAATTATACTGTTGACTCCCAGTGCCATAGCAATAAATTAATAGACATACTGCTTGACGGTGTATGCACATATTCCTTGGATCAACTAGTGCAAACTACTACATGCTGCACCAATACAACAGCTAATATTCTAGATCTAGATTTTATGAACACCCCAGAAAATGTCAGATCAATTGAAATTGCTGATGGCATAAGCAATCACAAAATGATTTACGTAGAATTTGTCACGCAATTTGAAAAACTCCAACTTTTTGTAACAAATGAACTGAACAATACAAGTGGACTATCAAAAGACGTAAACCAACAGTGGTGACTGTTTGTTAATGTCATTTTTGATGGCATAAATAAATTCATCCCATGCAAAAATGTAAAATCAAGCATGGAACCAATTTGGTACACCACTGAGATACGCCGCGCTCTTCGTAAACAACGCAAATTTAGATCTAAAATGAAGATGAACATGGATGACACTATTAAATTGCAATTTAATTCCCAGCGACATCTTGTGAAAAATTTGCTTAAAAAAGAACACTTGAACTTTACTAATAATGTCTTAAGGGTATCACTCCATAAAAATCGTAAGTTGTTCTGGAAATATGTAAAATCTCTCAACAAAATTCCAAATAATATAACTTCCATTACAACACAACTTGGTGAAGTCTGTACAAACAAGCAGGTTATTGCAAACACACTTAATGACTATTTCCAAAGTGTCTTTCATGCTAATAATGGCGATGAGGAACCTCAACTTGGCACCTTATCTCATGTCATGCCTCACATAATTATAAACTCCACTGGATTACAAAATTTGCTTTACAATTTAGATGTTAATAAATCTGCTGGTCCAGATGAAATTTCGCCACGTTTGCTAAAGGAGATGGCCACAGAAGTTAGCCCTTTTTTAAGTAAACTTTTCCAAGATTCCCTTGATAGCGGCATACTGCCTATGGCATGGAGGCAAGCAAATATCTGCCCAATTTTTAAAACAGGAGATAAACATTGTCCAAAGAACTATAGACCCATTTCTCTAACCTCCATTGTATGTAAGACTCTCGAGCATATAATTTATTCTAATACAATCAAGCATTTAAAAACCCATAAATTAATTCATGAAAACCAGCATGGTTTTCGAAAAGGCAGATCATGTGATACCCAGTTAGTACTATTCATCCAAGACATACAATCTGGCTTGGATAGTAAGGGTGAATTTGACTTGGTATTTTAAGATTTAGCAAAAGAATTTGATACAGTGAAGCATTCACTACTAATTAAAAGAATGGTGACTTTTAACTTAAATAAACAAGTAATTTCGTGGACATCATCATTCTTATCAAATAGACAACAGCGAGTCCAAATTGATGGTGCTGTGTCTGACTGGGCTAAAGTAACATCTGGTGTACCTCAGGGTAGCATTCTTGGACCACTACTTTTCCTTCTGTTCATTAACGACCTGGCAGATAGATGCAACGGTATGATGCGCTTGTTTGCAGATGATGCTGTTGTGTACAGGAGGATTAGGGATAATGAGGATAGTTAAGTCCTCCAAAGAGATCTAGACAGTGTTGAAGAATGGTGCTCTGAGTGGCATTTACAACTCAATAGGAGTAAATGCATTGTTATACGAGTTTCCCGAAAGCGAGAATCTTGCATGGCAGATTATACAATGGGCGATGTTCAGCTAACTCATGTTGATACCATTAAATATCTTGGCTTAACATTGTCCAAAGTCATGCTTTGGAAAGATCATATAACCAAAGCAGTTGCAAAAGCTAATCAAAGGCTGCGGTTTGTCCAACGCACCCTTAAACATTGTAATGAAAATGTAAAGAAGGTCTGCTACTTTACCCTAGTTAGACCTATCTTAGAATATTGTTCCCCAATTTGGAGCCCATTTAGAAATAACCTAAAACAAGAAATAGAAATGGTGCAGCATAGGGCTGCAAGATTTGTAAAGGGACGGTATGCATATACTGACAGCATATCATCTATGCTTCAAGAGCTAGAATGGGAAACATTAGCAGTCCAAAGAAATGAGCAAAGCCTCGCTCTTCTTGGACGTTTGCTGTCTGATGATAACATTACTCAGATTAATGGTTTACTAACTAGAAATCCTCGTAAAGGTAGATTTGGGCATTCAAAGACTTTCAAAGAATTAATGGCTAGGACTGATGCATATTTTTGGTCTTTTATTCCTAATGTTGTTAGACTATGGAATTCTCTTCCTGTGAATAGTTCTTTGTTAGGACGATTTCAATTTCGTGATGATGTCTTATTTTTAAATAATGACAATCACTCATCATTGGGAGCAATCCCCCCTGCCACACGGCTTTCAAGCTGATTGCAGGTGTATCTAATTGAATTGAATTGAATATGTAAACTGTTAAATCAAACAGTCAGAACTGTAAATTAATCATAGGCAACAATATTAGCTGCAAAGCCAATGAACTCAACTATCAAAATATCCCCTGAAAATAAATGCAGACCAGTTTGACTCTGTGGTAATAGTGTACGTCTTATCCCACATATGCAACGAGTTCTGTTGCTGTATCGTTGACAGTTCTACAATGTGGTTACAAAAAGTTCAATCTTTAATCGGACCAGCTAACAGTATCGACCAATTGTAATTATTCCTCACCAAGTTTAAGAAACCACCTGTTTCTTTCCTCATGGATTAATGTGGATGGATTAATGTGGAGGAACCACACTACAAATTTTGTATCAAGAGTCGACTAAAATGACTAATTAATCCAATTAGTGAATACAAATAACTCCTCATTCCCTGTGAATCACTCACGTAGTTTTTAGATTAGTCAACTAAAAAGTGACTAAAAATTTAGTTAACTATTAGTCGACTAAAATCTTTAGTCCACTAATAATTGACTAAGATTTTTAGACAATTACTCATTAGTTCACTAAAGTTTTCTTTAGTTGCAAGACTAACCGAGGGATCGCGAAATCGCGAATTTCTAACTCTTATGTTAAAACTCCATTGAGTACGCCCAAATAAGAAAAAAACATCGATTAAAATGCTCGTAAAAATACATAAAAATAATTTTAAAAAACAAGAAAAAAATAAGCACGTGCGCCAATGTGTTGGCTTCACTGTGTTTTAATTTTTTTTTTTAATTATTTTTAGGTATTTTTACGAGCATTTTAATGGATTTTTTTCTTATTACTTTACTTTTTACTTTTACTGTTACTCAATGGAGTTTAACTTAAGAGTAAGAAATTAGCGATTTTGAAATAGTTTTTAAAAATAGAACCGCACTTACCAATTTTTTGTCATTCTATCACTCGATCAGCATATATTTAAGGTGCACATTGCATTTTGAAAACTTAATATTGGACAACTTCAAATATGAAAAATAAACATAACTAACGTTTCTTCTTTAACATTGGGTTTATGGGCTCAATAGAAAAACGATGCTCGCGTGCTCTTTGCGTAGATTTTTCGAAGTAATTTTGCGATGTAGCCTCTTAAGAACAAATGTGTATGGCCAGTTATGTATATTGAATACTAACCCCTTAGTAAGCCTACATATGTCACCGGATTGTAACAGTTGACCTGGTTCATCCCACATGGACACATTGATGGAACCAGACTTGTCAGCCACTTTGCAAGTTCTCACTTCATGGCCATCTTTTGTTTTGTTTGGTCGTCCTGTGTAAATAAATAAAATAAAATAAATGACCACAGCAGCTACAATGAACGTTGAAGGGTAAATTTTGATTTTCTCCGGCATTACACAACTATGTCATACTGTGTATATTGCTATGCGCTCAAAGTGGGATCGGAATTGCTGATGAATCTCTTCCAACCATGAATTAACTATTCAAACATCAGTTGAGATCTATCTAGAAAGTCAGATTTCAACTAACTGTCTCATCCATGGATCTCTGATTCCATCATGGATGGGTAGCTTAAAGTATATGTCGCCAAGGGGCACTTTCAAATACACAGATATCTGACAGTTTTTCAGGATATCGAATCTTATCGGATATGAGTACGCTTGCCACTTGTGGAGGATAGTCCTCCATTCGGAAGAACTGTCCTCCGGTCAGGACTGTCCTCCACGAACGTATTTAAGTTTTTATACAATTTATTGTGTGGAGGACATGTTTGCCTTCGTAGAGGACAGTCCTGGCTGGAGGACATTTCATCCGAATGGAGGGCTGTCCTCCACAAAGGAGGAAAGGTAGCACGCCTAGATAGGAGGCACTATATCCGATCGGATAATTACTTTTCTTCGTACACTGTCGCTAATATTCACCTGATGCGGTAGATATTAAATGCCACATTCGCGTCATACACTTGCTTGCAGTTCAAGGTGCGTCCATTAACATAGGCGCCCGCAACCGCGCCCGCAAATGTTCCTATGTGCCCTCACATAGGAGCACGGTGAGGCGGTCGCCCCACCAGTGACGTAGCCAGGATTTTTGTTAGGGGGGTGTCCAAAATTATTTTTTCAGAATAAAGCTATTTGCCCACTATGACGTGCAGTGCCGCGCTGCTTAGAAGAGCTTTCCATTGTACGTAGGTCATATGAAATCAAATGGTGCAACGTCCGCTACAAGGTGGCACGCTGCTCGACATGCAAAACTGACTTGCAGAACTTCCATATGTCAGAAGTGTCCAGGAGAACCAAGAACTTTTTCCTTTTGCCGCAGCAAAAGAAACAGCACACAGCGGCGCGCCTGCTTCTGGGGGTAGACAAAAGGAACCAGACGAAAAGCACGCTCAAGTGATATTCAGACTATACTTAGGTCTTCGTTTGCCAGTGTACCTCGCTGGCAAGTTTATATGGACGGAGTTTCAGATGTAATGTTCGACATGGCGGTTTAGGACGGCACAGCACAGTGCGCCATAGTGGGCAACTAGCATGGTGGAGGGCCAGAAAATAAGTTCTGAAGGTTGAGAAAGAAAAAAACGATAGAGAAAAAAATTATCAAATTTAAAAACAGCTCTTTTTGGCATGCAGGTAGAATTTTGGGAAGGGAGGGGTCTAGACCCATGGACCCCCCCCCCTTGGCTACGCCACTGGCCCCCACCCTTTCCAAAACCATTTTTAATGTGCAAAACTTTTTATTTTTTAAATTTTAAATAATGCAGTAAAACAAAAATTATGAGTAAGGAGAAAGTTTATAATACAAAATGCTCTTTTGATACGCACGCACTGTATATATTTCAAAACACTGACTTTGAACGTACATAACATTGAGTGCAATTGTCTGGTATTCCAAGCTGAAAGTTTCGTGACGTCAGAGAGCTGCTCCCGGGAACCTTTCCTATCTGCTAAAAATTGTGAGCACACCTTTACTTACTCTACAAACCTTAGGCGGCTCCCACTTTCTTTTAAATTTACCGCCATCTTCTTCGCTTACAGCGCTTACGCTACTAGAGGCGCTGATAGTGCAAATGGTTAATTTCGCAGCTCTTACATGCATTTAAAAGGTTATATATAAATATAAATATAATAAAAAAAATGTTACCCATGTCAAGAACGATGAAACATAAAGTAAGATTTTTCATTCCAGGTTTTAAATCTTTGATATTTGCATATTCTGTGCTCATTTTATAGAAATTATGTCGGCAGTAAATACGGGAAATTGACCATTACACGCAAATAGTGACAATTCAAACGCAGTGCAAAGCACTGCTGCCTCCGGAAACAGAGGGAAACTAATCAACTCAACTCCTTCTCTAACGCAGTTCAATTATATATATCTAACGACTCGGTGAGACTGGCAATTAGAAATCGGGACGAACAAAAGTTGGTTCCGCCTTTTTTATGACGAACATAACTTTTAATTGGTTGGTTATATAGTCTGACGTCATATGCTCCGCGTTTTTCAACGTCGAACCATACAACAACTAATTACAAGTTGCCGGTTGTCATAAAAAGGGCGGAGCCAAAGTCTGTTTGTCCCGATTTCTAATTTCTTGTCTCGTGAGCGGCGGCCGTTGGCAATAGCTTTAGTCAATTTGGTTTTAGCTAATAGGAACGCAGTAATATTTCTCTTATAAAAGTAGCTGTGATCATTAGTAAAAAAAAAGCTGTGAATACCAAGGTTAATAAAATAATTAATTAATAATATATCAATAAATAGTTGATGTTTAGGTGATATTACGTTAAATTAAGCTTGTTGCAGAGGGTCTGATGGGCGCAGCCCCCCAAAATATAAAAACAATATTGAAATATTATTAAGTTGAAATTTACATCTGGCAACAGCGCAAGCGAAAAGCGGCTTTAGTACAGTACTCGTTTTAGAATACTATTGATTCTGAAGAGCGGGTTTTCTATGCTGAAAAAAAAATAAAATGCTGCGTTCCTACTGGCCGCCAAAATCAAATTGACCAAAGCTATCGCCAACGTCATGTTACGTTTTGTTCTGTTTGTTTGCTTGGTCTAGGTAAACCGTGAAGTTCGTAACTTGCGAAATGGCGGGTAAAATGGCTTTTGGTTCTGAGGTTTTTTGGGAGAATCTAGATGAAGATATTAACGATGAAAACAAGATAGTAATTGCAGCTGCTGTAAAGCGCGAATATTATATTAATCGATCAAATTGTATTTCTTATTAGGTAACGTACAAAAGGCTGTGTCTCAATCAGAATTCGACAGCAAACACATCCAAACAGTAAGTTTTACAAAATAACTGAAGTTTATTATTAATAATAATAGTTGTCTGTTATTAAGAGGCTACATCGCAAAATTACTTCGAAAAATCTCCGCAAAGAGCGCTAGCATCGTTTTTGTATTGAGCCCATAGACACAATGTTAAAGAAACAAAATGTTAATTTTTAAAATACACACTCACACCGGCAATGTGTTTATTTTTTTGTATTTAAAGTTGTCCAATATTAAGTTTTCGAAGTGCATTGTGCACCTTAAATATATGCTGATCGAGTGATACAATTACAAAAAATTGGTAAGCGCGGTTATAATTTTAAAAACTATTTCAAAATCGCGAATTTCTAACTCTTATATTAAACTCTATTGAGTACGTCCAATTGGCTTCACTGTGGTTTAATTGTGTTTTTTTTAAAATTATTTTTAGGTGGTTTTACGAGCATTTCAATGGATGTGTTTTGCTTACGAGCGCATACTTAATGGAGTTTTAACATACATTAAGAGTTAGAAATTCGCGATTTTTAAATAGTTTTTAAAAATAGAACCCCACTTAACAATTTGTTGGCATTCTATCACTTGATGGGCGTATATTTAAGGTGCACATTGCATTTTGAAAACTTAATATTGGACAACTTTAAATATCAAAAGTAAACATATTACTGTGTGTATTTTAAAAATT
Source organism: Brachycybe producta (assembly GCA_036925085.1). Taxonomy (NCBI): domain Eukaryota; kingdom Metazoa; phylum Arthropoda; class Diplopoda; order Playtdesmida; family Andrognathidae; genus Brachycybe; species Brachycybe producta. The sequence continues at coordinate 1,617,125 of JAUPFP010000026.1, read as the reverse complement.
AACATTTTTTCTTTAACATTGGGTCCATGGGCTCAATAGGAAAACGATGCTAGTGCTCTTTGCGGAGATTTTTCAAAGTAATATGCTGATCGAGTGTTAGAATGACAAAAAATTGGTAAGTGCGGTTCTATTTTCAAAACCTATTTCAAAATCGTGACTTTCTAACTTGTATCTACGTTAAACTCCGTTGAGTACGCGCTCGTAAGCAAAAAAAAAATCTATTAAAATGCTCGTAAAATACGTAAAAATAACTTTAAAAACCACAATTAAACCACAGTGAAACCCACACATTCGCGCACGTGCTGATTTTTTTTCTGGTAAATAATAGTGTGACGGTCTGGTTGAAAATTTAATTTTTTTTTTAGTTGATGGAATATTGAATGACCCTATAATAGATTATGTGACACGTGTAACAAGGGGGAATATTCAAATGTTTTCGATCAGTTTTGCAAGATTTTGTTACATATTACAATTATTCGAAAGTTTCCTGTCATTTTTCTCCGCAACTTAAAAAAAAAAAAAATAAGGTTAATTAAATTACCCATCTTTGGGAGGAAAGGCACAAGTTAAAGGCTTTATTGTTTTATTTTTTCATCAGAATGCTATTCAAACTCATCAACAGATGGAAGGAAACAAATGATGAATTAGATGTCACTTATGTTGTTGCTGGGATTAAGAATGAATCAAACGGAATTCGGGTTTGAAATGTTTGATTTTCTATTGTTTTATTATTGACATTCAAGAAGTGACTGAAACCTGGCTTGTATTTTATAGGTGCATTCTGTGTGTGTTGTACCTTTTTCGCAGTTAGAGGTCATCAAGAAAGAATTTGCTACTTTGACAAGTGTTCACGTGTACAGCGTTCAGAAAAGGACTGTTACGACGCAGGTGGTACGGAAGCCGACTTCATTCGAATACAGTTTGGTAGTTTCATCTTTTCAATATTTTACGCAGGCTGAAGATGTTTTTGGTGCAATCGACTGCAATTTGTCAATGTCAATTGATTTAAAAAGGTAAAAGATGTCTATTTATTATACATTTAATTTTATATAAAGTTGTAACTTGAGAAACGAGTAGGCCCTAAACATTCTGTAAAGTTAAAAGTGTGAATCCATTTAGGAGGCTACATAACTTCGAAAAAATCTCTGCAAAGAGCGCTTGCATTGTTTTTCTATTGAGCCCTTAGACTCGATGTTAAAGAAGAAACGTTAGTTTTGAAAATACACAGTGGCGGCAATATGTTTATTTTTCATATTTAAAGTTGTCCAATATTAAGTATTCAAAGTGGAATGTGCAACCTTAAAAACTATTTTTAAAAACTATTTCAAAATCACGAATTTCTAATTCTTATGTTAAACTCCATTGAGTACGTGCTCGTAAGCAAAAAAAACATCCATTAAAATTCTCGTAAAAATACCTAAAAATAATTTTAAGAAACCACAATTAAACCACAGTGAAGCCAACACATTGGCGCACGGGCTGGTGTTTCTTTCTGGTTTTTATTATTTTTACGTATTTTTACGAGCATTCTGAGATATATGTGGTGTTGCTGCATAGGCGATGATACCGGTATGTTATTTTGTGGGAATTTTTGTGGTCTAGCCTTCATTTTTGTACACAACTTTAAACAACTCATTCTTTTCAATCTGGCACAAATATCGTTTAATTTTCTTCATAGAGCGAGTGCTATCAATTCGGATGCAGTTGCACACATGTCAAATGTAAGCAAGACTCCTGAAACTGGCAATAAATTAGAAAATGTGTCACAGGTATTTATGGCATCGTTATAGTATATTGATTAATCAATGAAATAAACACAAGTCTATAATACAATCTAAATAAACATGTGCATTTTTTTCTAAACCAGATAACTGATCCACAACTAAGTTTAAAAGGGCCCTGTATAGCGCCACGGAAGAAAATGGAACCGAAAGGATCTCTCCACTCGATGTTTGCAAAAGTGGCTAAAGAAAACGTCACTATACCGAAAAGCAAAAAGAATGAAAAGAAATCTTCGCCCGTGAGTTTTATGTCTTTTGTTTTTGTCATGTTTTGCATATCATTATTATCACTGGCGTTTTTAACCAGTAAAGTGCAGCTTCATTGAAGGGAAGGGCAGAAGGTATTCAAAGGTTTGTGAGGTCAGAGTGCGTATAGACATTTAAAAAATGAGCTCTGCCCTGTTTTTTGCACAAAATGCAAAAATAAAAACATACATGAATCATTTGTCCACACAACTCGTACAAACAACTCGTACCAAGAACGTCTCATATTATGAACACCTATGAACTACGACATATTTTACGGAATATTCATCAGCTATTTGTGGCTTATACACAGGGCCTTTCAGAGAAAATGCGAGGTCCGGGGCAAGTAAACTTTTTGAGGCCCTTCAAAACGGGGTAAAAATTTTTTATAGCAGATTCCTTCATTTATTTCTTGTGCCTCTTGCTTGCAAGCGCCACTTTCAAAATATCCTATTATAGTTTATCAGTTAATAATAAAACAAAAATAAAATGTGTATAATTCACCATTTATGAGTGAGCTTCACAGAAAGGGAATGTTGTGTTGTAAACAATACAGTCTATGGTGGATTATTCACATAAAAGACGTGAAAACATGCGCGTCTACTTACTGTTATTTTTCTCCCAGAACACAATATAAATTATTGAACACGTGCAGTTTATTGTTGGATTATTATATTTTTTTCTAACGTATTGAGTTATAAATTGAGGCCCCTAAAATTGTGAGGCCCGGTGCAGCTGCCCCTCTTGCCCCATCTCTGATAGGTGCTCCTCATATATCTTTTAAGGTAAATAAGCTTGGTGATTGGTTAAACACTAATACCAAACTTTTTGGCGGTATATGAAAAACTACGTGCGGCAGGGGAATCTGTACCACCTCTTCTGAATATAAACGGTAAGGTAATTTCAGCAGTAGTAGGGAAAACATGCTTATTAAATAATCAATAAAGGCTGTTTTTAGGTTAGATGATGGAATTCCACCTGAGGTTATATGAGGGATCCTATTGTTATAAACTTTGAAGGGCTAAATCTATGGAACAGTTTTTGAATTTAGATATTAATAAGAGTTGCGGACTTGCTGTTCAGGTCGGATTCCAGCAATCATTTGAAAAAATCTTGCAAATGAGGTGGCAAAGTACCTCCATTTCATAATCTGCCAATCTTTAGATAGAAGTGTTGTTTCTGAAATGTGTAAAGCAGCAATGGCTTTAACTTTTTCTAATTTGCAAGTTTCTTGAAAAGTTTACTTTAACTTGATTACATCTTTAATAGCAAGCAACCTTCTTTGATACAACATTCTAATTGTGTCTTAACTAAAAACTATTGAAAGAAATAACTTGATGCTTTGTTTATTGTATTTTTTTAGATTTCCACATCAGAAAGCCCAAAGAATGATATTGTTTTACCTGATGGTAATTTTATTTTATGGCATTATATACTATTTGTTTGATTTGAATGATAAACTAAAAAATTAGAAAGCATATATGCAAGAAAGAAAAACAATTCCCATGGTTAAAAATATATTTAAAATTTGATTTATTTAATGTATTTTTAAGTACAATAGTCTTGATGTTCCAAGTCTCGGTTATCCGACCTAGTATTCTTTGCTTTTTTTGTCAATTCAATCACGCGGGTTATGGGTTGCTTGCACACAGTTGTAATGTATTTTTACATAAAGGCTAAGTGATGGTATAAAGAGTTGTTTATGTTCATATGTATGAGTGAAAAGAAAGGGTTAGGTAGGTTTTGTGTTAACTAAACTTGACTGTATCCTAGCTGGTCTTGGTCCACATTAGCTCAGGTAATCGATACTCTACTGTATATATGTACTAATGTCATTTAGTTATGCAATACGTGGTAATTTACATACTAGGTGAATTTGTTTGCCATATGTAGTATTCAATGACTTGGGAACAAACTACTTCGTGGTGGTAAAATGTGGTTTACTAGGCCTGCTTCATATGTACTACTTTCATTGTATGTTAGTGTTTCATTGTACTGCTTCATATGTACTATGCCACTGACTGGTGAAACTAGGGTGGCCCATGTGAAGAAGACGATTTAGAACTGTTGTCTGCAAGGGCCACTAAGTGATTAACAAAACCACACAGTTGCTGAATTCTACAAGCATAAATTACTGCTTGTTGTAGCTAAATAAGCTAGTCTGTGGTAACCTAAATAAGCAGAAAAGATGGTTGATATGCATAATGATCCCTTGTGAATGGCTTCATTTCAAATTATCAGATCAGCTGGCAGAAGTCCTACTGGCAGTTATTGTCATATAGGACAAAATAAAATAAACATGCTTGTTTATATTGCATATATATTACTTAGCATATTTAGTAACTTTTAATATTGTAAATCTTAGAATGTGAAATGACTGTTCTCTAATTCGAAATACATTTTAATGATATTTAATTATTTGCTTTTAATGCATGTCTAGAAAAAGAATGTGATACACCTACTGTTGAAGACGACGAAAGTGAAATGCAGGCTGAAGATCCAATCCCACCTCTGAAAGTTCAAACCATAGGAAGCGATTTTAGTCAAAACCGCAAGCGAAAGCTCGTGGAAGAAACGGCCTTAAACGATGATGGATATCTAAGTATGTAAAGAAAAGCCAACACATTTTTTTTACTTATAATCATAATGTACATGTATTCTTGAAGGAACCAAAAAAAAATGGTCAGAATGCATCGAATCTGGAAATTCTGACGATAACGTAAGTCTGACATCTGGTAACGACTCCAAAGACGGGTCGAAAGAAACAACAAAGTTGACAGAAAATTACAATCCAAATCATGGCGCAGTGAAAATTAAACAGACTACTTTAACAAGTTTTTTCAAACGAAAGTAATATTTTCAAGTAATAAAATCTTGTTTATGAAATGTTTTTTTTACTTCACCATGCATTGTTAGTTAATGAATCCGAAAATACATTCCTTTATTTGAAATAGCATTCGTTTCGTGTGAATTTTTAGTATAAATTTGTCTTGAACTCTAAAGATGACAAGTCTCATGTGTAGAATTGTGTTCTACAGAGCTAACTGCTATTTTTCGCATGCTATCCTGCTATGCTTTAGGAACTAAAATGGGAATCATTAGCAGGCCGAAGAAATGACCAAAGTTTTGCCGTTTTCGGACATTTACTGGCAGATGATGATATTGCCCTACTCAATGACTTATTGAATACACATCCTCGTAAGGGAAGGCAAGGGCATTCCAAAGACTTTAAAAGAATTAATGGCTAGAACTGATGCATATTTTTGTTTTTTTCTTCCCGAATGTTATTAGACTACGGAATTCTCTTCCAGTTGATAGTTCTTTGTTTGGACGATTTCATTTTAACAATGATGTCTTGTTTTACCTGAATGACAATCATTTGTGATTGGGAGCAATCCCCCCTCCCACATGGCTTTTAAGATTATTGCAGATACACTGAGTTGCATTATTACCTGAAGATGATGGTTACATTGCTTTATGGCATTATATATATTATGCCAAGTCTGTCTGTCAATATGTAACACTGTAAGAACACATGAACAAAAACCTTTAAGCAAACACATGTTGCAAATATAACTACGGCCCACCCGCTGATAGGCTTAAGGCCACTTATACCATTTAGTCTTAACAAGAAGGGTCTTTGCCGTGAAGGTAGACAAGAGCCTATAGGTTCCTACCCCTCCCCGGTACCACCAAAACATAGTATCTCTAGGTTAGCAGCTAGGGTTTGTGCACAAGGTTGTGATTAACAGGTCTGTGTTATCATAGTTCCAATGTTCAGTTCGGGTGATTTAGACATCATTGTAAGGGAAGCAGCTAGGGTTTATGCACTAGGTTGTGATTAGCAGGTCTGTTATCATAGTTCCAATGTTCGGTTTGGATGATTTAGTCGTCATTGTAAGGGAGAAGCTGAAAGGGTGTGGTGGCCACTTATCTCACTAGGAGTTATCACTGTCACTGGCAGAGCTGTTGTCAGTAGTGGCATCATCATGAGGAACAGGGTATCGGAAAACTGCTTCATTAGCGAACTCACGCATTGCCTTCAAGTGTTCAGCTTGAAAGAGGACAGCTGGATGGATTGGCCAACTAAGATCAGTTCTAGTGGACCACAAGATGAGTCGTTCACGTGCTGCAGTGCGAATGGGAAGCATACAATGGAACAGGATGTGCTGTAGTGTCCTCACCAAGTTCGCATGGGCAACAGCCGTCTGTAGTAGAGAGCCGAAAACGTTGGAGGTAGCGATTGAACGGACCATGCCCGGTCATCAACAAAACTATTTTCCCTGAGAAGATGTGGTGAGAATGAGAATGGTCCAGTTGTGGAAGCAGCTCATGGACTTGACGGCCGGTATTAGAAAGGTTCCACAGTGACTGCCACTCCCGGTGTTCCCTAGCTCGGACTGTTGCCTGGAAGCTCGATATTGCGCGACTGTGAACTGCCACTGTAAGTGACGTAGTCCACAGCTTGGCAAGTTGGTCAGCACGCTCGTTCCAGGTGTGGCCAGCATGGGCTTTAATCCAGGCCAAGCGTATCTGCCTGCCATAACTCCCAAAGCGACGTATGTCAGCATTTGCATGGTATGAATCAGCATGTGTGCTGGATCCTAATGACACAACAGTTAGTGCAGATAATGAGTCAGAGCAGATCATTATGGTTGTCCCTCGCGGGGCACGCTCTCTGCCCATTATAATTGCCATCCGGATTGCTAATAGCTCAGCCTGAAACACAGTACATTCATCCGGTAGACGGCACCCCAATGAATGAAACTCGTGATTGCGGTTGGTTACTACAAATGCAGAGCCAACCTTATTGTCTCGTATGCCTGGCGATGTTTCCAAAGTACGTGATGGCCGTGTGCAAGGATGAACACAGGTGGGCAGCCAGAAAGCACCTGAAGCGCCCTTGTCGGTGCTGTACGAAATGCCTTGGTTATTGCCAAAAGAAAGGGCCTCTGGGTAGCATCCAGAAGACGGGTGAGTGTGCCAGTAGATGCTCTGTTACCCCAGACTTCCGCCCCATAAAGCAGCATAGGGAGAAGTGCACGCCGATATACCTCCCGCAGCACTGCCGGACTCATCCCCCATTCACGGCCACAGATAGCAAACAGGCGAGCAGCCATGCTTCCCACCCTCCCTTGGAGATATCGGATGTGAAGAGACCAGTCAAAGCGTGGGTCGATCATCACTCCAAGATACAGCATTGAAGCAGATGGTTTCATTACTTTTTCTCCCATGTGAAGGTAAGGTTGCTTAACCAGTATACGTGCAGAATGGAAAAGAACAGTAGTCTTGTCCACTGCATAAGACAGCTTCATGAGGGTGGCCCACTCTGTACAACATGACCAAAAGTCCCGGAACTTAGCTTCTAGACTTCGTACTGATCGACCACACAGCAAACCTAGTGAGTCATCTGCAAAAGCCTGAACACGATCCTGGCAGGAGATGACACTCTTGATTCTTGTCAGCCATGATTCCATCAGCACCAGCCACAACACTGGGCCCATGCAAGAACCCTGAGGGCAACCAGTTGTTGCCTGATGCTGTACTGTTCCAGACTGCACTGAACAGCCAGATAGAAAAGATGAAATAAGGCGGAAGAGGTTCTCCGGGCATTGCACTGTACGCAATCCATCAAGTATAGCAGGGTGCCAGGCACAGTTGAATGCATTGGAGATGTCCAATGCAACAGCAAGGGCATGATCACCTCTGGCCAATGTATGTTTTGTCCATCGCACGTAGCTTTCAATAGCAGCCACTGAACTGTGCCCCTGACGAAAACCAAACTGTTCAGGCGAGAGATGGCCATGTTTCTCTAAAAAGTAGTTAAGTCGGCGAGCCACGAGTTTGTCTAATACTTTCCCCAGAACAGGTGAGGCAAATAGGGCGAACTCGATTCCCACTCTTTTTAGGTAGCCATACCACTTGTGACAGTTTCCACACACTAGGGAACACACTTTTTTCGTAGCACTTATTTAACATCTGTAACCATTCTTCTCCAGCAGCTAAAAGGACATGTCGAAGTCCAGCAGGTGGAAAGCCATCACATCCTGGGGCTTTGTCAATAGCAAAGCTCAGGACGGCATCACGCAGTTCTTTTGATGAGAAGGGAATGTCAGGAGCATTTCCTGTGCATAGCTTAGCCCTAGATCGAATTTCCCTTTGTTGGTGTGTGTCACTCTCGGGGTTATCCTGTGGAAAGTATTCATTGAGCAGAGCCACAGATGTTTCATCAGCATCCTTCGTCCATGTGCCATCCTCCAGCTTAATTGAAGTAGGAGAGGACAGGCTTTTACGTTTCCCGGCCAATATTTTGTAGGGCATTCCAAAGGGAGATGTTGCTTTTACTTGCCCACAATAGGCCTTCCAAGATCATAGTTTTGTATCAAGGACCAGTTGTTTGAAGTTCCTCCGCTCGAGACGAAAAGATTCTAGAAGATGCAGGCGTCTAGCTGGGCTTTCTCTTGTTGAAAAGACTTGCGGGCCTTCCGTACAGTACGGCGGGCATGTTGAAGGTCAGAATTCCACCATGCACAGGATTGTTTAGGGGTGGCTGGCATGTATGGCATAGAGGCGTGGCATGCTTTGATGCACAAGTCCTGGAAACGAGTAGCTGAGCTATGCACATCAGACAGATCACCAATGGCTAAGGCTGCTCCACTAGAGATAATGTCTTGGAAAATCGACCAGTCTGCTTTCTTCCAAATGAAGTGCTGTTCGTTGCTATGGGCTGATGTTGATATGGTAAACCGCGTGGCAATGTAGCGATGGTTGCTGTGAGACTCTTCATCAAGTATCTCCCAAGAGCAATTCTGAACTCCTTTTGTCAAGGTCAGGTCTATGAAGCTCTCACCATTGACAGTACTGAAGGTTGGGCCAAAGTGATCATCATTGCGAATGTGAAATCCATATGATACAGCGAAATCCATCCAGGCAATACCACGAAGATTGGACTTGTCAAACCCCCAAGCTGGGTGTTTGGCATTAAAGTCTCCTAAAACCACTATGGGGCAGGTGTAGGTACGGTTGATGGTGGTCAAAGCCTCCAATATGGTTGTGGTGATACGTAGTAGCTTATCATTGTCAGGAAAGGTGTAGATGTTGGCCAACAGCCACTGGCTGCTGTTGTTGATCTTGAATAGTGTCACAACCATGTATGCAGAGGTAAACTGTTTTAGTTCCAACATTGTCCAAGTGGGGTGACGGGCCATGGTGAGGATCCTCCCCACCCTGGGCTCAGGAGCAGCACGTGTGCCACCACCAGAACCCAGTAGCCATGGAGAGGGCTCCTGAACACACACAACATCATAGTCCTTACCGAATGATTGCAGAAGAGCACCAGCAACTTTGGATCTTCCCAGGTTGATTTGAAGGATCCGAATAGGCGTCATAACTTGAGGATGGCTATTGTGATCCATAGTCCGTTTGGTGCTTCAACAGGTCTAATCGCGACATGTAAACTGGGCACTTCACGTCAGTTGTGAGGTGGGCTCGTAGGGAGAGTCCGGCACGGCGGCAGTTAGAACAGTCTGGGTGAGTTGCGGTGCAGTCTTTCGCAATGTGATCTCCCCCACACCGCAGGTACTTAGATTGTTGTACTTCGCATGTTCTGGAAATGTGTCCAAGTCCATTACATCGATAGCATCGTGACACTTCCAAGAGCTCCTCAACACAGTGGCTCATCCATCCAACATTGAGCTTGCCAACCCCGATACAGGCAGAAAAGACCTTGGGTGTGACCTCGGCAATGATGTTCATACGGGTAGGGTTGCGACACTTGCGGTGGGTCACGATATTAAATCCTTTCTGGAATTCCTCAGTCCCGCCAGCATTTGCAATCAGAACTTCATTTTTGGTAATAATGTCATCCACAATACCAGTAGGGTCCAGGTCAGAGTCGACGCCAGTAATGATGACTCGTGGCTTTCGAGTGGAGGAGATATTGGTAGAGGTGTACCCCCGAAGTGTAGATACTGTTGCTGCCAGTTTTTGGTGCTGCTCTTTAGAAGTACATTCAATGACAAGGGCCCCAGACTTTGTGGTTCGGACAGAACGGAAGCTGCCGCCAAGGGCCTGTGGCTCGATTTTCTTCCGCAGATCTTTTCGGGTAGCCTCAGGAGATTGACTTGCCGTCTGGGACTTGATGACCAAAGCAAAGGAGGGTGGTTGATGACGACGGGCATGTGACATATCTTCATATGTGAATTTAGCCACAGAAGTGTTGTGCATGGCTGGGGGAGGTGAACCACCCCGAAGAACCCCTGCATAGCTGGGTGAAGAGGGAGCTCGACCATTCGTGGGCTGAGGAACTGCAATTTGCTGACATTGGTGGTGTGCATGAGCCCCAGCCAAAGCCGAAGCCAGCTTAGTTTCCAAGACTCGGTTACGATCGGCCAGAACCACAAATGAGGGCGGCAGAACCACATGTGAGGGCGGTTGGGGAGAGGGGAGAAGGAAATGTCCTTCTTTGAGTAACCTTCAGTATTTGAATAAAATAGTTAAAACTAGAACGTCCCGTCATACATGACGGGTTACTCACGTCATTTATGACGGATTACCCCACTAGTTTTATGTTTTTCTTTGACCATTGAAAATAACCTTATCTTATTATTCATGAATTATATGAAGTCTAATCAACTATAATTTTTAAAGTATTTTCCATCTTCAGTATTCTTTGCTTTAAACAAATTGTTATCATTTAAGGGCCTATAATTTGACGTTTCAGCAAAGTGACATCTTATGGTGCTTGTTATGGTGCTTGTGTCGCATGTTATGTTCCACCATAAACCTAAACATGCTGGCTTTTTATCAGGGTTTATATGTTTAAAACACGTTTGTTTAAAAGTGTTTAAAACGCTGTTTAAAACACCTTGTTTTTTAAAGAAAACAAGTGTTTTAAACAAAAAAATACTTTTACACTCCTTTTTTCGAGTTAAATTCATTGTTTTCATCATGTCTCATGTGATGTATCAAAGTTCAATTCACTCTTTTGTGTAGGAGTGTGGGATTAGCTTCCATAGTCATTCTCACTAGAAGGAAATAATTTATTTTCATAGGTTCCTACTCTTATCTTCACTGGTAATTATAAAATGAGCCTTTACTGTAGATTTTAGGTGTAGTGTGAGTTGTTTCTGTAATCATAAAGTATTCTGATTCCATTCCTTGTCTTAGGTTTTCTTTGGAATTTAGACTTTAGAAAGTCTTATTGAAGGTTTCAAATTTTCAGTCTATTTGTAGTTTATTGTTTGTATTTTACAAAAAAGTAATGTAGAAATTTTGTTTTCAAATTAGAACAAAAACTCATTTAATAATTAAAATATGATTTAGATATAAAAAAAACATTAAACAAGGGACATAGTAAGCAGTTGAAATGTATGTGAAAAAGAAATACAAAGTGTCTTCTGTTTATATGAATTGAGTTTTGTATTGTCAGTGAGTACTAACTTCTAAGTATTGATAAAATACAATTAATATGGGCACAAACTTCAATTATTAGCTTTTCATATTGCTTGATAAGTTAATACTTGTTAGAATTTTTAGATTTTTAGAATTTTTTAGAAGTTTTATAAAAAAAAATTGTAAAAAAAAACTGTTTAAAACAAAAAAAAACCTGTTTAAAACAAAAAAACTGTTTTTTTTTTTTTTTTTAAAAAACACGATTTTTATAAACCCTGCTTTTTATGCAATCCTAAAATGGTCAATGGTTCAACCAAATGTTTCAATCACAAGTGCCAAAAAACATGTCTCTAGTCAATGAACCATTGTACATTTGCAGTAGAAATATGCTTAACTACAAAGTCTATTGTTTGTGCAGACAGTAAACCATACTTTTTTATGACAACAGATATTGGAAACATTTTTTTGAAGTGCTGCACAGGTTCCAGACAAAATATCTGATTTGAACAAGATGGAAAAACATCATACACCTCAAGAGTCAAGCCAAAATATGGCTATTTTGAGGAGAATTTTTTCTGAGCGAATTGGTTTCAAGGTTTGGCAACATCAACTGACCAGTAGATCTCCTGACTTAAGTGCACCTGAATTTTTCCTCCTTTTGATATTTAAAGGCAAAAGTGTATGAAACAATACCATGCTGAATTTAATAACTAAAGGACAGAATACCTACTGTCCAACCCTATATTTGCACTTTCATGTCTATTCTGTGCTTTTGTAATTGCGTGCTATGTAACCCAGCTCATTGAGACAATGTTTGGCTTCTGGTTAAACTAATTTAATACACGCATCTGTAGACAGCTTCAGAATTTCTTTGCCACCGCACTTTTGTGGTCTAATGTCACATGCCCCGCCCTTTTTATTTCTAATTGATTGATATTTGGTCTGACACTTATTAAAGGCGGAGCCAAAGAAATTCTGAAGCTATCTACAGATGCCTGTAATTTAATTTATAATATAATTTATGTAACCAGTCGATTTCAGAAATTTACTGTAAACCTTGTACACACGAGTTAAATGAATTCAAATTAAATGTGTTTAGGTGAATTATATACGGAACATGAACACCAAATAAAAACTGACTTTATTATTAAGATTTTAAATTAAAATACTAAATCAATATTTTGTTAATAGTTTATCTAATTATATTTAAGTATTAACTCAATATTTCCAGATTATTAACTGAATAAATTGAATTCGACATATTGTTTGTCCTTCACAAGCCTCTGTAGAACACACTTATTAATTAAATGCATTTAAATTATCAGATGTGTACTAGATATTAGGCACACTTTCCAATAACCATTTATTTTTTTTGGTTTCATTCATTCCAATGAAAAATATCCACTTTCAATGTTAAATATTAGCATTTATTTATAAATTGCAATTATAATCAAATTGTGTTGTGAATTTTAAAACAAATGAATTGATAACGGAGTCTCTACATTGTGATAATAATCACAATGGAAGACTACCAAAGCATGTTTATCAGCTAAATGTCCGGAATTACTAAAATCCACAAACGGAAAAGGTTAATTTACAAAGAAAACAGAGAGAAATGTTATAAACAAATAAAAATGTATTGGCTTCCAATCACAAAATGATATTCAATCATCCATACAATAAGTAAAAAAAAAGGCGGGTTCAATACTTAATACAAAAAATATTGTTTTCAACATACATTTTGAAGAAAAAAAAAACTTCGCTGCTTGTCATAACATAAAATAACAACTGAAAAACTATTTAAGAGGCTACATCACAAAATTACTTCGAAAAATTTCCGCAAAGAGTGCTTAGCATCGTTTTTCTATTGAGTCCATAGACCCAATGTTAAAGGAAAAATAATAATTTTTAAAATAAACAGTCGCGGCAAAATGTTTATTTTTCATATTTAAAGTTGTCCAATATTAAGTTTTCAAAGTGCAATGTGCACCTTAAATATATGCTGATTGAGTGAGTCGGGTTATATTTTTAAAAAAATATTTCAAAATCGCGAATTTCTCACTCGATTGAGTACCAGCTTGTAAGAAAAACACATCCATTAACATGTTCGTAAAAATACCTAAAAATAATTTTAAAAACCCACAATTAAAAAAGTGAAGCCAACACATTAGTGCACGTGGTTTTTTAAAATTATTTTTACAAGCATTTTAATGGATGTTTTTTTTTTCTTATTTGGGTGTCTCATAAAAATTCGCGATTTTGAAAGTTTTTAAAAATAGAACCGCACATACCAATTTTTTGTCATTACATCACTCGGTCACCATATATTTAAGGTACACATTGCACTTTGAAAACTTAATATTGGACAACTTTAAATATGAAAAATAAACATATTGCCGCAACTGTGTATTTTAAAAATTATCATTTTTCCTTTAACATTAGGTCTATGGACTCAATAGAAAAACGATGCTAAGCACTCTTTGCGGAGATTTTTCTAAGTAATTTTGTGATGTAGCCTCTTCATCCCAGGTTTTCGTTGAGAATTGGCTTCGATTTAGAAGGGCTTACACACACCTACTACCACCATAAGATATTAGGAATAGCAACACATGGAGAACAAGTGGCCGTTTATGAGTGCAGTTACCCCAATTTCTATCAAGTTGTTCTTTCAGCTGTGCATACATAAAACAGTAGTAATTTTCAAACAAACTATGTGGAATTTTAAACGTTTATAGGACAGTTTTTTTGCAAAGAGGGTCGTATTAATTTAGCCATTCTTGAATGAAGCCCATGTCGCAAGAGAGTGTGCAACAGTTTGAACAACGCTGAAAAGAAATTTACATTGCCCAATTTCACTTTCCCTTACACACCAAAAGATACATATTTTTTTGTTGGAAATTAACGAATATTAATTTTAAAATGTAATTATAAATTTGTAGTAACATATCTGAGTTAAGTATAGTTTTTTTTTCTTCTAATACTTTGCCGTCATCAAATCAGTTTTGTAATGGAAACCGTATGCTATCAAAGTTTTTGGCATAAATGCTTAATTTTTCAAGCGTTTGCTACACTGACTGCATTCATAAAAATTTCTGAATTAGAATTATTGTAAGTATTATATTGAATATTCCTTTTTTTCATGAAAAATCCTGCAAAGCAAAAAGCAAATTGTATATAATCTTACAAGTGCAACAATTGAGCAAAGAATTATATGCTCTGGGTCTTATTTTCCTTCCTCTGGGTGCATAAAAATAAGCTCTAGTATCATAAGCTTGCTTGCTCCATCCTCACGAACGTACATGTTCCGGTTTCTAAGTAGTTCTTCTAAATTCGATTCCCCCCCCACCCCCGAAAAAGGCGATTTTAAGAATGTCTTGTTTATTTTGAACTACTGTATATATTCGTAATATTCAAGTTTCTAATTTTGAATTTTTTTTTTTCAACATTGACTCCGAGGCCAAGCAGTGGCGTAGCAAGAGTTTGTGCCACCGTGGCGGTGCTTGAGTTTGCCGCCGCCACTCTCATGAAAAACACAACAATACACATCAGTGGGAGGGGGGGGGGGGGGGTAACCGAAATTATCGATATCTTGTGATTGAAATGGTTTATATAATTTTATATTAATTATGAAACTTTATTAAATAAACCAGTACCGGATAGCAATTACTTATCAAAGATCAATTTTCATTTGTATTCAATGGGTCTATGTTTTCCAGGCTTACAAAATAATGCTGGATTGCAGAATACATTCTGCGAGCATAATTTTATCTTTCTGCTGCTCTGCAGTTTCTGCATTTTATAGAGACCCTTCTACTATCCCGACAGGAAAAAAAACTTCTTTTCGTTGGTGTCGCCCCCCCAAAAAAGTGCCGCCCGGGGCTGACCCCCCCCCATATGCTACGCCACTGACGCCAAGGACATATTACGTTCAAATTTTCACCCAAATGGAAACAAGGCCTAAGGCGTATATTAAGGTGAATAATTTAGCCATGCCGTGTCTACACGACGAACACGTGTGTCTCAATGTGCACTTCTGCTCATTATTAGATGTAATAATGAATTTTAATGCATGCTGTTGCCAACAGCCTCGTGATCAATCTCCATAGTGTTTCACTTTAATCTTTTATGCTAAAATTGCAGGCACCAAACAGGTTATGCCAAAAGGTCTTGCACACATAACGAAACACATTTTAAAATTGCATCTTATACGTGTGTGGTAACAAATATGATAATGAACGGTGGGATTTCCTGATTTTTACTAGGCCTACTTGAAGTGTTGTAGTTTCTTTTGCCAAATATTTTACTGCATGTTAAGCCACCTGTTTGTACTCAAGTGGCAATCACATTTCCTTTCTATCAATTGGAATGACACAAAATACTACACCACACCTCAATATAAGGAGGGGCCCCTGCCTACATCGAAATATATAGAGCAAAACTATAAAATATGAAAACAATTTTTCGCCGAAGTAATGGCACAGTGTTTTTCACGTGATCTTGTCACACAAGTACAGAACTCAAAATGTACTCAGGGTAAAGGATCACGGTGCAAATTAAAAAGTCATCCAATTAAGCCTCTCCGACAGATGGCGTATTGAAAATGATAGAAGTCGGAAAAATTATACATTCGAAAACAGTCGAATAATACTGGGCAGGCTGTGAAGGCAAGTAGCCGACAAGATGTAAACCAGTCTTATTTATTAAAATCAAGTGTGTTGAAACTATCAAATTGGATTATGTACGATCGAATAACAATGTGTAACAACAATGACAACAAAAGTAGTAACTCTTCTACTTTATTTAGGTTAAAATTATTATTTTATATTTGGTACTACTGCTAGAAGACAAATGCTTTGTATCACTCAAGTATAAATAAAAATTACAATTTTATTACAAAAATAAAAAAAATATACTTAAAAGATTTAATCATTTTTTGCATTAATTACTAGTTAGTTCTTCTAAATAGTCATTTTTAAAATTTCTTAAAAAAATTTCTTCAAGAATATGGAATTACGCCTCGTTTTCACAATAGTTGCTGTTATAACAGCAACTATCGCGAGAACTATTATCGTGCAGACTACATGATAGTCACTATCACACTGTTACGATAGCACTATCACAGTATCTCGTTTGACTAAGATAGTTGATACTACTATTGCGACAGTTATAGTAACTATAATAGATATTGAGTCACCAGTTGTAGAGAAAAATTCCCTTTGTAGGGAAATTTGGTTTCTGTAGAGAGGAGGCAACATTGTTGTTGACTCAAACACATTTCTTAACTGCTGCTATGTTTTGTGCTGTCAAACATCAGTGTCATGATAGAACGATCACGTTACTTCAAGACATGTAGACAGTTGCTACCGTGAGTGAACTATCGTAACTTTCATTACAGTTACTCTCACGAAAAAACTCACACAGTGAAAACGAGGCTTTAAAAACATAATATTAAAAATATAAACAAACAAATTTAAAAAAACATTTCGTGCTCACCAACCATGACTTGAAGATGTATATAAATAAAAACTTATACAGTGCTATGTTATCATTTATTTCAACATGTAATTTTTAACTGGAATGATAGCTTTTGCTATTACCAAATGTAATTAATAATTATATTTCTCTGCAAAAATATGTATAAATCTTTTTTTGGTGTCAGTGCTACAATGGCATAGTTTGGCACATCGCAGGGCTGAGTTAAGTTTGAAATTGTTTGGAGAAATTACACGTGGTGATTGTCCTAAACCACAGTCCAGTGATATTCATAAAGAACTATACATGAGCTGGGCTGACCACTAGGAAAATTAGGCAGATTTTTGCTAGGACAGATTCATATTATTGGTCGTTTTTTTCCAAGAGTTATAAGACAATGGAACTCTCTTTCTGAAGAAGTGGTGAATGGAGATAATTTTCTTTTGTGTGATTGACAATTGTATATTCATTTTGTTTTTTATATGTGCTTGACAATGCTTAATGCAGCATGTTGACTTTTATGTCCCTCTGCCATAGGCCTATTTGGCTGCTAGCAGAGTACTAATTATAATTGTAAATGGTAAGAATTATGTTACAAAAATTAAATGTAGGCTCTAAGGATGATTATGAATGCAATCGAAACGTCAGCCACTTCTTTATATAATTTTAAAATTAATAAATTGTTTTAAATAAGAGATAGTTTTTAATATTGAAAAAAAAAAAATTAAGAAACTTTAGGTGACTATTTAGAAGAACCAACTAATAATTAAAAATAAAAAAATTATTTATTTGATTTAAATCGGTTTTCTTTTTATTTAAACTTATTTCAAATTTAAGAAATTGTTCGAAGCGTTCCATCTGCTTATTCACCTGTCAGCCAGATTATTATTACAAGTGTTTTCAATTATTTGATTTTTACGGTATTGCCAGTTGTTTAATTTAATCAGTAGTGATCGTAATCAAAAAGTCAATTGATTAAAATCTCGATTTAAATCAATTTGATTTAAAACAATCCACCATAAACGGTAACATGTTCAATTTATTGGTTTTGATGGTTTCAACACTATTGATTTCAATAAAGTATGCCATGTACTTCCACCTTAAGAGGCTACACAGAACACAGAATATTACTTCGAGAAATCTCCGCAAAGAGCGTTAGCGTCGTTTTTCTATTGAGCCCATAGACACAATGTTAAAGAAAAAATGTTAATTTTTTAAAATACACAATATATTTATTTTTCATATTTAAAGTTGCCAATATTAAGTTTTCAAAGCGCAATGTGCACTTTAAACATATGCTGATCGAGTGATAGAATGACAAAAAAATTGGTAAATGTGGTTATATTTTGAAATAGTCTCGATTAGATAAACTCCATTAAATAATAAAAAAAACCATCCATTAAAATGCTCATAAAAATACCTAAATTTTAAAAAACCACAATTAAGCTACAGTAACATTATTTTTACGAGCATTTTAATGGATCTTATTTGTGTATACTCAATGGAGTTTAACATAAGAATTAGAAATTCGCGATTTTTAAATAGTTTTAAAAATATAACCGCACTTACCAATTTTTTGTCATTCTATCACTCGATCAGCATATATTTAAAGTGCACATTGCCCCACTGAAAACAATAGTTGACAACTTTAAATAAAAAAAATAAACATATTGCCGCGACTGTGTATTTTAAAAATTAACATTTATTCTTTAACATTGGGTCTATGCTAGAAACGATGGTAGCGCTCTTTGCGGAGATTTTTCGAAGTAATCTTGTGATGTAGCCCCTTAAAAAATACATGGACCTTTCACCCTTGTTGTTGGAGTTACATGTGTATGCCCATCTAGAGGGTATATGCCTATAGTTTAAGCATCATAACTTAAAGCCTGCGACATCAGCGGGTTGTCTAAAATTGTGGCTCGTATCATTTCGTATCTTAGAAAACGTTCTTAAAACTCAAAAACAAAATGTTATCAACAGTTAAAAATGAAAGATTTCTTACATTAATTTTTTTTCCATTTATACAAAATGACACCAACCTAATTTTTTTCAGTCAACAAATCTGACATCACAACCTTCCAGTTATGAGTGCTGCAACTTGTATGTGAGCACGTTGAATGTACAGTATTTGTTTGCTGGTTTCAAACAATGTTGATTCCAATACATCGAACCATGTATGCATAATAGTGGCCAAGCAATTGCTGTAATGATACAAAAACGGTGCAAAATTGTTATTGTCAGTGTCATGACAAAGATCACACCAAGTAAAACATATTTTACACTGTAGATACAAACATTTTTCGATGTGAATCTCATAAGCACATCGATAAAGAAATAAGTAGCTAGACCCACAAAACAAAACTTCACTTTAACAAGCGTTTCTTGCTTGTTTTTTGTAGTAAAAGTGGCAGTTGAAGTTTACCATGCCCGACATCATTCATTGCAGATTGGTCCACAGCACCTCTAGAGAAAATGTAAATATACAGTATATAAACATTAAACAATCAAAAAATACAACTACACTCACTCATTAGGGCCCATACAGGTATATGGTTTCATTTTGCTTCTCTATTATTTTTTTTAATGAATACAGAAAAAATGGAAAACCCATATACGGAATGAATAATACGAAGACAGAATTTGGAATGGAGAATATTCGCTATTCTGCCCAGAACAGAAACGAATATACAAAACAAATCCACCATTTAAGCATTTCTTCTGAAGTGAAAATTCACGATTCTTTATGAAAACGAGGTAAATGGATAAAAATCGAAAACTCAAACTCAACCTACTCCGAAGGCCATCTAAAATAAGTCCATTAGTTATTATACGTCGTTTCCACTACACAAATTAACTGCAGTTAAAAAGTTAACCACAGCTAATTTCTAGTGGAAACGAATGTGGTTAAATTAAACCATGGTTCAATTTCTGAACAATGTTAGTTAACTCAACTGCATTGACACAATGTGGTTAACCACATTACTTGAATGTTTAAATACGTCACTTCCCTATATTATTTATGATAACACTAACTTTTCACCGAATGAGTGGAAATTTCACAAAACAAAGTGTCAATCATTTAACCAAAAGCAAGTCTCTTTTAACTAGAAACACAACAGTAGGCCTACCACTTCCAAGTGTATACAGTTAACTATAACTTTGGTTATATAATTGCAGTTAATGGACCTTATGTTCAATAAGCGCCACAAGTGACACGCAATTAGAAATCGGGACAACCAGAAGTTGGCTCCGCCCTTTTTATGCCCTAGTCTGACATAACATGCTCCGCCCTTTTCAACATCGAACCACGCAACAAACCAATTAAAGTTGCCGGTCGTCATAAAAAGGGAGGAGCCAACTTTTGTTCGTCCCGATTTCTAATTGCCTGTCCTCTAGTGGCAGTAGGCGATAATATGGCCCCTAAGAAATTAGCAGACGAAACTTTAACATAGGACACTATGGAAAAATCGCTGCACCGGTACGTTTTTTTTTTGCTGTTTTCTTGCAAATTACTTACCCAATTTTCGTGAATTTTTGAAAAAAATAAAGAAAAAAGTACTTAGTTTCACATCATTGCATTAGTTTTTTTTAATACTCCTCGTTTTTTTTTTCTTTTCAATGTTTTGTTCCGAACGTTGCTGTTACACCGAGACTTTTAACATGGAAGCCAATAAAGATTTCTATATGTCGGTAAGTTCTTTTGCTATTTACTTGCACAATTATCGTGAAATTAAAAAAAAAATAAAAATAGGCAGTTTTATAATCAATTATTGTTTAATTGAATATTCTTGCTGTTTGTTTGTTTTCATGTATTATTCAAAAAAATTCCCTCCAACTATTCATTGTAGGGTTCAGAATAAAACATAGAAAACAAAAACAACGAGGGGCATTAAAAAACCAACGCCTGGCTGTAAAACTACAGTACTTTTATCTTTATTTCTTTAAAATGTCACGATAATTGTGCAAATAATTTGCAAGAAATAAGCAAAAGAACTTGCCGATTTATCAAAATCTCCATTGGCTTCCATGTAAACAAGTTTCGGTTTCACGGTAACGTTCAGAACAAAACATCGAAAACAAAAAACTAATGCATGGATGTGGAACTAAGTACTTTTGTCTTTATTTTTTTTTAAAATTCATGAACGTTGGGTGAGTAATTTAAGACATAACGGCAAAAAAAAAACTTACCAGTGCAGCGATTTTTCCATAAAATTATATTTTAAAGTTTGGTCTGCTAACTTCTTAGGGGGCCATCTTATGGCCTACTGCCACTAGAGGCGCTTATTGGACATAAGGTCCATTTCTGCAGTGAAAACCAGGTATGAGACTGCATAGTTCCTGAGAACATTCGTGCACAAAAAGAGAGGCTGAGCCAGCCTGTCAAAAAAATATCTCTGTGTAGACATACCGTATATATCATCAATATATACCTAAAGACAGACTTCCTTAACTTTGAGGTACAATTCAGGATGCATTTGCTATGACTGTTACATTTACAGTAGTTATTTTAAATGTGGTACAAAGTACAGTATATTAAATAGATGGTCAATAAATGTGTAAAGATTTAACAATGTAACTATCTCTCTAAAATCTAACTAAACTCTAACTAAAATTAAAAACTAGAACGAAAGACCATCTTCGAGAGGTGTGATAGTCTTACATAATGTCTCAGATTGAGACTATTTCGCAATATACAACATTTCAAGTAAATACTTTGCTTGATCCTGGTCTAAGCCTGCCTTGCATTAAAAAAATTAATACACAAAAACTCCAGCCACGACCTGAACCAAGGACCTCTCACTTCTCCGCCAAAGACCAATTTTGCTACCAATGTAAATTGTGAGAACAAAGTTGACCGTTACCAAAATCAAAGTGGGTTATCTGAATTCTTTGAAGAAAAAGAAAACGTGATTCAATAAATATATGTTCAGGGTTCTGGTGAAATTTGATGTTTTTTCACAAAAATAAGGTAACAGTAGAAAAATTGAAAATTCTAATGTAGCCTACCAAGAAGCCCATCTAAAGATGTGTATACTGATTAATTTTCACAATTCCAGTATATAGTTTCTGTAATGTCTTGGAATTTTTTTATTCAATTTTGCGGTGCGATCATCTGTTGTTATTGGCTATTTGCCAGCTATATATTTTTTTCTGTTCTCTTGCGTCATCTGTTATATAAGAGTTCATTTGTAAATAGAATGTCATTTTTCTGATTTACAATTTTCAAAAGAACCTCGCACTGAAACCACGCTTTTCTTTTGGAATATTCTAGAAAAAAATTCTTGGTTTCTGGGGCGGGAGTATTTTCGGGCAAGTGACAGGTGGACGCCCACACTAATTGGGTATTGCGTCCTGCATGTCACGATGAATTATCGTTCCCTGCGTATATATAAAGGCCGGCACATCAGCTGAGAGGGAGCGTAACCTGATCCTGTCACTTCTCGGAAATATTACTTTCGAAATTGACTTGATTCTTGGGTTCCTGCATGTCCAGGAGCCCTGAGAATGGAGTTCAGGTTGTAAAAACGCTCATTAAATGTTTTGTATATAAATAAAGAATTATTTAAAGCTTTCCTGAGTTGTACCATCAATTATTTTGCAGCTTTTGCCTACATGAACGATTTTCGAACAGACGTCGATCTCAGCAGCAATTTAAAAAGAAACAATTAAAGCAGGATCATGACATTTCGGAAAACATTCGTGCACAAAGGGAGGGAGGGAGTGAAGAGATAGAGTCAGCCCTTACTACCCTTAGCAAATTATGGTATTCGATAGAAGATAAACATAAAAGTTAGAAATTACTCACACATATCGTGTAAGATCTTCAATGTCAACGAGCATGGAGTCTTGTTCCATGTGGAGGTCATCTCGTTCCAGAAGCATATGTACCAAATCATCATTCAAACCTTGAGAAAAAAATTGTAACACTTATACTCATTCATACAATTTCCAGTTGGTGTGGGCAACGTGTCTATACAAAGCTCATATATAGCATGAAGGGAAACAACAATATACATTTGGCATTGTAATGGTGTTTGTGCAATAATCAGTTTATTCCGTAATAAAATTGCAAATAATCCAATATTTTAATTGGAAATTTGCATAAGTTTGCATTTGATTTCGAAATTTTCGGGGGGGGGGGGGGGGGGGGGGGGGGAATTTCTTAATTTCTTCTATTTGGACATTCCTGAATTTCTATTTGCATAAACGTCTTGCCATATGACCACACACTAACATAATGCAACACAGATCATAGGGTTCCTTGAATCTCTTGTTAAATTATAGCACAGTTTTGATTTACAGCCAAAAACTTTTCGACATACGGCCAACAAAATCGGGAAACTACATACTACATTCGTATTAAAGCCAACTTTCTCGGAACGTATCTCGGCCGTAAACCGAGGTAATGAGGTATTAGTGTATTGACAATTCTAGTATCTGTTTCATGGAATGAATAACAAGAAAAGATATTCACTTGACATAAAAAGTAAAATCAATATTACTATTTCATTGCCATATCTGGTGCCCCTGTAATTCAATTAATCACATACTAACTGGCTATGTGGTATGCATAGTAGAAAGGGAAAGATCAATTAAACAAAGACTTTAGATTACAGAGGTTACAAATAACAATTCTCTCATGAAACAAATAATAAAAGAAAAAGCTTTACTTTCTATTTGTGTATGTAGATCATTTGCAATAACTTGTAACTGGGCTACATTCATTTCGCAAAGCGCTTGTCGACTAACTTTCCGCCTTCCATCGGGAAATGGAATGCCCACCTAGAAACAAATGAAAAAATTATGTTAGAAAATTCCGAAAAAAAAATAAATTCTGATTAAAATAAACTGCCAGTCCATGTCTATTTATTCTAATGCAAATTGTCTGTAACACAATTCTTTGTGGTGATACAATGTTGCGGGTCTGAATCGTGTCAGTTGCGAATCAGACCTGCAACAATGTTGAAATGTTTCGGGGCTGAGTCACGTCAGCTCAGATTCATGTTTCTTGCCTCATCAAAAGGAGAAACATTTAAACACTGTTGCGAAACAATTCATAGTGTGGACACTTTTTGAAACATGAACAAAAACTCAAAAGAGCTCAGTTTGCTATTAATTATTAAAAACTAAGCTTTTAAAATACTGTTAAACTACTTGAGTACCTTCTGTGTAAATTCACTACTAAATTGTGTTTTTGAGATTTTGAACTCTTGCCCCATTTTTTAATTTCAGGGTGAAGTGAATGTGTTCTTGGCTGAGAAAAGCTTGTGTGCCCAGTGCCTACCACCGTTTCTGTTTTTTTTCCGCCCATCTTGACCAATGACAGTGTAAGCACATAATGAAAGTGCCACTGCCGCAGGTGATAATGACATGGTGAAAGCCAGAAGGAGGGAAAGAAACTGAGTATAGGTGTGGACACGGAACAATGTTGCTGGTCTAAATCGCATCAGTTGCGATTCTGCCCCACAACATTGTATTGAAGCAGTGCCGCAACAATGTATCGCAACAAAAAATCCAGGTGTGTACTAGGCTTTAACCTTTTACAGTGTATTAAGCTATATTTGTTGGTCCCCCCCCCCGGCTTTTAATACTTTATTTATTGAGAAAAACCAATGACATTTAAATTATTAAGGTTCAAAAGGTCAATGAATGCCTATTAAATTTTAGCCGTGAAATTGACTACATACACTTAGTAAAAAAAATATTTAACGATAAAAAAGCTGAATAAGCATATCTGAAGACTAATACTTGCTCGTCTAATGCCAATTAGTTTTCCACAGAAAAACTCCTAACCTACCCATCACCAATTTCAAATTACAAAAATAAATCAAAGCAATATAAATAAACATTTACAATAAATGTAGTAAACCCTTTAAGGTCACCACGATATCTACTCAAACCATATCTTTGTTTGAACAATTTAAACTTAGTTCCTTTGCCGTTTACCAAAAATACCTTCCAACAAAAAGAACCGACAATCTAAAAGATCATGGTTGTTATGTGCTGGACAACCGTCAGGTTAGTTGCCACAAGTGTTATTATAAGTCCTATCAGTATATCCCCAGATTAATTAGGATATTAGCATGCTTCAGGTGTTTACCGATCTACCAGCAAAAGAATTGACAATCTAAAAGATCATGACTACTCATGCTAGAAGTGACCATCACCTAGTTTCAGAAACTGCCAATAAGTTAGAGCTCACCAACTCCAAGACTAATATTTTACAGAGAGAAATGTCACTAAGCCCAAGGGTCTATGCAACCCTAGGGACCCTAATCTGTGTTAACCATTTATAAGTAACCCTTGTATAAGTAAATTAAATAATGACTCCTTTCAGTGATCTAAACTTTAGATTCTAAACCAAGACTTAAATCAAACAATTATGTGCAGAAATGAATGAAACCTTGAGGCGAGTTACTGAGAATGTAAATTAGTTTAAAATACCTATAATCACATATATTAATGTATCTTAAAGATTTCCTGGATGTTAGATGGCGCCATCATCGGCACCTTTTTTCATCGTCTGCACTCTTAAACTGCAATGTGCTATCATTAGTCATGTGACTTTTGTGACGTTAAGTGAACGCTTGTTCAATAACTTCATATTGAAATTTTAAATTAACATTTTAGAGGGTTGCATGACTTAAATCTTTTCATTATTTTCAATAAAAATCCCACAAAAGCATTTATTTTCATTTTTCAGATCAACAAGAATCTATCTTCAAAAACAACGGCTTTTCAATTTTCAGTAGGTTTTGTAAAATAAATATTTCCACCAATTGGGAAAAGTTGAAAACTATCGAATCTTATCGATAGCACTATCGATATTGAAGCGACTATCAATACTATCCATCAGTACTGTGAAATATTAGCAATAGTTTATTTTTGACAATCGCACATCACTAAAAATTCTAGACTAACCATTTCAGCAATAGGCGATTTCTTTTTCCGTTGTTTTTCCACTTCCATTTGCATGTGGGCCATTTGTTTTGCTTGTACGAGGGCAATCCTCGCCTCTGCCTGTAGTTTGGCTTGCTTTGATACGAAATCACCACATTTTTCCTCCTCGACTTTTGTTACCAAATGGGTCAAAGATTTTTCTATAGAATTTGTTTGCATATTTTCAAGCACAATCTGAAATAAATAAATTACATTCATGACTAATGAACAGTTGACAGCTTCAAATACAATTATCACCGTATTTAATGCATTTGATGGTGAAAAAATAAATTGTTTACTGCTAATTGTTGGCTCAGTTTCTTGGTTAACTTCTTGATCTCCCACCATTTCATTCATGAAACATATCTGCAAATTCATCCCACCCTTGAAATATACAAATTACAACTACTAAAGTGATAACAAAAAAAAAACAATACCGAACATAAAATCACAAAATTACTTACTTGTAATCTAGTTTGCAAACTTGGTTTTCGGTTCATCCGTTCTCCTCCATAATAATCTTCATTATCAGAACCCATCGCCAGTTTACGACGAATTTCCTCTCGGTTACTTCTGTGATGCTGTAAAGAAAAATTGCATTCAGATACATTTAGAAAGTTTCATCTTGAGTGACAAATGTGTACGTTTTCTTCACAATCATTGTAATTGAATTTAGTAGACCAATAGGCTCAGTGAGCTACTTGACTTAAGTGTTACACTGGGCTCAGTAGGCTAAAATCCCCACTGGATCACAGGCTACTTAGTTTAAGAGACTACATCACAAAATTACTTCGAAAAATCTCCGCAAACAGCGCTAGCACAATGTAGCGGCAATATGTTTATTGT
The DNA here is from genome assembly GCA_036925085.1 of Brachycybe producta. Taxonomy (NCBI): domain Eukaryota; kingdom Metazoa; phylum Arthropoda; class Diplopoda; order Playtdesmida; family Andrognathidae; genus Brachycybe; species Brachycybe producta. Next base: position 1,590,447 of record JAUPFP010000026.1, on the reverse strand, counting down.
TCATATTAACTTTTCAAAGTTCAAATGTGCATCTTAAATATATGCTGATCGCGTGATAGAATGACAAAAAAATGCCGGTTATAATTTTAAAAACTATTTAAAAATGGCGAATTTCTAACTCTACATTGAGTACGCGCTCGTACGCCAAAAAAACATCCATTAAAATGCTCGTAAAAATATTTAAAATAAATACAAAAAAACTACAATTAAACCATAGTGAAGCCATTGAACGCATTGGTGCACGTGCTGATTTTTTTCTGGTTCTTTAAAATTATTTTATGGATATTTTATGAAATTATTTGATGATGGCTGTTTTTTCTTCTTCTTACGAGCGCATACTCAATGTAGTTTAACATAAAAGTTAGAAATTCGCGAGTTTAAAATAGTTTATTTAAAATAAACCGCACTTACCAATTTTTTGTCATTCTATCACTCGATCAGCATATATTTAAGGTGCACGTTGCACTTTGAAAACTTAATATTGGACAACTTTATATAGGAAAAATAAACATATTGCCGCGACTGTGTATTTTAAAAATTAACATTTTTTTCTTTAACATCGGATCTAAGGACTCAATAGAAAAACGATGCTAACACTCTTTGCGCAGATTTTTCAAAGTAATTTTGCGATGTAGCCTCTTAAAACGTTTCTTTGAAATTCAGCAGGGCCATCAGAGGATTGGCTTTTTATTTTGCTCTTTTACCACTTCATTAGCTCAAATAATCCCATTGGCTAATTAAGTTTTGTGACTAACAAACCAATCTTTGTTCTAAGCTCCACTATGGAGTACTTAGGCCCGGCCTTAGAGCAAGTCGAGCGAGGCAACCATCTTGGGCTCCATGCTTTCAGGGGCCTCGCACGCTGCTGATTAAACATTACTTTTACTAATGTACTCTAAAATAAATGAAACAATATGACAGTTGAACAATTATTCAAACAGTTAATTAAATTATTAAATAGACACAAACAGGTGAACGTTGATTCATCTGTCAGACATTCAATTAGAATGCTCTCGCATTCTCTAGTGCCGGGCGTTGGAGTACTTAAAACAAAGGTTCATTAGTTCAATGGACCGTTAAATTCAATGGTACGCGGTACTCATACAAGATATCATATTAAGCCCTTTATCACACTAGCAACTTTTGATAAAACTTTCTTTTTAACTAGTGTGAAACTCAGTCTCATTGAGTTTGAACATGTTCAACTTCTGAGACTTTTCATGTAAAGCCCCTTTAACACTATAGCAACCTTCAATGCAATTCAACTTGCAATGCAACCTGTGATGTGACTTGCGACTAGAACTTTGTAATAAACTTCTATATCACACTATGCAACCTAGTTCCAATCAAGTTATCAAAACTTTTATGTCAAGGCCGGGCCGACTTTCAGATGAATCTCGTACGGTATCGGAAGCCATTTTACTTTTACTGAATTTTAAAATTTCAACTCTATTCTGGATATCCAGTAAAATGCAGCTAAAAAGTAAAACGACTTTCCATCCACACGATCTGCTGTGAATCTTAGTGAAAATCGTACATGATTTTCTTCAATGTCTGCCCCCTTGAAGGAAAGTGGTGGAAAGTAATTTTACTTTTTATCCGCGTTTTACTACATATCCAGAATCAGTGGCATAGCTAGAGTTTGTGCCGCCCTGGGCGGTCCTTGAGTTTTCCGCCCCTTCCTTATGAAAAACACAACACAATACACATCATTGCGCAACCAGATTCTGGTCTCTGAGGGGCTAATCGATATTATCGATACCCAGTGATTGAAATGCTTTATTGAATTTTATATTAATGATGAAATTATTAAATAAACCAGTTCTCAATAGTAATTACTTATTAAAGATCAATTATCAATTTTCCCGAGATCAAAAATGAGTGCTAGATTGTAGAATACATTCTGCGAGCGCAGCAAGCGACAAACATTTCATAATTTCTTCTAGGGTTCACCCGGTTTTTTTATTTTCTGCATTTTAGGCAGACCCTTCAGACCCCTTCTACTATTCCGACAGGAAAAAAAATTTCTTTTCGTTTATGCCACCCCCAAAAATGTGCAGCCCAGGACGGACCGCCCCACCCTCGTTACGCCACTGCCGAGAATATCATTGAAATTTTAAAATTTAGTAAAACGAGGATAAAAATTTAAATATAGCGCGTGATACTGTACAAGATTCACCCCCATGTCACGAACGAAGTTTTGAAAACTTGATTGGAACTAGGTTGCATAGTGTCATATAGAAGTTTATTACAAAGTTCTAGTTGCAAGTCACATCACAAGTTGCATAGCAAGTTGAATTGCATCAAAAGTTGCCAGGGGCTTTAGAGGTCGGTCTGGTTGCAGACATTAAAAATCATATTCATGCGAACAAAATATTTTCGTACAAAAAACAAAAGAAATCCTGCTATGCGTAAAAATAATATTTATGTTTACCGTTTGAATGAAAACTTGTTCTTTGACAGCTTTTGACAAATACTCCTCCATAGCATTCCAGTCGATTGCAGGCAGGGTTGTCTCCATATTATACACATCAAAGCGGCCGACACTAACTTCCGAGTATGCCGAAGATAAAACTTCATCTTTGATTGCTGCACACTTATTGTCGCAATACGTATGGCGTCTGGCTCGATTTAAGCTTTGATCGATCAGCTTCGAAGGTGCCGAATTCGAACCCAAGCACAAATCCTCGTTCATTCGATACGTAGCATTGGCTGGCGGGCAAAACGACACCATCTTTGCAACATTCGCAGGAAGATCATCGGAGGCTACTGTTGACAAAACCTCCGAACAACAAGCTAACGATCGAGTCGAGGGCAAGTGGCGGGGGATTGCATGCTTCGGAGAAGTGATTAAGTGTTCGATTGCTTGTTGTCTATTATGTAGGCATGACTCGTTAGTTAACAGTGAACGTTGATGGTGATGATGAATGGCATTATGGTTAGCAGTAAATTCGCTTAAATATTGTTCGGGTGGAATATTATAAAAACACTCGTGATTACCACGTTCCGATAAATTATCATTAGAACCTTTCTCATTGTTTTTCTTGTTCTTCGACCCCTCTACAATGCCAATGCTAGAATTACATAAATCAGAATTTAACCGAGACTGATACGCTTCTTCTTGAGCTGCTTTTCTGTCTACAAACTCCTGTGCAAGACTGAGGTAATTGTGCTTTCGTAATCGACGAGCAAATTCTTGATCGCTCTCTTCGTGACCTCGAGTCGGTGGTGACGTAATCACAGCCACTCGTCTATGTACAATCGGGGCTAATGAATCAATCATAATTTTATCATCATTTAGATCACGGACAACCTGTTCTTTGCATTCATCTTCGTTTTCGTAAATCTCATCGATTTTATTGAAAGACTTTTTAAAAACGTTGTCTTCATACGCTGCAAGATTGGAAATATCCTCTTCACGAAAAGATCTATCTTCCGGAGAGGACATTAACATCAATTGGTTAGTTGATTCAGTATCACTCTGCTCTAGTTCAATAGGAGACTGCTGTAGTAATAGATTTTGAGACACATCTAAGGATTGCGGGCGACTGGAGAACCTGTATCAAAACGTTAAAATTAAAATGATAAAAAGTCTTAGTACGGAATCAAAATATACACGTATATCAAAATAAATAATTGCTGTTGAATTTAGTAATTATACGGATGAAACTTAAAGAGCCTAACATCACAAAATTACTTCGAAAAATCTCCGCAAAGAGCACTAAGCATCGTTTTTCTATTGAGCCCCATAGACCCACTGTTAAAGAAAAAGTGTTCATTTTTGAATGTTTATTTTTCATATTTAAAGTTGTCCAATACTAAATTTTCGAAATGCAACGTGCACCTTAAATATATGCTGATCGAGTGATAGAATGACAAAAAATTGGTAAGTGCGGTTATATTTTTTAAAAACTATTTCAAAAATCGCGAATTTCTAACTCTTATGTTAAACTCCATTGAGTATACGCCCAAATAAGAAATAAATCCATTAAAATGCTCGTAAAAATAGCTAAAATTAATTTTAAAAAACCACAATTAAACTACAGTGAAGCCAACACATTGGCGCATGTGCTGATTTTGTTCTGGTTTTTTAAAATTATTTGTAGGCTTGAAATGTTTTACCAAAATTTCAAGTTGCCCTAAATTTTCTCCTAATTGTGGTAATTTTTTTAATATACAGTAGTCTCTATTATCCAAGGTACCGTGTTATCCAGGCTAATCTTTTTTTGTTTGTTGTGGCAATTCAATCACTCGGGTTATGGTTGCTTGCAAAAAGTTGTATTTTTTACATAAAGACTAAGTGAAGGGTTAAAGAGTTGTTTATGTTCGTATGAATGAGTGCAAAGTAATGGGGATAGGTAGTTCTAGGTAGTAATAGGTTACTTTTACGTGTTGACCGCCTTTGACCGTACTCGAGCTCTTCTTGGTTCACATTCGCTCGGATAATCGAGATTCTCCTGTATTGGCCAGTGAGGTGATGGCCCCCATGCATGTTAAAAAAGGCTAAAATCTATATTACCAGTAAGTTACTAAGTTCTGTTTTTTAATAAAAGTGTTTTGGATAGTTGGCAATATTTTGTGGCAAATTGAGCACTCCTGCGGCATTTTCAGAGCTTTTAGCTAAAGCATTTAGATATTTTTCGACTTTTGGCCGTTTTTTGATAAAAGCCAAGTCTATTGACTTGGTTTTTGATCCATTTGCTGTTTTGCCAATGCTACAAGTTCCCCCACACCCTCTTAAGACAAGTGTGGATGGATAGCAAACTATCATTTTTCTTTACTAGAAATTTTCTCTGTGTAATAAATTTCTTTAGTGGAAACAGGGAAAAAAAAAGAAAAGAACATACTAGAAATAGAATTAAAAAAATGGGTCAGACTAAAACACGGAAACTTATAGAAACTGACGGAAACGCGCGGAAAAAATAAATGTTAGGCTACTATAAGCGTTACAAGGCACGGAAACTACGTGTAGACACATGGGAAAGCACGGAAAACACGAAAAACTCATACAAACACAAACACACGGAACAGCGCGAAAAACACTTACAAACACATGGAAAAGCACAGAAAATACTTGCAAACACACGGAAAATACTTGCAAACACGGAAAACACTTATAAACACACGGGAAAATGTTTGTGTTTGTAAGTGTTTTCCGTGTGTATGTAAGTGTTTTCCGTGTGTATGTAAGCATTTTCCGTGATTTTCCGTGTGTTCGTGTTTTCCGCGCTTTTCCGTGTGTTCGTAAGCGTTTTCCGCGCTTTTCCGTGTGTTCGTAAGCGTTTTCCGCGCTTTTCCGTGTGTTCGTAAGCGTTTTCCGTGTGTTTTACGTGCTTTTCCGTGTGTTTGTATGAGTTTTCTGCGCTTTTCCCTGTGTGTTTTCCGTGCTTTCCTGTGTCTACACGTATTTTCCGTGTCCTTCTTGTAACGCTTATAGTAGCCTAATATTGATTTTTCTGGGCGTTTCCGTCCGTTTCCGTGCTTTAGTCTGACTCAAAACAAATTCTGCGTTCCTTTGCATTGAAACATATTGGCGCTTCTCGTCAAAGCCTTACACAAACGCAAATTCAGTGGGATTTAATTCAGTCTATGTCACTTCCCTTATTCACCATTCCTTATATGAATTCGCCGTTTTTTTTTTACTGTCAGTAGACAATATGTAAAACTAAATGAGGTTTATTAAAGCAGGCCTTAGACTACTTTAGTTTTGAAAAAAAAATGTACTCTCTCCTATCGAACTTAGCCATTTTTAATAATAAAACAATTATAAAAGTATATACAACACAGCCCGTGTTATCAAAAACGTTAACAAAAACGGCCATTGAATTACGTCATAACTCACAGTTGGCTTTATTCCGACAAATAACCGACCACCTAAGAAATGATGTAACAAAATAAAATTCGTCTCTCACCTAGTTTTGTGTTGAATCTTACGATGAAATTTATCAATTTCCATTGACTTTTATAAGATTTTTTCAGATTTTCATAGCATTGAAATGAAAGCAATGAAATTTATAATATTACTATCGCTTACAATTTCCAAACCAAACATAGGACATAGGTGGCCAATTTATCCTATACAGCAGAGTACTCACGATTCAATCTTATCGATTCGTATCGATCCATCGCCGATAGACTAAAATTATTAGAAAGGTAATTTTATCACTAGAAAAACATGAGGCGATACACCAAGGGGAACGACATTGAAGAAAATCATGTACGAAATTCACTAAGATTCACAGCAGAGTATTACAGCACGAGTATTATGGAAAGATATTTTACTTTTTATTCGCGTTTTACAGGATATTCAGAATAGAATTGAAGTTTGAAAATTGAGTAAAACGTGGGTAAAAAATAACATGGATTGCAATACAGTACAAGATTCAACCCCAATGTCCGCCCCCTGAGATACACAGAACGGAAACAGGCCCATTATCTTGTGACAGAATTTTTATGCGCATGTGCACAAGTTTCCATAGACTACTATGATAAAATGTCTTTTCTAATCCTTTTCAAAATGGCGAATCTAATCCTTTTCAAAATGTCAGCTCCATAGAAGCGGCTTGAGTAACTGATTTCTAGGTCATGGATTTCTGTCACAGCAATATCAAAGGAGCTGCACAAGAGTACACACTGTACCTATTCACTTCCATGTTATTTCGCTTGTTTTCACATTTATGATTATTTGTTTTCAATGTATGTACATTATTGTAATGATCTGTATTCTGAGTCATTTGTCGGCTAGTCACGTTGGTGACCAGAGAGCAATAAATGCTATTCTTCTTCTTCTTTAGAAATCGGGAAGAACATATGTTGGCTCCGCCCTTTTTATGACAACTGGCAACTTCTATTTGGTTTGTTGCGTGGTTCACCAATTGAAAAGGGCGGGGCATGCGACGTCAGACTACATAACCAACCAATTAGAAGTTGCGTTTGTCATAAGAAAAGGAGGAGCCAACTTATGTTCTTCCCGATTTCTAAATGTCTGTCAAGAGTACAGACAATTAGAAAACAGGACAAAGGAATTTTACAAAGGATATCAGGTGAGCTTAAGATTAACCTACCCTTCTGAAGATAACTCCATTCAGAGCCCACTTGTTACATTTATATATATTTTTATGTTGTAATTTTTATGAATAAAATTTTTACATTTTTTTTTCTTAACAGTAAAGAAAGATTATTTTTCCTTTTTTTTTAAAGAAATAGTACTGAAACGAATTCAACTGTAATGCTACAAAGATAGATACCTCTTCCCAAATTCAAGAAAAGAGAACTTTTAAAAAAAAAAACAACGAAGGTATTAAAGAGAATTGTTTGCTGAAGGAGATAAGTCACCTGCACGCTGTATTTCCCAAATTGTCCTCGCTGGAAATTGGCAGCACAGAACTGTCTTAAGCTGACCTTGTAAGCTGGTAAGGCCAACTTCCAGGGGAAAGTAGAATATTTCCATGATGTGACGTCCGTGGAAGATGATGGCGGTTGCCAACTTGCCGCAGATGGTGACATTCACGATGAATCTCTTTGGTACCACTGGTGGAAAGTTTCGGTGTCGACTCCTCGAGATCGAACAGTCCCAAGTAGTGTCCCTGTTGCTTTAGTGTCCTGCTGTCAAATGACCCATCTGTTATTCAGCAGCAACTCATTAGTGGTGGTTCACCGCAATGAACAACGTCTTTGAGGAGAGTCAGCGGCTCTCAGAATGACATTTGCCCCAAATGCCACCTCCCTTCCCTCAAATAGGCATTCAATGTCATTGCAATCAATGCTCCTCTGGCAGGTCCCGATCAAAAGGGATAACAGGTGGTGTTCAACAGGTCCCAACAGCCTGTTCAGCATACTCTTGAAAAGGGTCCGGTCATGCCTCCTCACTTCCCTCAGTGGCAGTTGAGCTGTCTTTCACTGGACAGAGGGTACTGCTGATGCTGAGGTTGCTGCTGCAGTTTCCTCCCCTATCTGCCTGTATGTTATCACAAACCCGGCCTTTTTGGTCCTGAAAAGGACAGCCCGGGCTTGATCGCAGTCCAAATGGCATGGGTGCTTCTTGCACTTTTTCTTTTTAGGCTGAACATCTGAATTCACCAGTGAAGGAGCTCGTTTAGTAGTGAATGAAGAAGTGTCCAGCTCCATAGGATCCTCTAGTTCTCCATCACTCAATGGAGGGGCTTTCTTTCGTCACAATGTCGTCATCAGGTAGTTCGATGAGGACCTCCGCCAGCTCTGTAGGCTCCTCCAACAACCTTTGTAGTGTGACCCCAGCATTACGGGTCTCTCGGCAAATTGCCTTGAAATCCTTCACCTGGGCTTTGAATCTTTCTCTTTCGGGGTCTGTGGTCAACGCTGTTGTAATATGCCTGGATTCCTTCCAGGCGGGTCACCATTTTGTGATATGGCTGCTGACCCTTGTTGTCCAGGTATTTCTTTTCTTCTTTCTGCTTCTGTTGTGGTGGCTGGCCCTGTGCCAGCCAGTCAAGTCGAGATTGTATGCCGCTCTGCACCTCTCAAGCTTGGGCTCTGCAACCTGCCGGGTGATCCAGGTCGACTTGATGACCTGGATGCATGGCCCTTGGCCGCGCTTCCGCCTCAGGTTGGAGTTGGACTCCTCGGCATGTTGTGTCTTTTGGGGTTCCGTTTGTATGGGACTCCTAGTTCCCACAAATTAAAGAAACAATGATGATTTCACAATAAAAAGACTTTCCTCTTAACCAACTGGTTTATTGTAGATTATGCGATACATAGTCGAAATAAAACGATTGCATAAATATAAGTGACTGATAACTTGAAAATATTCTAACTCCAGAAAGAATTCCGACTTAGAATATTCTATCTTTTGGATGAATTACAACATCGACCTCTTAAACTTCAAATCAACAAGAATCAGCCCTGAGCTTGCCTTGTACAAGCACTTTTATGTTTTGGCCCTTGAGAGGGGCCACTCGATTCTAGGACCTGCCCATTGGCCAGTCCTGCTCCCCAAATATCTCCTTATTTGGAAGCAAATTCTCAGAGGAATTGGCATAATTCCAGAGAAATAATTCTGAAATTATTGGCCGTTTCTAACTGAGAAACTTCAAACTTTCTGTTTGAAGTTTCTATTTTTGGAAACTCTGTCTTTCGTCATTGTTAAAACTGTCACGCTAATGTCTTTTTGAGAATGGTCATTTTTGGACACCACAGGGTGCCATCCGGCGAAAGAGGATCAAAGGGAGCGTCCTCGCTCACACATGTGCAGCTGGCACATGTGTGGGTGGTGTCACACTGTGGTTCCCGGAGTGTCAGGCTGCTTAGGCACGTCCCTCGCTAATACCTTCTTCCTTTGTCGATTCGTCCGGTGCTTCTGAGGTTTAGAACGCCCAGGATCTTTTTGGCCTTCTGCGTGGGACTCATCATTGGTAGAAGTAGGAAGGCCATCCCTCTTTTTGACTTGTTTCGGTGTCTTCTTCCTGATGGCTCCTGTTTCGACCCCGCTTGTAACGTGAGCAGATACAGTAGTTTCTTCTGGTATAGGCTCAACAGAAGGGGCAGGCTCATTGGAACCCAAAAGACCCTCCTCCTCCTGTGGCCCATAGGCTTCACTGAGATAATATACGTCACAATACTGAACATGCTCGGAGAGTGCGTGTTTCTCGAGCACTCTTTTCAACTCCAGGTCCTCGAGTTGCTCTTCCCGTCGTCCTTATCCCCTTCCTGGAGGGGCTGCTCCCCGGGGATGAATCCGTTAACGGGATGAAGAAATTCGCAAAACTCTTGTCGTCCCTAGGGACATTGTCGATACGGTCCTCTCATTCCTCGTAAGCATGCTTTGATTCCTCTATTCTCATGGGCCACATTGATGAAGGCACCTCCTGCACTCTTACTCTTTGATTTCCAGGTTGTAACCGATTCCAACCTTGGTTAGATCTGCGACCATCGGAACTCGAAAGTCGCCGATCCTCCTCAGATCGGTCATGATTCCGACCAAAGTAACGCTGACTACGACTCATTTTGTTGGTAACTTCAGTTATCATCCTAAAAAGTTAGTGTTAAGTCTCTTTTACCGTCACACTTGTCGATGACTTTATGATTGTTCCTTTTCAAACAGTCCACTTGTCCTCTCGACACACGTGTTGAGGTCCTCCCTTTGCTGCTTGAGATGGAATCCGTAAAATCCAATTTGGAGTTGAGTTTCACTCTTGCATCACACATGCATTTTAATTAGCCAACTAATGAAATTCCTAAATGTTTTTATTGTAAATTATGTAAATATATTTAAAATAAAATTATTTGTGGGATTTATAGCAAATTTAAAAAATGCAATTTAAAAAAAAAAAGAAAAATATGAAAAAAAATATTATGGGGGAAAAAATCAATTTAAAAAAAATCACTTATATTGAACATAAACATTTTTGAACAAATTAATAAAATAAATTAAAACAAAATTGAAAACCAACTTAATTTTTCTTAAGAAATAACCGTATAGCACACTTTTAAATGAGTCAAAACCAATAGAATACACAACAAAATTTGTAAGCATTTGTAAACATTTGTAAGCATTCACAGGTTGCGTTGCCTGGCAAGTACATTGGGCAAATGGCAGCCATTTTACAGGTATCTAAATTTCAAAGCTGGCATGCCTGTATCCTATAGGAGGCTATGTCCAGAAGAACAGAAGTTGGCTCCGCCGTTTTTATGACGAACGCAACTTCTAATTGGTTGGTTATGTAGTTTGCAACGAAAATGAATAATCTCAAATCTGAATAGCACTGAAAGTTAACAATGGAGAATGATACAAGTGGGAGGGTTTTGGGGGGGGTGGCTGACTTCATTCCAAAGGTTGCAGCTCATACTGTACTACACATAAAAATAAGTTTTACGTGTCCCCAAGTTCCCTAACTGAGGATGTTGATATTAGGTTCCCAGTGAGCATAGCAAGCCGGCACAAGCATTTACTAATTACCCCTCACTAGTGTAACAGTGTAGAGTACCTGTCATGGGAATCAAGTCCGTATTCTCTTAGTTTGGGATGGATATCGCCTTACGCAAAAGAGTATATATGAGCCAGACTTGATTCCTAATGGTCCTGGGGTTGTTCCCTTTGGTATTTCCTATGGATGCAATTGCAGAGAAGAGAATGAATGAAGACAGGCGAGACGAATGCAGATTGTTGAGTTACGTGTTTAATGCATACAATCATATAAATTACATTAAATAAAGAATAGTTACTACTGTGGCGTTGCTTAGGCATCGGACCATTAAATGAATTGTTTCATAGTTACGATATCAGAGAATAGGCATCAAATTAATCGAGACACGGAATTTTATACCTAGGGCCTGTGTACACCCATGTGAAGGGATCGTGCCTTGATGGGTATCCAACCACAGATACCGAAACCCGGATGTGACTATACACTTTGAGGTCTTAGAAGGTAATGAAAGGGGCAGAAATGTGGCACTACAGTATGTGTACAAGGAACCCCAAGGCTATGGTAACACACGCAAGCGGAAATACAGGGTGTTACACTAGTCTTTCAATATCCCAAGCTGATTTAAAATTCCTGTTTCCTAGATATTAAGATTCGATGTTGTTAACTTATATGTTAATCATTTTCTATGTTAGTCAGATTCTTCTTAATTCAGATTCGCGATTTGTTCAGTTTCGGTGTTCTTCAAATGTGTCAGAATTTTTCAATCTAGTTCGGCTTCTGTTTTGCTATTCAGGCAACCCATTCCACTGGTCTCAAACTAGTGGCCTGAAGCAACCTCATGAGTGGCCCGCGAACATTTTCAGAAAAAAGAAAGAAGTTACTCAAGAAAAAATTCTAAAAAATAAATAAATGAAAAAAGGAAAACATTTCCGAACTCTCCCTCCTTTCCAAAAAATGTCAATCAGGGCACGTCCATTTTTGCAAATGTTCTTAAGGTGGGGGATTGATGAGTTGTGTAGCCCACACATTTTCACTCCCAGTACAGTAAAGTGACACCTCCCGGCTCCAGCCCTGCCCCAAAACTGGTTAATCAAACGGTGGTTTTATTTTAGTGTAGTTTGTAGTTGTTTGTTATGGTGGTGGCTTTCGGGCTCAAAATAGCATTTATAAAAGTAAAAAGGTCTATTGAAGACAAAAACCATCGTGAATTTAATCAGCTATGGGAGCTGAAATACTTTGCATTTATCAATGCTGGCAAAATTTACCTGTTTTGTTGGCAAACTGTCACAATACTGAAGTATAATGTGCTCGACATTATGAATCTCTTTATCATGCGAAATTCAAGTCTCTTGAAGGCCAACTTAAAAAAAAAAAGTTGAGTTAAAAGAATGTGACAGCCTGGTCTGCAACCACCCCAAAAATGGTGGGTTGAGACAAATCCTGATGCCCACCTGCCCATTACTATGGTAAAGCACTGACAGACCACCATGTTGTGTTCAGTTTGGACCTCTCCCTCGGCAACCTAGTTATATCAAGCAACTATTGACACTTAATAAAAATAAAAGTGGGGGCCAGATGGAATTCATGCAGTAGTTCTTATAAAATTAGTTAGGGAAGTGGGACCATTTCTTCGGCTAATTTATCAGCAGTCTTTTGATCAAAGGGTTGTTCCAAGTACGTGGAAATTAGCAAATGTTACCCCAATATTTGTCAGGTAATAAGTCCGAAGCTGCAAACTATAGGCCTGTATCTCTACCTTCAGTGGCAACTCCAGCTGCATTAAGTTTCTCAAACCTCACAATCTCATTTCCGACAACCAACATGGTTTCCTGAGAGGGCGCTCTTGTGAGACCCAACTTATCCAGGTAGTGGATGACCTCCAGAAGAGTTTAGACAACGGTAAACAGGTTGACATGGTGTTTCTTGACTTTTGTAAGGCATTTGACACTGTTTCACATTCAAAACTTCTGGCAAGTTTCAGGAAATGGGTTGTGGGCAGGTAACCAAATGGGTAACTCCTTTTTTAAGTGATAGGAAACAAAGGGTAGTTGTAAATGGGTCTCACTCAGAGTGGTTGGCTGTTAAATCTGGTGTACCCCAGGGTAGTGTGCTGGGCCCTCTTTTGTTCCTGATATTTATTAATGACCTCAGCAGCACAGTTGGCAGCAACTGTAGACTATTTGCTGATGATACTCTAATTTACAAAGAGGTTGATGGCTTCCAAGACTGTGAAACATTAGCTCTAGACTTGAAGGCAATTGAGGGATGGTGTAATACATGGCAACTTCAGTTGAATGAGGGAAAGTGTAGTGTTATGAGGCTAACTCGGGGTAGAATGACTATTTTTCGGAGTGTAAAGTGTTATAAGTACTTGGGGGTTACAATGACAGATGACCTTTCTTGGAAAAAAAACACATTGATGGTGTTACTGGGAAAGCTCTACAAATGCTTCGTTTTAGTCAAAGGACATTTAGCACCTGCCCAGCACAAGTTAAAACTATTGCATATCAAGCATTGGTTTAGCCTCATCTTGAGTATTGCTGCAGTGTATGGAATCCTCACTCTGTCACACACAATTATTCAGTTAAAATGGTTCAGCGTATGGCAGCTAGGTTTGTTTGTGGCAGGCACAAATTTACAGGTAGTGTCACTGAGATGCTGTCAGTGCTACAATGGCATAGTTTGGCACATCGCAGGGCTGAGTTAAGTTTGAAATTGTTTGGAAAAATTACACGTGGTGATTGTTCTAAATATATATGGGCAGGGCTGACCACAACAAAATTAGGGAGATTTTTGCTAGGACAATGGAACTCTCTTCCTGAGGCAGTGGTGAATGGGGATAATTTTGTTTTGTGGGACTGACATTTGTATATTCATTTTGTTTTTATGTGTGTGCATGTATATTGAGACGTTTGGGCCCGCCGCTTATTTTCGCTCTTAGCGTTTTCGTTTTTTTTGGGTTTAACGCCACCCTGTACTTGATTTAGCTTCTGGGCCACTCGGTACTTGTGGTACCGAGTGACCCAGATGTCATATCTGTTGATCTTGACCTTTTCGTTCCCCCTCAATTTTTCTTCCACACGAATAAATTTTATTCGTTTTTAATTTGATTTTGTTTTCGTTTCTCCTGTTATCACCTATGTGTGATAACAGGGGATGAATCATGGTTTTGGACAAATGGATCAATCTTTTGATTGGTCCATTTGGTCCAAAATATTGTTGTAACCAATTGTCGAATTGTGCCCTGAGAATCCGACTTGTGGATTCTCAGGGTATATAAAGAGTTACATTTTGAATGTCAAAAAACGCTTTTTACAGCTTCTTTTCATATACCGAACCTATGCCCGATTTTGGCAAGGTTCTCTTCTTTTATTTTTTTTTTCTCAAAGTTATATTTGTATGTGTGTGTGCAAAACCAGTTCGTCAATTTGATGTTTATCTGCGAAATAAACAGATCTTTTATATTCAATTCAACCAGTGGTGTTAATTGCTCGAAACTTAAATTCCGTGAGCGCGAATTCATCATTTGCAGGTCTTCACCTATTTGGATACATCAAAAAGGTCCCAACAGGTGCAAACCTGCAACGTACAAGTGAGTATATTTTTACACGATTCTTAGGGCAGATTTACGGACGAAAGTCCGAGAGATACAGAGATTAAAGATCCTCAAGACTGTGAAGTCTTTTGCCAGAGACTAGTGAGGACACAAAATAGACGTTATATTGGTCTAGTCCTCCCGGGCCAGTAGAATTAGTGACCTAGCCAACCACTATCAATACGAGTGTAAACTCGCTCGTATTAACCAAAAAGAGCAGATTCTACTAACGGAAAAAGGTCCGTCACAATATATGGTGGAGGTGCGGGGTAGTTTATAAAACTTGCTACCTCGTTTTGCCCTAAGAAACGTGTTGAAAAACACGAGAGTTATCGTAATTAAATTGTGCAAACAATTTTGAAACCAAACAAAATTTTTCGAAACATTTTTACGTTTTTATTGACACAAATTACGATACATAATGATGAATACCAACGGAATAACCGCAAGGTTCTCCCAGCAACTCCAATACAGACGCCGACGTGAACAGCTCGTAAAGGAACGAGCGAAAGCTCGGGAAACACGCCGTGTTGCCCGCGAAACACGAAAGCAGGAGAAAGAGGACAAGCTGAGGGCCCTTGCATCAGAGAAGCGACTCCAGGAGGAAGAACAGCGTGCTGAAGACGAAGAACGACAAGCCGACACCCGACTCAAGACTGAAGCATCTTCTGAGGCCTCTCGACGAAGCAACGAACAGAAGATGGTCGACCGGTTTGCCGAACTGATGAAAGACGCTACTCCTGAAAGTCGAGAAGAATTGGTAAGACGGTTATGTGGAGAGTCGACTCCACGCCGCTTTGAACACACACATGAGAGAAATCTCAGAAATAGAAGCAAATCACCAACAGAATCCGGGCGAAAGCTCAGGCCTGAAGCTCCTGAATGGACTCCAAACCTGGGACCTACGCCGTATTCTGAAAAGAATTCGCTACATCCACTCCAGGGTTTTCCGAAGTATACTGGATCGGAAAACATACTTCTATATATCGAAGAGTTCGAAGATATTGCGATTGCGCACCAGTGGAACTCCCTGCAGCGATGCAGCCACTTTACTGGTCTCCTTCGAAAACGAGCAATCAAATGGCTTGCTCGTTTCCGCTTGGAATATGGCGAGATCAATTGGATCATGATGAGAAATGGAATTATAAATGAATTTCTGTTACCTGACCAGAAAGTAAGAATGAAGAACGAGCTGTCCACAAGGACTCAGAAGGACAACGAAACCTTCAAAGTCTATGCGGAAGAGTATGCAGAGATGTATCGAAGGATACATCCCAATGATGACGACTCTTTGTTGATCTCAAGCCTGAGGAAGAGCCTGCTACCATCTCTCAAAGAGTATCTATTTGGGGCACCGAAAGACAATTTATATGACTTTGTTAAATTTGCAGCCCAAACAGAAGGAGAACTAATAGAGGAGAAGATGCTAGTCTACAGGACGTCTACTGGTAACAAACCGGCCCAGCAGCAGAAGCCTCAGCAGCAGAAGCAACAACAGCAGCAACAACAAAGGAAGCAGACGTGGACTCCTAAGAATCCGGCCACGTCTGAAAAGACGCAGGATTCACAACCAAATCGAGATGGTGGATCGAGACCCCAGCAGAGAAGAAGTCTACTGGGCCACTCATCTGTTATCAATGTCAGGAGCCTGGACATCGAGCGTTCCAGTGCCCCAACGAACCGAAACCGAAGAAGGAGAACAAGACGACTCCACCAACTCCAGTTAATAGAGTTGATGAACCGTCGGAAAGGACGGCGCCGAAAGTTATCTGCGCCGACGAAATCCATGTTCTACCCAATGGAATGAAGATGGTGCCTGTCCTAATAAATAATCGAACGCATTATTTCCATTTTGACAACCATCTGACAGCTTTAAACTACTAAGGGCGCCACTCGCACCCACAGTAGTGACGCCCGAAAAAGAAGATGTCAAAGAGAGCCCGAAAGAAGAGGAGTCAACGAAACCTGCAAAGGTTGACGTCACGGTCCGACAGGACCAGATAACGAGAGGATCTATTGGTTTGGCTGCGGTCAACCATGCTGGGATGCCTCCAGGTCTGGGTAGCCTGTGCCAAAATGACAACAGAGAAGAGGAATCAACGACTCCTAAGCAGAGCTGTGCTGCAGTGCAGCTAGAGGACTCCACGACATAAAGCAGACTTTGGAGATGGGATCCACATCCGTACCATTCACGAAAATGGGAGCCGGCGGAACCCACTGCAAAGTGGGGCCTCTACGTCGTTTGTAAAGACGAACGACGCCAAGATGTCCAATCGAGCAGAACAGATAGTAGTCTCAAAAGGAGCTACTTCTGTTAACAGTCAAGCAGAACAGTGTGTGGCGAAAAAGAAAGTAACCACACCTGTTAAAACTCAAGCAGAACAGTGTGCGGCGAAAAAGAAAGTAACCACACCTGTTAAGACTAAAGAAGAGCAAGTAGTTGTCTCAAAAGGAGCTACTCTTGCTAAAAACCAAGCAGAACAGGTAGTAGTCTCAAAAGGAGCTACTCCTGTTAAAACCAAAGCAGAACATGGAGTGGCGAAAAAGAAAGTAGCCACACCTGTTAATTCAGCTGCAGAGTCTAGTCTTCTCTGTCGGTTGAAAAACCAGTGTTGTTCGAAGACAATACAAGATGTTTGGACCAAGTTGACTGAGACAGTCACGCCTCGTGAACTTCAAGTCCAACAACAAGATGAGCAGACGGCTCCCAAAGTTCGTGTGAACTTCGGAGGTCGTGAGTTAGTGATGACTACCGACAGTGGTGCCGAAGCTTCTGTCATAAGTGAATCACTAGTCAAAGAAATGAAGTTGGTAATGGATCCGCTACCTTTTCCGCCGAATTTGACTGGTGCCGGAGGAAATCCATTAAACATCATGGGACAAGTCATCGTGCCGATCCGAGTCGCCGAAAAACTTGTCAAAGGAAAGCTGATTGTCATCAAAGGACGACGTGAGGCTTTGCTGGGAAACGATCTCGGTAAAGACCTCAACCTTTGCCTTGACATGAACAAAAAGAAAGTTTACTTTGGAGAGGAACTGTTGCCGGACACTCTCCAAAAGAACCAAAAAGCAGAAGATTTTATTGAAAATCTTAAGAATAAAGAAGAGGAAGATCTGCAAGAGAAACTCCTGAATAAGGGGCCAGCTAAGCTACGTCTGGTCCAGAATCTCGTGCTGGATCCGAAAAAAGTTGCAATCGTCGAGGTCAATGCTCCTGATGATCTACAAGAAGGTAGTCTTCAATTCATCGACTCGTGCGAAAGCACGTTCCAGCAGAGAGGAGTCAAAGTTTCTCCTGGGATCATTGAAGGAAGAGGAAAGTCTATCCTTCAAATTCAAATCTTCAATCCGTCTGGAGAGGTTATTCACCTCGGAGCCAGAGAAACGATCGCAGAGATCGAGGACGCCATTACAGCTCTCGATGTGCCTGTGGGCCCCTCGATTTATAAAATTGACGCACAGAGTGACGAAGTGACAGTGCAAGACTATGTCAAATTTCAAGATAGTCTGAATGTCAACCCGAATCGGTCAAGAGAAGAACAAATGGCGATTCGGAAACTTCTCGGAGAATTTAGAGACATTTTTGCCTTCAAGACCTCCGACTTGAAAAAGACAAATTTGGCAAAACACGTGATTGACACGGGTGAAAACCCGCCGGTTCGAGAACCGCTCCGGCGTACTTCACCTGCTCAAAGAGAGATCATCAAGTCGACACTACGTGATATGTTGGACGCCGGCATTGTTAGCCCATCCAAGAGTCCGTACGCAAGTCCGGTGGTGATTGTCAAGAAGAAGAATGGTCAGCATCGATTTTGCGTTGATTATCGCAAATTAAATGCTCAAACCAAATCTGACCAATATCCGTTACCACGGATAGATGACGCTTTCGACTCTCTGTCTGGAGCCACGATCTTTGCAACCTTGGATTTAATATCAGGTTATTGGCAATTTCCCGTGGAAGAAAGAGATCGAGAAAAAACGGCTTTCGTATGCACCAATGGCCTCTACGAATTTAATAGAATGCCGTTCGGTTTGATGAATGCACCTGCGACGATGCAGCGTGCTCTGGATTTGTTACTGGCAGGCCACAAATGTGAGACCTGCCTGGTTTATTTAGATGACATTGTCATCTTTGCAAAGAACTTCGAAGAATTCATGAAAAGATTGAGAGATATCTTGGTGCTCATCCGGAACGCCAATTTAAGTCTTCAACCCAGCAAATGTTTCTTCGGAGAAGACGAGATCAACTACCTTGGACACAAGATTAGTGCCCTTGGTATTCGACCTGATGAAGAGAAAGTGCAGACGATTCAAGGATTTCCTGCACCGAAAAACGTGACTGACGTCAGAAGCTTCCTGGGAATGACCGGCTACTACAACCGTTTCATTGAGAACTACTCCAAGATCGCCAAACCAATGCAAGCCCTAGTCAAGAAGGACCTGGACTTCAAGTGGAATGACGACTGCGAGGTCGCTTTTGATGGTTTAAAGAAGGCTCTTTGCTCCGCTCCGATTCTAACTTTGTATGATCCGGAGGCAGAAATTGCCTTGCACACTGATGCTTGTGACTACCAGATTGGTGTCATCATCTATCAGTATGCGAAAAACGAAAGGAAACCTGGAGTTCTAGGTTACTACAGCCGAAAACTCCAAGGAGCAGAACGAAACTACGGAACGACTGAAAAAGAATGTCTTGCCATCGTTTATGGCATAGAAAAAGCCAGACCGTATGTTTTCAACCGAAAATTCAAGATATTTACCGATCATAAGGCCCTGTGTTATTTAAGAACAGCACAGAATTTAGATGGCCGATTGGGTAAATGGCAGATG
Organism: Brachycybe producta; assembly: GCA_036925085.1. Lineage (NCBI taxonomy): Eukaryota > Metazoa > Arthropoda > Diplopoda > Playtdesmida > Andrognathidae > Brachycybe > Brachycybe producta. Next base: position 1,571,121 of record JAUPFP010000026.1, on the reverse strand, counting down.
AAACTACAGCCATATGATTATGAGGTAGTTTACAAAAAAGGTAAAACGCACGTGGACGCCGATTGTGTTTCACGTTACAAGAGCAACGTTCCTGCTAATTGGAAGCAGAAGAATGGGGAGATGGAAGCTCTCGAAGACCTTCACATCTTTACTGTCTACAACGATTTTCAGTGGGAACGGGAGCAATCCCTTGATGAGGAACTTCTCCTCATCAAAGAATCACTCCAGAAAGATCGACTGCATCCCTATCACAAGAAGTTTGCGATAGTGGATGGCGTTTTATACCACATGAAGTATGAAGACACCGTGCCAGTACTAACGTGTACTGTGCCCCGACAATTGAGAATTGGGATTCTCGAGATGCTCCACGATGTGCCTGAGGCTGGACATTTCGGATTCACCAAGACGATGAAGAGAATCCAGAAGAGATTCTATTGGAAAACAATGAAAGCAGATGTCGCCGACTATGTCAGGTCGTGCCACATCTGTCAGAGAACCAAACTGTCGCACCAAAAAGTACCTGGATTGTTACAACCAATCATTGTGGGAAAACCGACAGTGTTGGGGGATGGATTATGTTGGTCCTCTTCCGAAGTCAATCGGAGGAGTTCAACATATTTTGATTGCAGTGGACTACGCGACGAAGTATTGCATCGCCAAAGCAGTGGCAAGAGCAACCGCTCAGGCAGCAATTGCCTTCGTCAAGGATAAAATTGTGAACGAGTTTGGAGTTCCTCAGAAGATCATCACTGATCGAGGACCCCAATTTTTGAGTAATGAGACTCAAGCGTTTTTCAAGACCTATGCAATCCAGCATGCTGCCACGACCGCCTATCATACACAAGCTGATGGGTTGGCAGAACGAACGAATCATACAGTCATGGAAGTGGTGAAACGTCACTTGGATGTCCTTCAGCAACAGGCTGACTGGAAAAAGAAATTAGGTGACGCGGTTATGGCCTACAACCTTGTAGAGCATAACTCAACGAAATTTTCGCCATATCGATTGATGTTCGGGCGCGAGCCCAGGACCACGTTGGACAACATGATGCCACGCGCTCCTATCGTGCCACCGCCTGTAACAGACGAAGCAGAGCAGTCCGATCCAGCTTTGGATGCTGCTAAAAAGAATATCGAAGCTGCCCAGGAGGTGCAGAAAAGAAATTACGACGAGAAGCATCGTACGATTCCGAACTATAAACCGGGTCAGAAAGTACTGATAAGAGATCGTGTGCCAAAGCCAGGAATGGCTCAGAAACTCATCTGGCCATACAAGGAACCCTGCCTTGTCACGAAGAAGATAACCGATTTAGTCTACGAGATCGAGTACGTCACTCGATCTGGCCTGACTATGAGAGACACCGTCAATGTTCAGCAAATGAGACCCTATTTCGAGGCCAATGACCTGAGGGCTCCTCAAACAAACTTACCTGATGACATAGAAGAAACTACCAGCGCCAAGGAAGAATCCGACGCTGATGAGGAAATTATTGACGAAGCAGACGACAACTTACCTGTTGAGAATACTCCAGAAGTTCATCGTGAAGAAGAAGGAGAAGTTATCCCCGATGCCAGCCAAGAAACTCATCCGGAAACTTCTGAAAAAGAAGAAGAGGAAGTTCCAGAAATTCCTCTGGGACCACCTAAAAAGAAACGCGGGAGACCAAAGAAAACTGCTACAAAAGAACCAGTCCAATTGGATTCCCGTGTGCAAACACGTGGTGGAGAGAAGAAAAATTACGCAAAAGCTAATTTACCGCCAAGATGGGCGAAATTTGGCGTTAAAACGACCAAATTAGACCCAGAGAGTCAAGAAAGAATTTCAAATGATGCGGAAATTCGAATTTGCCGCCTTGCGCAGCGCCGCCTGGTGGGAGAAATCAAGAGAAGAGAAAGAGAAGAGAAACCGGAAGTAGTTAATAGCTCCGCCTCTTCTGACCCGGAAATTAGACTTGGCAACCCTGTAGAACCACGTGGGGACGCCGCCGCCATTTTGGACGCCACTTTCAAATTCACTTCTGAAAGAGAAGCACGCGAAAGTAAAGTTTCGCGATTTTCTAAAGTGTCAAGTGCCGAAAGGTTGAATTTTGAGAAGAAAATGCCGCGTTCTTTTGGAGGAAAGTCTTCAACAGTAGGAGGGAGATATCAAGCGAACGACCACGACCCAGGAGAGATGTCCTCTGGACCGCTGTCGTTTTGGAGACGCCAGGATATCCCGCCGTCATCGCACTTCACGCTAGCGACGAATCGAATATCATTCAACTGATCCACCCTGGAACCCGGGAGCAATCCCGCACCAGGACTCTGGAGTTAATCGCCGAAACGATGTTGGCCACCCTGATTCCCGATCGGAACCAGGATCGACGATTCCGCCACCACTCGCCGAGGGCCATCGAGAGGGACTTCTCCGCCACCAGGATGTTGGACTTCGTGGAGGCCACCGTGCTAGCCACCTTGGAGCGGTCGACTGTCGTCCCGCTGGAGACATTGGAGCGGCTCTACGAGACCACGACGGAAGGAGAGTTCGGGAGGAGGGATCGACGCGGCCACCTATCGCCAGAGCCGTAAAGAGGGATCGTCGATCAACAATGAGCACAGTCATCGCCGGACCAGTTGGTGCGATGATTATAAATTAAATTTTCTAGTCCAGTATTGCAAATTTAATTATATCGTTTTTTTTTGAAGAAATTGTATATTTTTCGAAACGTTTTTGTTTTTTTTTAAACATACCTGTGACAACCCTGGGTTTTATTCATTTAGATCCAGTCGGGGGGAGGGGGATTGTTAGGAATTGTCTTGGAAAGTAGGGTACTTTCCGCTTAGTCGGGGGGAGTGAGACGTTTGGGCCCGCCGCTTATTTTCGCTCTTAGTGTTTTCGTTTTTTTTGGGTTTAACGCCACCCTGTACTTGATTTAGCTTCTGGGCCACTCGGTACTTGTGGTACCGAGTGACCCAGATGTCATATCTGTTGATCTTGACCTTTTCGTTCCCCCTCAATTTTTCTTCCACACGAATAAATTTTATTCGTTTTTAATTTGATTTTGTTTTCGTTTCTCCTGTTATCACCTATGTGTGATAACAGGGGATGAATCATGGTTTTGGACAAATGGATCAATCTTTTGATTGGTCCATTTGGTCCAAGATATTGTTGTAACCAATTGTCGAATTGTGCCCTGAGAATCCGACTTGTGGATTCTCAGGGTATATAAAGAGTTACATTTTGAATGTCAAAAAACGCTTTTTACAGCTTCTTTTCATATACCGAACCTATGCCCGATTTTGGCAAGGTTCTCTTCTTTTATTTTTTTTTTCTCAAAGTTATATTTGTATGTGTGTGTGCAAAACCAGTTCGTCAATTTGATGTTTATCTGCGAAATAAACAGATCTTTTATATTCAATTCAACCAGTGGTGTTAATTGCTCGAAACTTAAATTCCGTGAGCGCGAATTCATCATTTGCAGGTCATAAAAAGGTCATAAAAAGGTCCGTCACAATATGTGCTTGACAATGCTTAATGCTGCATATACTTTTATGTCCCTCTGCCATAGGCCTATTTGGCTGCTAGCAGAGTACTAATTGTAATTGTAATAGTGAGAGGTTGCTTATTTTACAGGTGCCACACCAGATGGTATCATGGAGAAATTACGTCACCCAGCCTGTGTATAAAGGACTATACGCAGGCTGCTTCAAGAAAGTGCTGGACCTGGAACTGTTGTGTCCCGATGTTCTGCTCCAGTCAGCTGCAACTAGTTTGCCACATGGGCATTTTGCAACTTTTGTTCTTTTAATTTTTTTTATAACTTTTATGTGATTATATAATATATATTTGCAACCATCGTACTTATATTTTAGAGTAAATGTAAATAAACCTTTATTTAAATTCCACTTGTTGTCCAGGTCAGTAATTTCAGTGTTTTTCTATACATGGGGGTCGCGACTGCCATGTATTGCTAAGCCAGGAACCCCTTGGGGTGGTTTGGACCGGTCCCCAACACTTGTATCGAGTTACCGGCAATTTTGTGTTGTGTTTGCCATCTTCGACCGGACAAACTCAGCATTGGACTCCGATGTATGTCAAATCGTTTTGTCAGCGAAGTTCACCGTAAGGCTACTGATACAAGCCCGTCCTGCAGAGGAGTACAATGTGAGTGGGGAAGTTTGTCGAACCGGTTCGGGTCATGACACGAAGAATTTTAAAAAACACCTCAAGGTTACAGAAGGAATCTTTGACCTTGCGTCTATGAAAGACACCATAGAAGCAAACAAAGTTTTAAGAGAGATTGAGAAAATTTTCGAGAAAAAAAAATGTCTTTGAAAATTGAGTACATTAGAGAAAGATAGAGCTCTGGCCATGTGTGTTGTTTCCTTTGTCCACTTCACTATCTGATTCATCAATGTGTGCTCTGCATGCATGTGTCGAAGATTAAAACCATTTTGAAACATTGTTAAAATTATGAATTTCATTTAATCAAGGGGCCAGAAAGACCACAGAAAGTTTACAACTTCCATTGTGAGCACACACACATTCTTTATTACTCAAGTTAGGTGATTGAGCTATGAAAGAACATTAAAAAAACATTTTGGGATCTTAAAGAAAAAATTCAAGCATTTTTATAAAACAAAAATCACGACATCTCAATGTGCATAGACTCAACAGTGCTTCCAAAATTAGCTTCCAGTGTTGACACTACCAATTATTTAAATCATCTGAATATTTCACTGCAAGAATACAATCTACTTATAACTTGAATGGATCTTGTGACGACCTGGTCTGCACCTACCACCAAAATGGCAGGTGCTGACAAAATCCTGGTAGTCTAATTATTGCATGGTAAGCAATATCAGACTGCTATGCTGTGTCCAGTTTGGAACCCCCCCCCCCACTTTTGGCAACCTACAGTAGTTAAACGAGGTGAGATGTTGTTTATTTCCCAGGTACTTAACCAGATTAGTGTCATGGAGGAATGACATTACCTGGCCTGGGTATTTAAGGTGATGTCCTGGCTGTTTGGAAGGAGGTTTGATCTGGAAAGTTCTTGTGGCCACAGGCTCTGCTCTGGCCGAAATAACTATTGTGCCATCATTGGCAAGTGTGATTATTTTGATTGTGTTTTTCCAAAAAATAGTGGTGCCAATGATATTATACATGTGGAAACTTAGCATTACATATTTTCAGAAATTTTAATTTTATTATTAAGGTCTACATAAACTTTTATTTTTTTAACTTCCAATAGTCTATTCATATAACTATTGATAAATTACAATTTACTCTTCACAGAAAATATGGGCATGCTATAATAAATAGTCATTTTTACAGTGGCATAACTACAACTGAGACCTGCAGGCAAGCATTTGGCAGGGGCCCTCCCATGATTTATTTTAATTCTAAAAAATATAAACTGAGGCTAGTTTCTAAAGTAATATTTTATTACTCAGTCCACTTTTCAATCTTATGAAGAAAAGACTGTCTGTGTTTGTCTACCAAAACCGAAACTATCTGCTGGGCCCCCTTCAAGTGCAGTAGGTCCCCCGGACCATGCCTGGTTATCCCATGTAGTAATCACATCAATGCATTTTAAGTAAATGCAATTTTACTTGAACTTGAACAAAGTCAAAAGTCAACTTTTGACAAACCCAAGTTTTGACAGTCCTTTGTAGCCACACAAACACAATAGTGAAGGAATAGCTGTTCCATTAGCTCTCGCTCATCAAGGAATTCCAGTTTTTCAATTCTTTAGAAAATTAAAATAACATATATACACTACTGTTTGTTTGGTAAATTATTGCTAATTGCCGGTTAATGATACCTTGCAATGTCTTCTGCCGCCAAATAGTTATAAACTTGCATCATATTTAAAGCCCTGGCTGTCTCCCATCCTGTCTTCAAAAATCTGAAGAAAAAAACGGAAAATAGTTATTATTCTTAAATGCAATATAAAGGTATCACAGACATAAAAAACTTTCTTCACGAGAAACATTTTGAACAACACTTCGTTAAATTTGAAATAAACAACAATTATTATATATATTGAGACGTTTTGGGCCCGCCACTTTTATTTTTATTTAGCGCTATTCGTTTTGGGGTTTTTAAACTTATCTTTCACCCTGTAATTTTGTTTATAGGTTCTGGGCCACTCGGTACGTTTGGGTACCGATTGACCCAGATTCTATTTTTGCAATTGACCTTTTCATCCCCCCCCCCCTCATGTATACTTCCACATGAGTGAGTGTTATGTAATTTTAATTATTTTGTTTTCGTTTTCTTCTGTTATCACTTAGGTGTGATAACAGATGAGGCATGGTTTTGGCCAAGTAGCCAAATCCTTTGATTGGTCTATTTGGGCCCAAAACTTTATTTAACCAATCAAAAGTTTGTGCCCTGAGAATCCGACTTGTGGATTCTCAGGGTATATAAAGAGATACATTTTTATGTTGTAGACCGATTTCTAAAATACCGAACCTATGCCCGATTTTGACTAGGTTCTTTGCATTATTTTCAAGTTATTATTTTTCTGTGTTGTGTTTTAAACCAAGTTAAATATTTCACCTGCATTATTTTTGTCTACAAAATAACTTCTACTTGATATTCAAATCTAAACAGTGGTGTTTAATTATTTTTAACTTAAATTCCACGATTGTGCAAATTCATCATTTCGTTGCAGCTTTTCACCAATTTGGATACTTCAAGTCCTCAAACAGGTGCAAACCTGCAACACCAAGTTGTAAGTATATTCATACTATCTTCAGGGGCAGATTCACGAACAAAAGTCCGCGACGTTCAGAGACAGAAGATCTTCGAGACTGTGAGAGTCTTAGCCAGAGACTAGTCAGGACATTAAATAGACGTTATAGTGGTCTAGTCCTCCCGGGCCGATAGAATTGGTGACCTAGCCAATCACCACCTTTAATACGAGTGAAAACTCGCCCGTACCCTTTTAAAAAGAGCAGATTCTATCAGTGGAAAGAGGTCCGTCACAATATTATATTATTATTATTATACAGTGCGTTTCATATACATATAGACGCACCCCAAAAATTGGTTATATCTCGAGTTACACTTGATGGATTCGCCTGAAATTTTCAACATAACAAGATAATCTAATATTTTAAACTTTCTGGTAGGCAGAAATTTTTTTCTTAAAAAGGTAAAAATTAAAAAAAAATTAAAAACTGGAAAATGACCACTTCATAATTATAGACGCACTAATAAACTTTTCACTGTTATTAATTATTGCGACAAAATAACATCCTGAACACAACAGTAACCTTAAAATTTATAAGGTATATGACTGTCCTGATGTTTTAGAACTTAAAACATTCTTTTCTACATACTTTAAACTAATTTATAAACACATTTACTGAAATTCTGCCCCTAATACCTTGTACACACATGAGTTAAATGAATTCAAATTAAATGTGTTTAGGTGAACTATACGGAATCCAGTTAAGGACATGAACCAAATAAAAATTGACTTTTAGTATTTCAATTTAAAATGTAAATAATAATCAATATTTTGTCAATAGTTTCTATATTAGAGTGAAGTATTAACTCAATATTTTCAGATTATTTACTGAATAAATTGAATTTGATATATTGTTTGTTTGCCCTTCACAGGACTCTGTAGAACACGTTTATTATTTCAATGCATTTAAATTATAAGGTTTGTACTATGATATAAGCAGTTAAATTGCACTTTTCAGCTTTGATATTGTATAGTTTAATCATGGCTATCTGCTTAATCATAAAGTGCAATGAAGTCCCAAAAGTTTTCTACAGGATTTAAGGCCGGAGGACATGCTGACCATACGAGAGTGGTGATATTTTGGTTGTGTAGCCATTCCTTCGTCAGGTTATTGGAGGGAACTGGGACATCTTGCTGGAATACTAAGCTAATGCTATGGAATCGATATTTTATGACAGCAGATATCCTTTTAACATTGTCTGATAATCACTGATGCTTGTTTTGGTTAAAACAAAGGCGAAGCTCCTCATTCCAAAGGTGCTAAACACTTCGCATATTGTCCGGCTCTCACCACCAGGGGAAAAAATTCAACCTCAATGATTTTGATGGTTTTTATTACTTTCTTCACATTGGAAGGATGTGAGGAAAAAACCAAACTATTTTTCTAAACAAAATTTTGGCAGTGGGGGGAGCCTAATAATATTTGGAACATTTAGTGCCTTTTGAACGAGCAGCTTAGTTTTTGAAAAGCAGGCTCAGCCTTTATTTCAACTAAAACAAATATCAGCAATTATCACACATTGTTACGAGGGTATGTACTGCAATAAAACACCGATTCCATAGTAGGCCTATTAGCTTAGTAATCCAGCAAGAAAATGTCCCAGTTTCCTCCAATAACCTAACGAAGGAATGGTTACGGAACCAAGATTATACTACAGTATCAAAGCTGAAAAGTGTCATTTTAGCTGCTTCGGGGCAGAATTTCAGTAAATGTGTTTATAAATCTAGTTTAAAGTATGTAGAAAAGAAAGTTTTAAGTTCTAAAACATCAGGACAGTCATATACCTTATACATTTTAAGGTTACTGTTGTGTAAAGCACGTTATTTTGTCGCAATAATTAATAAAAGTGAAAAGTTCATTAGTTCGTCTATAATTATGAGTCATTTTCCAGTTTTTAATTTTTTTTAATTTTTACCTTTTTAAGAAAACATTTTCTGCCTAGCAGAAAGTTTATATGATCTCTTTATGTTGAAAATTCCAGGCGAATCTATCAATTATAATTCGAGATAAAACTAATTTTTGGGGTCTGTCTATAACACAGTACAAACAAGGACAAAAACCTTTAAGCACGTCGGACTTTATTTATTTAAATTAAAATTAAATGAACTGGTTTTTTCTCATGGTCAACTTTACGTTGCCTTAGAGACATTTGCCCTAAAACCATTTGCCCTAAAAGGACATTTGTCAAAGAACCATTTGCCCTAAAACCATTCGGCCTAAAGTATATTAGCCTTAAATGACATTTGCCCTAAAATAACTTCTTTGTTCTCTTCATACGGTTTAGTGTCTTTCGCTGGAGTAAGTTAAATGGGTTCTGCATTCTGCAGGTGCCAAAAAAAAAACGCCAAATGATTTACACTACTGATTAGGGCAAATGTTCTTTTAGGGCAAATTTCCCTTTAGGATAAATGGTTTTAGGGCAATTGTCCTTTTAGGGCAAATGGATTTAGGGCAAATGTCCCTTTCTTGGTCCAAATGGCTTTAGGGAAAATGTCTCGTTAGGGTAAATGGTTTTAGGGCAAATGCCCCATTAGGATAAATGGCTTTAGGGCAAATGCCCCATTAGGATAAATGGCTTTAGGGCAAATGCCCAGTTAGGGTACATGGCTTTAGGGCAAATGCCCAGTTAGGGTACATGGCTTTAGGGCAAATGCCGCATTAGGGTAAATGGCTTTTAGGGCAAATGCCCCACACCCATTTATAATGAAGTATTTGAATAAAATAGTTAAATAATTTTAGTAGCAAACTTAAACTAGAATTTGACTCCCGTCACTTATGATGGGCTACCCACTAGTAAGTAATAACTGGCTTGGATTTGAAATTAAAAAAAAATAAGATGACAAAGCCAAATGGACTGAGCCATCAATTATGACAGCAACAGTCACTAATACACTTTGATAAGAAGTCATAAAAGATTATAACAAAAAAGTCAGATTTTGCACAACACCAATGGAGAGGCTACCTATACATGTTTCACCGCTGCCAAATGGAGTTTATTCTTTTTTTAAGAGCCTAGATACTGCATTTAATTCAGAATTTCTCCAAATGTAGGTGCTGCGATCATTTTTCATTAAAAATGGGTTTTATTGTTTGTTTTTTTCTCGCAGGTATAAAGTCACATAAAATTAATAGAAAAATAATTGCACTTTCTAAGCTTATAAAAATGAATCATCATGAAGCCAATAGATTACTGCATGTGCTCATTTTTTGTTATTGCTCGAAATCATTTTAACGAGAGTTCTTAAAACTTTTGTGGGACGGTGTTTTGGTCCTATGAGATTTAACATGGAGTTCAAAACGTAAGATTTTAAATATAATTTAAAAATTGAAAAAGGTTTCAAAAATGAATGTAAAGTCATCCATGTGAAGCCAATAAACACATGTAAGCACGTGCTAATTTTTTTTATTGTTCTAAATCATTTTAATGCGTTCTCCTAACTTGTGTGGGATGGTTTTTTGGTCCTGTGAGACTTTCACATAGCAACAGTTTATTGTTTCCAAAACTTTTTCCTTTACATACAAAAACACGGACTTATATACCCAAGAAGAGGATTCGGAGAACTTTCTCGGAATCGTTTAATTTGTCACTTAAAAAATCAAAACCAATTAAACCAAGATTATAGACCATAGATCATAGACCAAGAATTAGATCGATTGACCAGGGGTTGGCAAAATGTGACATCTTCAAACGAAGTACAAAAAATATGTTGTCTGACATCACATGCCCAGCCCATTTCAATTTACAATTGGTTGATAGTTGGTCTGACGCTCATAAAAGGGCGGGGCAAACGACTGTATCTCCCTTACTTTACATATGCCTGTCATTCTCATTACTCTAAATACTTTACTCACGTGCTTTTGTTTACTTTTTCTTCTTCAGGGCACCATGACTGAAACAAAATTCATTATGTGTATTCACGACAGGCATTTAGAAATCGGGAAGAACATAAGTTGGCTCCGCCCTTTTTATGACGACCAGGAACTTCTAATTGATTGGTTACGTAGTCTGACGTCACATGCTCTGCCCTTTTCAACGTCGAACCACACAACAAACCAATTAGAAGTTGCCGGTCGTCGTAAAAAGGGCGGAGCCGACTTATGTTCTTCCTGATTTCTAAATGCCTGTGTATTCACGTCACCTTAAGAGACTAGATATAGCGTTTAATTCAAAATTTCTCCGAATGTAGGTGCTGCGATCGTTGTTGATTTAAAAATGGTTTTTTAACGTTTTTTCTTCAGGTTTGAAGTCACATAATAATTAATAGAAAAATAATTTCAAGTGTTAATATTATAAAAAGGAAACATCGTGAAGCCAATAGATTAATGCACGTGCTAATTCGTTTGTTATTGTTCTAAGTCATTTTGAACAAGAATTGTTCAAATATTTGTGAGATTTTTTTTGGCCCTATAGGATTTAACATGGAGTTCAAAAAATGTAAGATTTTAAACGTTATTAAAAAATAGAAGGACCTTTTCAAAATTTATAAAAAGGAAACATCGTGAAGCCAATACATGAAAGTTTGTGCTCATTATTTTGTTATTCTTCTAAATCATTTTAACAAGAGTTTTTCAAATGTTTGTGGGACGGTTTTTGTTCTAATGAGATTTAACTTCGGGTTGAAAAAACGAATGATTTTGAACCTTGTTTAAAAATAGAAGGACCTTTTCAAAAATTACATAAATCAAGCACGTAAAGAACAATGCTTTTTATTGCATTTTGCACTTTACTGTATTTTAATAACACTCATTTGTCTCATTGTCGTCTGCTCAAAACAACAAGATGGAGGTGTACCTAGGCTTTTAAGTTAAATTTTAAGAGCCACTAGTCTTTTAAGACCGGCAACCACATTTTCAAATAGTTGAAAGCTAGTGACCTGAAATTCCACAGGTTCAACTTTCTTGGCCATATATCATTTGACTCAGTTGTAATCTAACATTTATTCCAACCCTTCCAAAATGATGTCCTCTACATGAAAAAAGAGAATTGGAGTATTCATCTCATTTTATAAGAAAATCCATTGTTTGTTGCTTTGTGCTTTCCGTCAGCTTGTCAACTAGTGGGCAACAATGTTGCCAAGTGGGATAAAGAATCTTGCAATTGAAAGGCTTGTATCTTGTAAAATTGAAAAAAATGTTGACCAAAATGTTTCTCATGTGATGAGATCTTTAACATAAGTTAAACATTTGTGATTATTATTAAATCAAACTTAATGTTAACAAACATTATAGGAGTGAATTTATACTTTAAGAAGCTATAATTCGGTTATGTTGATAAAAAAATCACTAGTTCCCATTTTCACCAACTGGGGCGTCTAGACTTAAGTCAATTAGGCCCATGTTAAGTGAAAAATTACAAAAATACAAAATGTATACTGTTTTTATTTATATGCTAAAATAGCCCCCAATTGTCCAATTAACACAGTTCAAAGTGCTATATGCACATTAAAGTATATTTAATAATGTGATATTTTCAGATTTTAATTTTTAAATTTTATTCTATTTTTTAAAATTGTGTGAAAATCTTGTTTTTTATCAATCATGTTAAATCCCATAGGCTAAAAAACCGCCCCCATAAAAAGGACGTAAACTTTTTTAATAAGTGGTTTATAAAAATAAAACGTTTTTTAAAATGTTCACTAACATGTCTACTTTAGTGTGATGTTTTTATTTTTTTTAATTCCATTTAGTTATTAATTAATTAACTTTTTTAATAATTTGTAATGTTTATTTTTGTACATGCGACGTCATGCATATGACGTCACATTGCGTGCAAACTAGGTATAAATAAAATAATTTATGACCATAAAATGTCACTTTTGGAAAATAGCATTTTTGTTGAGTTAATTCCAGGTGGGTGAATTGCAAGGTGAGTGGGTTGTCTGGAGCACCTCTTTAGAGATGTTTTTATTGCTTTTCAAAAGTGACTATATATATATATATATACATACATATCTATATATCACGAGGAAAACGGAGCGTAAAACCACTGGTTTTAATCCATTACTCTTCATTTGTGTATTGCTTAAATGCTGCAGTATCAACACATTTCTAAGCATACCCTTGTGTGCATATGTATTGGCACATGCAAAGATGTGTATAGCATGTGTATGGAAAGATGCACAGATGTGTATGCATGAGATGCACAATATGCACATGGAAACATGCACATACAAACTGCACAGATGTGTTTACACACATACACTCATTAGCACATATGCGCCTGTATGCTAAAAAGTAGAGGTGGAACGAATCCTTAAGTTTCTCGAATCCAAATCTTAAAGACCTCTCGAATCCCTTGATTCTCTCGAATTCCTTTATATAAGAATCCTATATTATTCAATAAAAATATACAAATAAATGAAATAACATTAAATATTAATAATAAAAACAAGTGTCACACTCAAGGTCGCCACAAGGTGATATTGGTGATCTGGGTACCACCAACGAAATTGCAACAATCTCCGTTTTTTGTTAGTGAACGCTTCTATTGGAAGTCAATGGAGTTAAAACTAATTTAACCAAAGTTTTAACAGTTTTTTAAGGTTTCACCTCGTAAAATTCGAAAGACGAAAAAAGCGTGAAGATTCGAGTTTTCGAATCTCGAATATTTGTCGCGGGATTCGAATGTCCCATCTCTACTTTTAACTATCCTTCCTATTCATTTAACACAGACAATATCAAATAAAATCCTGTTTGAAAACACTTGTAACAAGTCAAATATCCATTAAGTAACTATCATAGAATCAAAGTCGTGAGCATTTCCAACACGTGGACCTGGGCAAAAATGTGGGCCCCATTTCAATATAAAAACTTGCATACATTTTAAACCACACAATTTAAAAAGCTGCACATAAATATGTGTACCAAATTTCAAATAATTCTGAGGAAAAAAGTCCAAAATGCTTTTTTGGTCTTAAAAAGACCAAATGATCCTTATATACGTATCCTGCCCTTAGTTAAAGTTTACCTATGTGTTTGCGTTTGAAGATCGTGGCAAGCACTCACACCTGCGAGACAACATCCTCGTGACATAAGGTTCTCAATCATAATTTGACCGAACCTATCATTCATATTGACCTAGAACAATTAAACGGGAAAAGTTTATAGCATGAAAGTCACGATACATTTAATAAAAAGTACCTGTTCATAATTTATAAACACAGCTGATGGGAAATTGTCAGCAATCCATTTGAGTAAGGCTTCTGAATGTGATATTTCTATATAGACAAGAACGCATTCTGCAATAAAAACCGTAGGAAGCGAAAAATCTAATTGGGCTTCTTTTAGTTTTTGATGAACTTCTGGTACATTGCGGAGATCTGCACTGACAAGATGGTATTTTGCAGCGTGCAGTTCAGAAAGGTTAATGCAAATATCTCCATCTTTATGAAACAATAAATAATAAATAAAATATTCTAATTAGAATAATTATGAAAGACCTTAAGAGGTTACATCACAAAATAACTTCGAAAAATCTCCGCAAAGAGCACTTGAGCCCATTGACCCGATGTTAAAGAAAAAATGTTAATTTTTAAAATATACAGTCGTGGCAATATGTTTATTTTTCATATGTGAACTTGTCCAATATTAAGTTTTCAAAGTGCAACATGCACCTTAAATATATGCTGACCGAGTGATAGAATGACAAAAAATTGGTAAGTGCGGCTATATTTTTTTAAAAACTATTTCAACAATCGCGAATTTCTAACTCTTGTGTTAAACTCCATTGAGTACGCCAAAATAAGAAGAAAAAAAAGACCCATTAAAATGCTCTTAAAAATACGTAAAAATAATTTTAAAAAATCAACACAAAAAATCAATGTGTTGGCTTCAGTGTGGTTTTTTTTTAAATTATTTTTATTTATTTTTACGAGCCTTTTTATTCGCATATTCTTTAAACATTGGGTCTATGGGCTCAATAGAAAAAAGGTGCTAGGGTCATTCCATGTGAAATCAACACAGCTCTCAAATTTACCATTTTTGATTTTACTGAAATTTTACACACTTATAGACCCATAAGAAGAAAAAAATTCTTGCAAATTTAGAGCTCCCAGCGCCAAACGGTTAAAGAGTTATAGGTCATCAAAGATCGCCAAAATTTGCATTTTGTCCTCATTTGCATATTCTTTGATTTGCAATAGTCAGTGGATTTTTAGCCTGGCTCTATGAAATAGGCCTAGGTTTCTATAACATGCTTAATACCACAATATTGATCCCATAAGGTCCAACACAAATTTTGGGCCAATTACAACAGGCTGCCACTTTAGTATAAAAAAGATTTAATCAATTGCTTCTTTGAAAAATTCATCAATTATTAATAAAGGATAGATTACATTATTAAAAATTACCTCCATTTGCTAAACCACGAAGCAAAGGTTTGGCTTTCTTTATGCTGTGACATTTGCGTGCTGTAACAGTCGAAAAATCCACCTCTGAGAAATTCTCAACGATTAAGTGCTCATCCTTAAGCCGCCAGTACAATGTATCAAATCCAGCTCCCAAGTTAACAATTTGACATCGACCACTTGTTAACTAAATAATAGTGTAAGTCACATAAATAAAATACAGATGTTAGTTTGTATGCATAATCCCAAACTTATTATTTGAATTTTTGAATTTGAAATAATACTATGCAAGCACCTCAAATGGCCCATGGCAGTGACAAGAAAGTCCAAAAGCAGCATAAACATCGCAGCTAACAATATCTACATTGTTGAAAAGACCCCTATGAACTCTCCTAAATGAAAAGTTCCCCATGCAAAACATCTTGTTAAAGCAAGTTCCATTGCCGAGTAACCATAGGAACAGATGACCAAAAATAAGAGTCAGTTCCTTGCAAAAAGCTTCCTTATTTTCTTAGAGTGGTCACCCCTCCCTATATACAAAGCCTTCCTCAGTGTATTAGACAAGACTTTATTAACATTTTTAGGCTGTTCATATAGATGGCAGCCCTTCTATCATATATGCATGTCAAACTTTCTGTGTAATCATATTTTCCTGAAGCAAACCTTGCCACCTTGTGCTGGACCATTTCAGTAAAGTGGATTAATTCAGCAACATGGAGACTTCACATAGTACAACAATACTTTGGATGGGGATGCACTAATGACTTATAAGCTAAACATTTGACAGTACTAGGACACCCTCATAAGACCTCATTAAACGGTACCATTCGTATAGCCTTTGAAACAATCTTTTCTATATGAAGCTTCCAAGTTAGTTTGCTTGTAAGCTAAATTCCGAAATATTTATAAGTCTATTGAAAGGAGTGGATTAGACATAATATATGGAAAAACTAGTAGATTTCTAGCCCTAGAAAATCTAATTACACAACATCTATGTTAAGGTTAAGTTGCCACTGTTTGCACCATGATTCAAAGAACTTGCAAGTCTTTCTGAATAATATTATAGTCAACATCAGAGGTCACCTCTTTGTAGATAATAGTACTACTAGCAAAAATATAATAATTAAATCAGTATTAAATTTAATAAAAATTTCATTTGAAAGGTTGCATAAAATATACCTCTGGGAAGAACTGCTTATTCTCAGTTTTAAACACTTTCAAGTAACCTCCAGCTTTTATGTTTAAGAAACTTTTATGATAATTTTATTCAAAGCCAAACTAGTCTAATAATCCAGCATACTGAAATTTTCCTCGAACGTTTTGAGGAAAATGTCTGATCGAACAATTCGTAAGTGCTGGCGATTTCACAAAAAATACTATGGAACTTTTTGAATGGTTTTGGTTTTACAAAAAATCAGAAAAAAAAATCGTTAAAGAACAAGTTTAGCAAACTTCATGAATAACAGACTACCACTTCATATCTTCTATTAGTTGAACGGTAGTGCTGCTATCATTAATCACATTCCATCTCTGCATTTACTACTTTCCAGGTAACACCATAACTTTCGGTAACACCATCATTGTAGCTAGGTTACACATTTGGATGGTCTAGAGAAGGAGATGTACAAAATCAAGGCGTGCCACTTACAAACAGAAAAACACAAAACAGGGAGGAAATGAAAATGAAAAAGTTAGCAGTGGTAAAATGAAATTGAAGTCTTTATTACAATTACAATTAGTATTCTGCTAGCAGCCAAATAGGCCTATGGCAGAGGGACATAAAAGTCCACATGCAGCAATGTCAGGGTGGCAGTGATTTAAATCAAATGATTTTTTTAAAAAAATCAAATGATTTTTTTAAAAAAAAATCACATTTATTTAAACATTAAAATTACACAATAAAAATAAAACAGTTCCCAGCATTTTTCTCTATGTTTATAAAATAAAGTCCAGTGGTAGTCCTTTCATTAATGCATTATTTTTTCGGAAGATATGCTTGTGGAAGTGTCCCCCAATTGACTGGTGGAAATCAGGGACAAATACTGTAGATATAAATAGTAATAGTAATCTACATGTATTTAAGAACCTCAGAGGTAAACCATTTTAAGTCACCTAAATTTTACAGTGGAATAATTTGAAAGTTTTTCTCTTCATTGAAGGAATAGGACTTAACACCATCTAGCTGCCAATGTGTAAAACTGTGGACTTACCACTGTTTACAGCTGATAGGATCTTGACAAGCTGTTTAAAAAACACAAATTTTACATCTCATGAAGATGTAAAAATCGTGTTTTTTTAAAAGTGACTTTAACCCAGTTTACCTCTTGAGGCACTGTTTTGCTTTGGGGACTGAAAAGGCTGCAAAGCTTGTGTTTACGTTTAGAATGTTAAATTAAAAGTGCTTGAAACTTATTATTTTAAAAATTGAATGTTTCTTAACATGTTTTTATTATTTTGCAATTATTTTACTAACAACTTAACAATTATCGATGTTATTATTACTCATTTTTGCAAACATCGTCATAAAAAAAATTTAATATTTCATATATATGAAAAAAAATAAAAAAATCTGATTTAAATAAAAAAAATCGACTTATTTGATTTTTTTTAAATCAAAATAATCAGCCACCCTGTGCAGCATTAAGCATTGTCAAGCACATATACATGCACATTAGGGTGGCCCTTGTTATATGAGAAAGAATTAAAACATGCTAATTTAACCGTCTGACCCCATCAAATTATTCCAATTATGATAAAAAAATATTGTGCAAATTTTTTTTAAATTCGGATAATATTTAGGGTTGGCCCCCAGACCCCTAAGGTTTCACATATATCATACCTATTATAGTATTATACCATTATTCTAGGAAAACTACAAAGTAATTTAATATTTTTCAAAAACCTTTCAGGAACAAACCAATATTATTTTTGAAGATATAACATTTCAAATCATGCACGTCCATTTTTACACAACTTCTAACTAATTTTTAGCATGATTTTTCAAGAGAGAAAGAGTTCTTTGAACAGTCCAGAAATTTTCGCCTATGGTCAGACACGACTTGCAGCAGGAACTGCAACTGCTCCTCCCCTTTCGTTAACTTTTTGTTAAAATCGTGGATGAGTGCCACACCACACTCAGCCCTGTCATTGACGACAGCCCGCCCTCTGAGAATAGCCACAGATGCCTTGTATGACTCATCATCTTCCCACTGAGAAGGATTTTTTGATAGGAATGCATTATGCAATCCCAATTGTTTGAACAGTCTCTTTGAGTTGGTTGTGCAGAACTGTTCCAAACCCCTGCTTCTGAGAAACGCATCTCGTTCCACTCTAGGGCGCTTCGGTAGATTGTCCGGAGCTTCAACGTCCATGGCTGCAAGTATAAGTTTCTTACACTTTGGAGGAACTCTAGAATCAAATAGAGCCAATCCAACCAGTTCCTCAAACAGATACCATAGGTGGAGTCCGAGTTTTTTGTGCATCTCTTTGGAAACATCTGTTTGAGGGTACCTGATAAGTTGTCCCATCAGGTTGAAGTCATTCAAAGGCACCTCCACAGATAGTGGCACGGTCATCAATACCTTGGGATGAACCAAGACAGAGAAGACAGCTAGGTCACGGATTCCTCTTTGCTCTGAAGCAGTCATTCGAAGTTGGTCACGAAAAAGCCAGATCTTAATGGCATAAATAACTTTCGCCATTCACTCTCACATACCGTAAACGAAATTCGAATAACCAACGGGTCAAGAATAGTGTGCTGCTACAATTCTAGGAGATTCCCCTATCGCGCTCACTCACTAGCTCACTCGCTTCTGGTTGTTGCTAGGAGAAAGAAACAGAAGCTCACAATTTTAGGGAATTCCCCTTGAGCAATACAATAGCAGCATACAGTAACAGTATGGTACGTTACAACAATTGCCGAGATTTACTCAGCTGAATGAAAAGGCAGCCTCAGCAAATGCAACTAACCTAGTACTAAATGTAAATACAGTATGATATCATTGTGTTACCATTGCATTTAATGGGATATTTTCAATATTTGGGGGCCACCCTTAAATATGCTCCGATCATGCTAATTTTTTACACAGATTAATTTATTTGTATATAGAACAGATTGAGGGGGGCCAGACAATACGATTTTAAAATTTAATTTTTAAGCACATATATATAAAAAAATGAATATTTATACAAATGTCAATCCCACAAAACAAAATTATCCCCATTCACCACTGCTACAGGAAGAAAGTTCCATTGTCTTATAACTAAGAAAAAAGACCAATAACATGAATCTGTCCCAGCAAAAAGAAAAAAGACCTGCAAATTTTGCAAATCATAAAACAAAAAAATCTGACTCCATAGGCTATCATTAAAAATCAAAGCTAATAGCATAACACGATAACATTGAGTCCAACGTTGTACCCATAATTGTCGCCAATATTTGCCTCCACATTCGCAATTGATGAACCGGTAAGACTATGTGTCCAACATGAACGAACAAGAATGAAACTGAAAGAGAAACCTTCGCACACCTAGTCGTATGTTACTTCAGAACTGATTCTAAATGCTTGATGCATTGCTATTCTGAAGAGGCTATTGAATCAAAATCAGAGTTAACTAGAGCATACAATTAAAGCCCACTGTTGACAGCCAGTGTTAAGTTGGTTACAAGTTTGTTAGTTTCACACATTAAACCTAGTTGGCTTATAGACACTGGTTATATCTTTTTCCATACCTTTTGCAAGATGCAGCTCGGGCCAGAACACTTGTTGGCTGTTAACTATGCTTCAAAAGTAGTGTGTTGTGTGGTTTCTCTGATGTAACTTCCGTTTTTGTGGGGTTGTTGGTATACTCTGCAAGGGTTTTTTATGGAGAGGAGACTTTGTTTTTTCAAAAAATACGGGGGCTAGTCTGGGATTTTTATGAGGAATGGCGGGGTGTAGCTAAAAAAAACTTTTTTGTAAAAGATCCTTAGGGCGTTTTAATGGTCACTAAGAAAACAACGAACAGAGAAACACGTAAAGACACTTTTTATGTGGCATGCATACAACATAAAACATAGTCTTTAAAAACTTGACCAAATCAAAATTCAATTTTCACTTCTATTATGAACTAATTGAAACCAGCCTTGTGAGTGAACTTAGTTGAAGCAAACTAACAGTGATTAGAGAAAATAATTATTAAATTAATTGAAAATGACAGGAATCATGTCCAGTAACACCGTAAAGATAAAGTGAACAATGTAACTGTTGTCCTGTTACATAGACCAGGTTTTGGATTCCTTCGTCTAAAGTTAGAACAGTAACCGCCTTGTAGACTTCTGAGAAGAAGTTAAAGCTGTCTTGTTGGGCATGGTCCCAAGGTGGCTATCTTTACTTCACACGTGTATGCTTGGAAACTGTTCTTTTAAGATTCCTGTCACTGAAGTTTTGGAGAGAAATAAATAACTTACCAGAGATGAACATTAGTTGACTTGGTATAAAATTACACCATACATGTACATACTCTCAACTATTAAATACAACAATGGTTTAGTATTCGACACTGCATTGTTGATGGGCACCTGTGTGCACCTACATGGTGCAATCATGCCCAAGAGACCGTGCCTCAAATGACATCCATCCACCCCTGATGAGGTACAGGATATTGACATGACATAATTTGATCTCAAGGGAGGAGAGGAAGGAAATGAAGCTAAGGACCCCAAGGCTAGCATTAAAACCAAATTGGGAAATGCTGGTAACTGGTAAACCTGTTGTACACACCTGTGTAGGTCAACCAGACGACCATAGTGCACCCACATGCTCTGGTAAACCTGGCCAGTATGCATGCACAAGCCGGCCTGTGTAGGTCGACCTGATGACAGTAGTTTTACCATGCACATGCTCCAGCAAAACTGCCACCATTCACGCTTTCTGTTGTCATCTGTGACAGCCCGGCACCTGAATAACCGTTTCTCACGTGGCTACACAATTAGTACACATGCTTCGGTTTGCCTGTGCAGGCATATCGAATAACTTCATATTAGCTCCGGTCGCCTGTGCAGGTCAACATAAATGTGCAGTTTTATCATTTATATGCTCTGGCGACCAGCATGGGCATACTTGCACTAATATACCTGACAGGTTCCAACGTTATATTAATGCTTGTAAAAGAACATGATGTATTTCTTTGAAAAGCATAAATTCATTGTATTGCCATAACAATAGTATTATTCACAATATTACACACTGACGTAATTTTAAATTATGACTAGAACATAATGTATTGAGTTTTTATCTTCGTTCTGAAACAACTACCCGAAACTCACCTTAATAACTTTTGACAGAAGTTCTTTAATGCATTTGGTTCTAGCATAATAACCACGATTCATTTCTGGAGCTTTCCTCTCCATATTGCGGCTAAAATACTGTAGATAGGGGTCTTTCCAATAGCCAAGTTCAACAGCACATCGCTTCCCTGAAGTGGCATCGTCATTCGTAGCTTGGACTGCATCATCCACTGACAAATTTTCTGCCATCGAATACTCGATGTCAATTAGTTACGTTCTGAAAACAAAATTCAAATAAAATATTTAAATAAGTTACAACTTACTAGTCTTAAGTTTTAAAAAATTAAATATAATCAGAATAATAGAGACCAAAAACAAAATGACCTTTAGTTTCTTTCAACAATAGTAGTAACGCAACTTACTACTAGTTTTGGGCTATAATCATTATTTCAATATTGCCCTAAACGTTCTAACATGATTTGGTATGCTGAACAGACTGCAGAAATCAGATTTCAAATTATTTTAAGATCACTGAACTCTGAACTCAATTTACTAAGAACGTCGCTTCCGTCACCTATTACTAGGGATGGGCCATTCGAATCCTCAAATCCCGCGAAACTAGACAAATATTCGAGATTTGAAAACTCGTATCTTCGACCTTTTTTCGTCTTTTGAATCTTTCGAATCCTAACCTAAAAAAACAGCGAATGTTGCAACCCGCATCACCACTATGCACTATCACTTTGTGGCACACTGTTTTTTATAATTAATAATTTAATATTTAATATTATTTCATTTATTTGTATCTTCTTAATGCGTATATAGGGTTCTTATATGAACGATTCGAAAGATTCGAGAAGCTTTTAGGATTTCGATTCGAGAAAATTTAGGATTCATCCCACCTCTACTTATTTACCCTTGGCTTCTAGTGCGCCAACGATTAACTTTTATACACTGCTGAGTGGTGCACTTAACATGCGTTTTGTTATAGTGCCGAAATGTCCGAAAAACTTCAAGGCCACCAGGCCTCCCAAAGAGCTGTATAGCCCATGCAGAGTCTCAAACTATGACGTACGTTAAAACCATTAAGCCCTCGAAAACTTTTTAAAATTCGGTATCCCTCGGGAACTTTCCATAACTGTGAAATGTACATTTACAGTTACTAAAATTTAACAGCTGCTTATATCGAATGTGTTTACATGTTTGGTGCTATATTTAAAAGATCTTGCTAATTTTTGTGGCCGGCTTCACTCCAAATAGAAAAAAAAATGATGGAAGGCATCTTTAAGAGGCTGCATCACAAAATTACTTTGAAAAAATTTCGCTAGCATTGTTTTACTATTGAGCCCCTAGACCCAATATGTTAAAGAAAAAATGTTAATTTTTAAAATACAGTCGCGGCAAAATGTTAATTTTTCATATTTAATGTTGTTAAATATTAAGTTTTCAAAGTGCAATGTGCACCTTAAATATACTGTATGCTGATCGAGTGATAGAATGACAAAAAAATTGGTGTTTTTCTATTTTAAAAACCTATTTCAAAATCGCGAATTTCTAACTCATTGGAAATTTGGCACACGTGCTGACTCTTTTAAAATTATTTTTGTGTTTTTATCAGTATTTCAATGGATTTTTTTTTCTTATATGAGCGTACTCAATTGAGTTTAACATAAAGTTAGAAACTGGCGACTTTAAAATAGTTTTTTTTTAAAACTATAACCACACTTACCAATTTATTGTCATTCTATCACTCGATCAGCATATATTTAAGGTGTACATTGCACTTTGAAAAAATTAATATTGGACAACTTTAAATATGAAAAATAAATATATTGCCGCGAATGTGTATTTTAAAAATTAACATTTTTTCTTTAACATTTTGTCTATGGGCTCAATAGATAAACGATGCTAGCGCTCTTTGCGGAGATTTCTCGAAGTAATTTTGTGATGTAACCTTTATAAATAAGTATTTGGTTTTCTTCCTTCCAGAATCCAGATAGCGGGCATGTGTGGCTATTACTGTATATTCTATAGGACGTCTCTTCCTCCCACCGGCGGCTTTGAGAAAATTTGTTTTTCAAGTGAATGTTATTCAGAAGAAACATTATGAATGATGATACCTATAAAAAATAAAAGAAAAGGCGAAAATAGTTTTTTTTTTCATGAAATCTCTACAGAAACCAGAAAAAACCGGGTCATTTTCATACTATGAAATGTTTTGTTAATATAATGCCATAAAAAACAGTTAACGTAAGCTTTCCCATTGAGGTTTTGCAACCAATTTGAAATTTCTTCATAATATTGTTTTCAAAACACATTCGGTAGACGTTTTTGCGGCGACAATACTTTTCAAAAACGTCTATGGAAGATAGCATTATAAATTAGCCACTGCAGTGGCGCCGTTCGGAGGGACGAAACAAAAATAAATATATTTTTAACACCAGAAATAAAATTATAACTTCCACTTTGCGCCTAGATTAGTTACCTTGTTTTTTACTTTTACTTTCCTATTCGAAAATCTACATTCCCCGTCGGTACATAATGTTAGGTAAATAGCAACTAATGCGGAATTCCTAAATTTCACCGACTTTTACCTACATCACCAATCACAGAACAGAATGAACCCCTGAAGTTAGAACCAAATAGCAGAATAGCGACCCTAGTGGCAAGTTTGGTCAAAGGTCTTATGTGTGCTCGTCAAAAATACTCGATATAACGATATACTCAATATAACCAATATATCAACAATATTAGTTAGTGTTAATTAATAAACATAAATAAATAATAACGTAAAACAATAAATAGCATTATTTGTTTTACAAAGACGCACGTCCACGGATTCTATATAACCCTTAATAAAATTATTATTAATATCGACTAAACATAATTATAAAAACTTAACCATGTGCGTGAACACAATTTTAGCATTACGGGACCTATACATAAATGTCGTTTGTGACATTTCCGGTTCAAAAGATATGTATGGCAAGCCGTTTTACTTTTTATTCCCGAATTTCGGAGAATGATGAGACTTGTGTGTCGCTAATTCAATTCTGGATATCGAAACTTGAATTCTGGATATCGACACACGTCCTGACATCTGGTGGTGGCTTTTCGAGCACCACTTTTTAAGAGAGTGTCTATTTTTACTATAGAAATCCTATGAAGATGGAAATTACTCTCCTAGAGTTTCCCAAATCGACGGCCAGATTGCAGCACAATTTGTGATATCGAAACATGAATTCTGGATATCGAAAATTCAATTTTCGATATCGAAATTGAATGGATATGTGCGCCGTTTTAGTTTTTATTTTTGAATTTTGGAGACTGATGAACAAACTGAATTTTGGATATCGAAACCTGAATTCTGGATATCGAAAGTTGAATTCTGGATATCGACACACGTCCTGACATCTGGTGGTGGCTTTTCGAGCACCACTTTTTAAAAGAGTGTCTATTTTTACTATAGAAATTCTATGAAGATGGAAATTACTCTCGTAGAGTTTTCAAAATCGGCGGCCAGATAGCAGCACAATTTGTGATATCGAAACATGAATTCTGGATATCGAAACTTGAATTTTGGATATGGACACACAAGTCTCATCATTCTCCAAAATTTGGGAATAAAAAGTAATAAAACCCAAAATAAAACCCATTGTAAGATTCCACCTCGGGATCTCCTGTAACATTGTCCCAAGTATCGTCTGCTAGAGAAGGGCAGACGACGTTACAGACGATTTCTTTTACTGTTATCCCAGGCAGGCCCCTTACCAAGACTACCCCTTACACTAGGGGGTGGTCTTCTAGCATCCTTAGGAGACTGTCGACTCTTCTTTCAACGCTGCCGCTGCAAATTACCTTTCTCGTTCGGTTAATGGTATTGCTGTTGATATAACAGCATGTAGGAAGAAATAAACCCACAGATGCTTGTTGTTATTTATTAAAAGTTTCCGGTGGGTTTTTCACAATACAGTTTTAGTTACATTTAAGTGATCGATCTGAGTACTAGATTGGTTGTTCGAATCGATATTCTTGTGGTATCTGTTTCCGGATTCCCTTGCTCATCGTTACGTGGTCGGTTCCGTGCTCAGCTCGTCGCCTTTTGAGAGGTAGCGGACACTTGACTCTGAACAGGTGCTGGTCATAGCCTCGTACTTGAGTCAGCCTCTATTCTCACAATTAACACTCTATGATATCCAGTGGGTGGTTGGACATAGTCACCAGCCACACATAAAGAAAACAGAACAACTTATCAACTAATGCATGCTCAACTTATATATACATGCAATCCTGATCATGTGATATATGTTGACCAATCATTTAACAATATGTAAATGAGCATAACCTCCCGGGTCACCATGTAAGTCTACGGGCACCCCGGGAAACATGTCAAAGTCATTTTATTGCTATGCTCAACATTGGGCCATTTTGCAAGATTAATGTACCAATGTTGGGCTATGCAATAACCATTAAAAGTACAAAAAAAGTATCGAAAGTGTGAATAAAATTGGACTTTTGATGTCAAAGTGCAATACATCTTTGAAATATTTATTGAAAAGAAAATAGAAAGAAGACAGAATGATGACAGAATTATTGAGGCTGGTGCACACGTTGCCTTCGTCTTCGTTCATTGCCAAGCACGAAACATTCTTTCTCTTTTCTCAGAAGGGGGAGAAGTGAAAGAGAGGAGAACAGGTGCAATGACGTCAAATGCTGTGGCGTCATAGCGGTGTTGTTAAAAGAGAAGGACAGAGTCCTCACACTATCGTTTTTTTTTCAAATTTTTATACAAGTGCATAAAAACTCATATAAAAATTTGAGAAAAAAAAACGATAAGTTTAAAGTGTCATATCTTTTGAACCCGAAATGTCACAAACGACATTTAAGTTTTAGCATACAGGTCCTGTAATGCTGAAGCATAGCCTCCTATAGATATAGGCCTGTCAGCTTCCCATTGACTCTATTGGGCATTAAAATGGCGCCGGTATATGGAAATATTACTGCATTCCTTCCCCTAGCTACCCTCATTGCACAACAATTTTTCTTATTAAGTTGAAGTTGCCATTTAGAACACCATGCCTCTATTGCTTTCAAGTCACTATCAATAATATGGCAATCATTAGGTTTGTTTGTGTGTCCTGTCCCCAGGGGAGGTTTGGACAGTTTAGAATAGTTTAGGGTAGAACAGATAAAACAGGATGTGCGTCATAGGGGAGATAGAACAGTCTACTCTCCATCATGACACACAAACCTCCCCTTTCTGTCCTAGGGCAGAAAAAGCAAGACACACAAATGCAAACCAAACAAATCGCATGCAAAATGGCCGCTGGTTTAAAAAGGTAACAAAAGACCAATTAATATAATACATACATGACATATATAACATATGTACATATGTAATATAAATTTTACGAAAAATTGGACTAATGTTAGCTAATTTCCACATATCTGGTACAATACCTACATCTAAACTCTGTTGAAAAATTCACTGAAGGTATGGACCCAACTCTTGTGCAAGATTTTTTAAAATGATAGCATACATCCCATCTGGACCACAGGTTTTATTTGAGTCTAATTTTAGAAGTTGCTTGACTATCCCATCTGCAGTTATTACAATTTGATCCATACAAAGAGATGTTGAAAGAAAACCCTTATGTGGTATGCCATCATCAACTGTGAAGATCTTGTATTGTTCATTTAATACGGTAGCTTTCCCTACCGGATCTGAAACAAGCTTTTGATATTGAGACATTTTGGGCCCGCCACTTTTATTTTTATTTAGCGCTATTCATTTTTTGGGCTTTTAAACTTTATTTTCACCCTGTATTCTTGTTGTAGCTTCTTGGCCACTCAGTACTTTTGGGTACCGATTGACCCAGATTCTATTTTGGTACTTGACCTGTTCGTTTCCCCTCATGTAACTTCCACGCAACTGGATTTTTATTACTTTTTAATTAAGTTGTTTTCGTTTTCTTCTCTTATCACTTAGGTGTGATAAGAAACGATGAGTCGTCGTTTTGGCCAAGTAAACCAACCCTTTGATTGGTCTATTTGGACCCAAACTTTATTTTAATCAATTAGAAGTTTGTACCCTGAGAATCTGACTTGTGGATTCTCAGGTTATATAAAGAATGATATTTTTATGTTCAAGATTGCTTTTTGACCGATTTGTGAAAGACCTATGCCCAATTTTGGCTAGGTTCTTTACAAGATTATTTTCTAGTTTATATTTCTAAGTGTGGTATCTTTAAACCAAGCTCTAATTTCGTTTATTTTTACTTTTGGAATAAAACTTTCATTTCTATCTTAAACTAAACCAGTGGTGTTTTTAATTATTCCGTGATTATTATTTAGCAAATGCACCTTTCATCATTACATTGCAGCTCTGCACCCTCTGGGATACTCGAAGGTCTTCAACAGGTGTAAACCTGCAACACCGAGTTGTAAGTATATTCACACTATCTTCAAGGGTAAATTGATGAACGCAAGTTCGAGAGATTCAGAGACAAAAGGTCCTCAAGGCTGTGAGTCTTAACCAGAAACTAGTGAGGACACTAAATAGATGTTATATTGGTCTAGTCCTCCCAGGCTGGTAGAATTAGTGACCTAGCCACTCGCTATTAATAAGAGTGCAAACTCGCTTGTATCATTTAAAAAGAGCAGATCTAGCTGGAGAAAAAGGTTCGTCATAATATATTGTGGAGGAGCTGGGCAGTTTAAGAAACTTGCTACCTCGTTTTGCCCTTGAAGAGCATGTTGAAAAACACGAAGCAGTATCATATTTTCAATTGTGCAAACAATTTTTCAAATCAAAACAAAATTTTTTGAAAGTTTATTGTCACGAAATATGATAAACAATGATGAAATGCAACGAAATAACTGCAAGGGTTCTCCCAGCAACACCCAGAAAGATGTTAATGTAAACATCTCGTCAAAGAACCAGCGGAAGCTCAGGAACTATGCAAAGAATGCCATATTTTCCGAAGCGCCCAACAGCAAGAGAGGGAGGACAAGCTGAGAGCCCTTGCCAAAGAGAAGCGACTCCGGGAGGAAGAGAAGCATGCCGAAGAAGAGAAATGCCAAGCAGACAACCAACTAAAGATGGAAGCAGCATCTTCTGAAGCTTCTCAACGAAGCAACAAGCAGAAGATGGTCGACCAGTTTGCTGAACTCATGAAGGAGACAACTCCTGAGAGTCAAAAAGAATTGGTAAGATGGCTATGTGGTGAAACAACGCCACGCCGCCTTAAACACACACATGAGCCAATCTCAGAAATCGAAGCAAGTCAATAACAGAATCCGGGTGCAAGCTCAGTCCAGAAGCTCCTTAATGGACTCCGAATCTGGGACCCACGCCGTATTTCGCAAAGAATTCGCTCATCCACTTGAGGGTTTTCCGAAGTAAACTGTATCTGAAAACATACTTCTTTACGTGGAAGAGTTTGAAGATATCGCGATTGCACATCAGTAGAATTCCCTGCAGCGATGCAGCCACTTTACTGGTCTTCTTCGAAACCGAAAAATCAAATGGCTTGCTCGTTTTCATTTTGACTATGGCAAAATCAATTGGCCTATGATGACTAACGGAATTATTAACAAATTTCTGTTACCTGACCAGAAAGTGAAAATGAAGAACAAGCTGTCCGCAAGGACCCAAAAAGATAACGAAACTTTCAAGGTCTATGCAGAAGAGTACGCTGAGATGTAGCGAAGAATTCTCCTGAATGATGACGACTCTTTGCTGATTTGGAGCCTGTGGAAAAGTCTACTTCCATCTCTCAAGCAGTACCTGTTTGGTGCACCAAAGGACAATCTTTATTACTTCGTGAAGTTTGCAGCCCAGACAAAGAGAGAACTGATCGAGGAGAAGATGTTTGTCTACAAGATGTCTACTGGTAACCAGCTGACCCAGCAGCAGAAGCCTCAACAACCAAAACAGCAGCAGCAACAGCAACAGAAGAAACAACAGACGTGGACAAGCAAGAGCATGGCCATGTCTAAAAAGACGCAGGACACCAAATCGAACCAAGATGGTGGCTCAAGAATCCTGCAGAGAAGGAAGTCTATTGGACCACTTATCTGCTACCAGTGTCAGGAGCCTGGACATAGAGTATTTAAGTGCCCCAATGAACCGAAACCGAAGAAAGAAGAGAACAAGACGATGCCACCAACTCCAGTCAATAGAGTTGATGAACCGTCAGAAAAGATGATGATAAAAACCATCTATGCCGATGAGACCCATGTTCTACTTAATGGAATGAAAATGTTACCATTATTAATTAATAATATAATCAAACCCATTATTTCCATATTGACAACCACCAGAAGGCTTTGAACTACTAAGTGACACCCGGAAAAGAAAATGTCAAAGAGAGCCCACCAGAAGAAGAGTAATGATAACCTGAAAAGGTTGATGTCAAGGTTTGACGGGACCAGATAACGAGGGAATCTATTGAAATGGCTGCGGTCTACCATGCAGGTCAACAACGCCTAAGCAGAGATGTGCTGTGGTACAGCTGAAGGACTCTCCAAGACATAAAGCAGATTTTGGAGATGGGATCCAAATCCAGACTGTCTACGAAGATGGGAGACGGTAGAAACCACTGCAAAGTGGGGCCTCTACGTTGTTTGAAAAGACGAACGACGCCAAGATGTCCAGCAAAGCAGAACAAGTGGTAGTCTCAAAAGAGGCTACTCTTGTTAAAATCAAGCAGTGCAAGTAGTTGTCTTGCAAGAGGCTACTCTTGTTAAAAACAAAGCAGGACAGTGTGTAGTGAAAACGAAAGTAGCTACTCCTGTTATTAAACAGGGACAGACTGTGGCGAAAACCAAAAAAGTACCCACACCTGTTCGAAAAACAAAAGCAGAACATGGAGTAGTGAAAGAGGGAGTAGCTACACCTGTTAAGGGTTCAACTGCAGAGTCTAGTCTTCTCTGTTGGTTGCAAACCCGTGTTGTTCGAGGACAATACACAATGTTTGGACAAAGTTGACTGAGACAGTCACACCTTGTGAACTTCAGGTCCAACACTAAGATAAGCAGACAGCACCTAAAGTTCGTGTGAACTTTGGAGGTTGTGAGTTAGTAATGACTACCGACAGTGGTGCCGAAGTGTCCGTCATCAGTGAGTCATTAGTGAAAGACATGAAACTCATTAAGGATCCTCTACCGTTCCCGAAAAATTTGACTGGTGCCTGAGGTTATCCATTGAATAATATGGGACAAGTCGTTGTGCCTATCCAAGTCGCCAAAAAACTTGTCAGAAGAAAACTGATTGTCATAAAAAGACATTATGAGGCCTTGCTGGGGACCAACCTCGGTAAAGATCTGAACCTTTGCCTTGACATGAACAAAAAGAAAGTCTACTTCGGAGAGGAACTATTACCGGACACTCTCCAAATGCAGCAAAAAGCAGATTTCTTTTGAAATCTTAAAAACCAAAAAGAAGAGAATCTTCAAGAGAAACTCATGAATAAGAAGCCAGCGTCAATGCTCCTGATGATCTACAAGAAAGTAGTCTCCAGTTCATCGACTCATGCAAAAGCACGTTCCAGCAGAGAGAAAAGTTTCTTCTTGGATCGTTGAAGGAAGAGGAAAATCTATCCTTCAAATACAAATCTTCAATCCGTCTGGAGAGGTAATCACCTCGGAGCCATAGAAATGATCGCATAAATCGAGGATGTCCTCACAGCTCTTGATGTGCCTGTGGGCTCATCCATAACCGCTAAAGACTATGTCTAATTTCAAGACAGTCTGAATGTCAATCAAGATCGTCCTAGAGAAGAGAAAATGGCAATTCGCAAGCTTCTCGGATAATTTAGAGATATCTTCGCCTTCAAGACCTCCGACTTGAAAGAGACAAAAACCCGCCGGTTCGAGCCCTGCTCTGGAGTACTTCACCTGCTCAAAGAGAGATCATCAAGGTGACACTACGTGATATGTTGGACGTCGGCATCATGAGCCCATCTAGGAGTCTGTACGCAAGTCCGGTGGTGATTGTTAAGAAGAAAATGGTCAGCATCGATTCTGTATTGATTATCGAAAACTTAATGCTCAGACCAAACCTGACCAATATTCGTTACCACGGATCGATGATGCTTTCGATTCACTTTCTGGAGCCACGATATTTGCCACCTTGGATTTAATATCAGGTTATTGGCAATTTCCAGTGGAAAAAAGTGACAGGGAGAAAACGGCTTTCATATGCACAAATGGCCTCTACAAATTTAACAAAATACTGTTTGGGTTGATGAATGCACCTGCAACAATGCAGCATGCTCTTGATTTATTGCTGGCAGGCCACAATTGGGAGACCTGACTGGTCCATTTAGATGACATTGTCATCTTTGCAAAAAACTTTGAAGAGTTCCTCCAAAGATTGAAAGACATCTTGATGCTCATCAGGAATGCCAGTTTGAGTTTGCCACCAAGCAAATGCTTCTTTGGAGAGGACGAGATCAACTACCTTGGTTACAAGATCAGTGGCATTGGTATTCGACCTGATGAAGAGAAGGTGCAGACCATCCAAGGATTTCCTGCACCCAAGAAAGTGACAGACATCAGTAGCTTACTTGGTATGACCAGATATTACAACTGCTTCATTGAGAACTACCCCAAGATTGCCAGACCGATGCAAGCCCTAGTCAAGACGAACCTGGACTTCAAATGGACTGACGACTGCGAGGTCGCTTTCAACAGTCTGAAAATGGCTCTTTGCTCCGCTCCGATTCTAACTTTGTATGATCCAGAGGCAGAAATTGCCTTGCATACCAATCCTTGTGACTACCAGATTGGTGTCATAATTAATCAGTATCAAAAAGAGCAGAAGAAACCTGGAGTTCTAGGGTATTATAGCTGAAAACTCCAGGAAGCAGAACAAAACTATGGGATAATTGAGAGAGTGTCTCGCCATTTGTTTATAGCATCGAGAAGGCACGCCATTTGTTTATGGCATCGAGAAGGCACGCCCATACGTTTTTAACAAAAAATTCAAAGTGTTTAACGATCACAAGGCAATATGTTATCTAAAAACAGCACAGAATTTCGATGGCTGATTGGGTAAATGGTAGATGAAACTACAACCATATGATTATGAAGTAGTTTACAAGAAAAGTAAAATGCACGTGGATGCAGACTGTGTTTCACATTATGAGTGCAATGTTCTTGCTAATTAGAAGCAGAAGAATATAGAAATGGAAGCTCTCGAAGACCTTAACATCTTTACTGTCTACAACGACTTCCAGTGGGAATGGGAGCAATCCCTTGATGAAGAACTTCTCCTCATCAAAGCATCACTCTAGAAACATCGACTGCATCCCCATCACAAGAAATTTGTGATAGTGGATGGCATTTTGTATCATATCAAGTACAAAAAAACCATGCCAGTACTAACGTGTACTGTGCCCCGACAACTGAAAATTGGGATTCTCGATATGCTCCATGATGTGCCTGAGGCCTAACATTTCGGATTCACCAAGACGATGAAGAAAATCCAGAAGAGATTCTATTGGAAAACAATGAAAGCAGATGTTGCCGACTACGTCAGGTCGTGCAACATCTGTCAACGAACCAAACTGTCACGTAAAAAAGTACCTGGATTGCTACAGCCAATCATTGTGGGGAATCTGACAGAGTGTTGTGGAATGGATTATGTTAGTCCACTTCCAGGTGTCAAGCATATTCTGATTGCAGTTGATTATGCGACGAAGTATTGCATCGCCAAAGCAGTGGCAAGAGCAACCGCCAAGGCAGCAATTGCCTTTGTCAAAGATAAAATGTGAATTAATTTAGAGTTCCTCAGAAGATCATAACTGATCGAGGACCCCAATTTTTGAGTAACGAGACTCAAGCATTCAAGTCTTTTGCAATCCAGCACGCCGCAACGACAACCTATCATCCACAAGCTGATCGTTTGGCTGAGAGAACTAATCACACCATAATGAAGGTTGTGAAACATCATTTGGATGTCCTTCAGCAAAGGCTGATTGGAAAAAGAAATTAGGTGATAATGTTATGGCCTACAATCTGGTAGAAGATAACTCGAACAAATTATGACCTTATCGACTAATGTTCCGTGCGAGCTCAGGACCACGTTGTACAACATGATGCCACGCACTCCTATCGTGTCACCACCTGTGACAAATGAAGTAGAGCCGTCTGATCCAGGCGTAGATGCTTCTAAGAGAAATATCGAAGCTGCCCAAGAGGTGCAGAAAATGAACTACGATCAGAAGCACCGTATGATTCCGGATTACAAACCGGTCAGAAAGTATTGATAAGAGATCGTGTGCTAAAGAAAGGAATGGCTCAGATATTAATCTGGCCATACAAAGAACCCTGTCTTATCACAAAAAAGTTAACCGACTTAGTCTACGAGATCGAGTATGTTACTCGATCTGGGTTGACTATGAGAGACACTGTAAATGTTCAGCAAATGAGACAGTACTTCGAGGCCAATGACCTGAGGGACTTTCAACCGAACTTACCTAATAACGTCAAAGATGCCAGTGCCGAAGAACAACCCGACGCTGAGGAGGAGGGTATCGAAGTAGATGACAACTTACCTGTTGATGATGATCCAAAAGTCCATCGTGAAGAAGAAGTAATTCCTGATGCCAGCCAAGAACCTCATGAAGATGCTTCTGAAAAAAAAAGAAGAAAAGACTCAGGAGACGATACCACCTGAGCAACCTAAAAGAAAACGTGAAATACCCAAGAAAACTGCCCCTAAAAAAGTAGTTCAACTGGATTCCCATATGCAAAAGCCCAAAAGAAGCAACAGATGCTTCCGAAATTCAAATTTGCCACCTTTCGCAGTGCCGCCTGGTGAAAGAAATTGAGAGAAGAGAAAAAGAAGAGAAACCGGATGTTGACAATAGCTCCGCCTCTTTTGACCCGGAACTAAGAGTTGGCAACCCCATAAAACCGTGGGGAAGCATCCACCATTTTGGATGCAACTTTTGAGAAGATGCCGAGATCCTTTGGAGGAAAATCATCAACGAGTGAGGATTCTTTTAACTTCACGGCCCTAATTTGGGAGGATCACAACAATGATGGAATGGACATCGAGGACGACGTCCAGAAAGCCGATGCAGCCATCGCAGCTGAAAAGCCTTCAGGCAGCAATGCCTCGACGTCTAGCAAGAACAGGAACGATTCGGGCAACTCTCTTAAAAAGCCAAAGAGACCCGAATTAGAGGATGAGTTAGTAGAAAGATTTGTTCCACTAATGCAATCTACACAAGTTCAATTAGGTAATCCGGAGCCAGATACACAGTGAGAGAACAAAATAACAAAGAAGGGGGGACAAGAGAGTTCCACGTGGCAAGATAAAAGTTTGTTTTAAGCTTTGTTAATCATCTAACAATGATACGAAGTTAGATGAAAATGTTCTTGAAAATTAAAAAAGGGTGAAGAGTAATATAATTTTTAAAAGACACACATCTTTTAAAGGCCTATTAATAGGTGGAAAGACAAGTAGATGAGATTTGTTTACTTACCGCATAATGATACGGAGTTTCGGCTAAGCAAACGCATCTCGAAGATTAAAAAGAATGTGTTTGAGGTTTGCTTATTTACCCACCAATGATACAGAGGAGGGTCAAATAGGGTTCACCTCGAAATTGAAAGAAGATTTAAGGTAAAAGGGATGATGATGGAAACATAGAACATAGAATACACAAACAAGGACGGAAACATGTGTGTCCATATCCGTTGCCTCCTTGTTCCTCCGAGTGCTAAGTGGATGGCAGACAAAAGTTCTTTCTACACGTGCCTCTCTGGACGGGACAAAAAATCGCGCGGTCGACCCGTGATGTGTGTGGTCACAAAGTCTCTTAATGCACAATTCAACAGATTCGGCGCCACTTGGTCGACCATTGATGTGATCGCTGGTCTCTCTCAACATGTGGCTCCTAAATAAAAAGGACGGACGAAGGATCGTGAGGCTCAATCACAAAACTTTAGACGATGGACATCTTCTGTAGACCAGTCGGAGAAGGCAAATGGAGGCATACCCGGCGCCTCCACCAAATGTGAGCTATTGGCAACGACCTTATAATTTTTACAAACTTATGATGATGTTTTCTATAACTTGTTTCTTCTCCTGATCGCGCGGTGACCGCACGAAGAAGATTCGAGTTACAGAAATAGTCGGATGGTGATCGATTGTGATCATTCTTCTGTGCAGGGGTGTAATCTTCGCAGAAGGATGGTGACCATCGCTCCTGGTCATCACTGATGTACCTCTTCCTTTGTTACCAGAAGATGTTATAGCTCCTCCAGGATCTGTATGTCTCTTTGCCTTGTGGTGTCTCCAACTTGTCTAAAGAAGAATTAGTTTCCAGACAAATAGGCAATGCAGTTTCTCATTCTAACACTTTATTCATTCTTGTACAGAAAGCAGTAACATTACGAGAAAGAACATTTGATTAAAGGTGCGTTCTAAGGCCCATGATTTGGTACGGATATAAATCTGCGTATTACAAAAGTTGAGCAAGTAAGGACGAAGAATAAAGAGGAACATGGTCTTTTTATACCATAGACCTGTGTACACCTACGAGGTGTAACAGGTCCAAGTGACCATGGTCCTGAGAGTATCAATCCGCCAATTGAGCATGAGTCAGACTCAGAGGGAGGGAAGTACAGCTATGAGTTATTTACTCCCCCCCAGGCTATGGTTTTGGCGGGATCACGAGTTGCTGAGTGTTACACAATAATGCATATCAGCTGATGCAAGATTCCTCCCCTCTTTGCTTCGTCCCACTGTCGGTTTGTGTAGTCTGCTGATGAGATAGCAGACGATATGTGCAGTGAAATTCAAGAGAGAAGTTCCCGTGCAGGCAGTGCTCTTTGCACTATGAGCACTCCCGGTGTATAAGGGGATCGCGGCTGTCGACTCTCAATCAGCGCAGCCGTTTTCTATTAGTGATTGCGTTTAAGGGGTTCGCAAGCATCAGACAGTGTGATTTGAATAAAGAGGATTTTATTCAAATTATTCTGTTATATGAATTTACATATACATATCAATGAATAACCCAAAACGAGAAGAGTACGGCCTATGGCTTTCCCGTCGGATTCTGGCCTCAGTCGTCTTCTAAGCGGTGTCTGCTTGTTCTCGGTAATCGTTTTCCGTGGCAGTGGCTCCGTTGGTCCAAGCGCCTTAGTTGTGGTTCGTAGTCCCTTGTCGTCTGTTCGTTTCCTCGAGGTCTCTTCGTTGACAGTGGCTCTCTTAGTCCAAGCGCCGTTACTTTGTTCAGTTCGTCGTCTGCTTGTTTCTTTTATACTTCTATCAGAGTTACTTATTGTGCAGACAGGACAGAGCCTCCGGCTGCACCAAATATCAAAACGGACAGGGCTTTCAAGGGTGAGAGGCCAAGAATATATACACGGGCTAACCCAGTCACGTGATATATCCCTGGCCAATCATTTCCGAAGCTAAAAACATTTTTATTCAAGACATCTGAATCGGGTCACCATAATAGTCTATGGTGACCACAAGAAATACATTCAAATAATGTTTATTACTACACCTAGCATTGGGCCATTAATGGGTCTTAATGTCTCAATGCTAGCCTATGTGTAAGTCATTAAAGAGTGTAGAAAGTTTCGATTAGAAAAGAATCTTTATTTGGAAAGGGGTTAAAGAAGAGAAGTGCAGGTGGCCCTTAAGCTCCTGCCTTGTTAGTTTAGAGATTAGCAGACCACTCCTGATTGCTATGGCAACACCTGCAGGGAGAAGAAAGAGAAAAACAGTGGTCAATATACGTGACGTCATGCCAGTGTTGTCAGTGGAAAAAAGAGGGGGTCGCTACACTGATCATCTGGAATCAAGTATGAGTTTAGACGTTCAATTTGTGTTCACGTCAAATGAATTCAAGGTGTAAACCTAGCTTCTTATGGTGAACTTGTCATTCCCCAATTTCAAGATGGCGGCGCCCAAAATAATCAAGCAAGTAAAGACAGTTAGATACAGCCATTTGCCCCGCCCCTTTTATGAGGAATGGCAACTTCTAATTGGTTTGTTATGTGGTCTGATGTCACATGCCCCTCCCTGTTTAATTTCCAACTGGTTGATATTTGGTCTGACAGTCATTAACGGGAGGGTCAAATGACTGTATCTCCCTGTCTTTACATGCCTGTAAAAATAGAGAGAAACTTCAAAAAAATTCTTGTGATGCTGTCGCACATGCGCAGAAGAAACTGTCATAGAATAATGATCGAGTTTCCCTACTGTATAACTATTTATTCTGTACTTTCACTATAATCTCATAAACAACTGGGACACAACCGTCAGCGCCACAAGCGGAATGAGCTCTGTAGTAGTGATGTTCCGATAGCGATATGAACATGAATACTATCGCGATAGTCAAACTATCGAGTGGTTTAGAAATCGATAGTTCTATCGATAGTTTTACGAACTATCGATAGTTTTAAAAAAAAATAACACACTGTCTCACATAAACAATAATGTATCCTTAAATAGTGGATGCTCGATGGCGCCATAATTATTTGAATTTGTCGTTTGTACATATGCACTGTGTGCATATTGTGCACCTTGTGAACCATGTACGCCGTGAGCAATGTGCACAATGTGCATATTGTTCACTTGAACGTGTACCTTGTGCACATTGTGCACTTTGTGCAATGTAACGTGCGTACCTTGTGCACCGTGTGCACCCTTTAAACTGCATTGTATAATTTTTGTATTGTAACATTAGTGAGTAATGGTGTAATGGCTTGTAATATAAATGGAGTTAAAAAAACGTAAGATTTTAAATGTTATTGAAAAATAGAAAGCCCTTTTAAAATTTAGAAAATTGAATAATCCTGAAGGCAATAAACATGTGTAAGTACGTGCTACTTTTTCTGATTGCTCTAAATCATTTTTAATGAGAGTTCTCATAACTTTTGTTGGACGTGTTTTAGTCCTATGGGACTTAACATGGAGTTAAAAAACGTACTATTTTAAACGTTATTAAAAAATAGAAGGACCTTTTCGAAATTTATAAAAAGGAAACATCGTGAAGCCAATACATGCATGTATGTGCTAATTATTTTGTTATTGTTCTAAATCGTTTTTAAAGAGAGTTTTTCAAATATTTGTGGGACGGTTTTGGGGCCAATGGGATTTAACATGGGGTTAAAAAAACGAACGACTTCGAACCTTGTTTAAAAATAGAAGGACCTTTTCAAAAATTATATAAATCGAGCACGTGAAGAACAATACTTTTTATTGCATCTTGCACTTTACTGTATTTTAATTGAGCGATTGTGAGGCGATTTCTTGCAGTTTTAGTAACACCATATAAGAACACTCAATTGTCTCGTTGTCGTCTGCTCAAAACAACAAGATGGACATGGATCTCGGCTCTTAATTTGCAACCTTAAAAAAAGTTGAAAACTATCGATAGTGAAGTGACTATCGATACTATCTATCGGTCCTGTAAAATACTATCGATAGTGCTATCGATAGTTTATTTTTGACTATCGCACATCACTACTCTGTACCGGAATTAAAAGCACGGGAACACGCAGACGTTTGATCCGCCCCTTTTATCAAGACCGGCAACTTCTAATTGGTTTGTTATCTGGTCTGACGTCACATGTACCGCCTTTTCAATTTCCAATTAGTTGATATTTGGTCTTCCGCTCATAAAAGGGCGGAGCAAACGTCTGCGTGTCCCTGTCTTTACATGCCAGTATAAAAAGCTTCTTGGATAGGTCTATTATATAGTAGAAGCAAAGAACTTCTAACAACTGAAGCTCTTTGGTAGAAGGCTATTCCTCCCTCCCCCCAACAGGCAGTTGGAACGAGCCCAAGATATGTCTGCCCCGCCCTTTTATGAGGAACGACAATTCATAATTGGTTTCTTACTTGGTCTGATGTCACATGCCCCGCCCTTTATATTTCTAATTGATTGTTATTTGGTCTGATGCTCATAAGATGGCGGAGCTAAAGAAATTCTGAAGCTGTCTACAGACGCCTGTGTAATAGCTGTATTCCTCTATAATACAGTATTTGATGTATGACTTTTGAGGTTTGACGTGGTTGTTGGCGATTTGGTTATAAAAAAAATGGATGTTACTAGGCCGGGATTAATATTTTTTTTAAACGTTTTCTTATTAACAGTATTCCCTCTAGTGCTAACAGGGTAAGAGTTATTTAATGTCTGTTTTTTTCTTTCAATATTTGTTGTAATTATTAGGGCAGTAGTCGACGTCGGCTGCAAAACATTGTTGCAGGTGTGGCGGGGCTGTGGTTGCAAACTATTGCTATGCAGAAAAAAAACCGCCGGTTGTCGACGGACCTTTGCACAGGAGCGAGCGGCTTCTGAAGTTGAAAGTGATTACCGATGGCGAAGCAATGGAGCTGTGGTTGTAATGTACG
Organism: Brachycybe producta; assembly: GCA_036925085.1. Classification (NCBI taxonomy): domain Eukaryota; kingdom Metazoa; phylum Arthropoda; class Diplopoda; order Playtdesmida; family Andrognathidae; genus Brachycybe; species Brachycybe producta. The sequence continues at coordinate 1,531,376 of JAUPFP010000026.1, read as the reverse complement.
AGCGACGCCGCCGACTCCATAATTTTGAAGTCGAAATGCGGTCACGGCCCATTGAAAAGTGTTCCATGTGTGCCAAGCCACTAAGGGCGTTAGCAGACGAATGACATTTTATCAGTCGATACGGACGGTGTTGTGGAAAAATATTTCGAGTCGAGTGCTAGTGGTTGGGATGTGGTTCCATAGCAGGACAACAGAACTCTGTTGAGGGCCATATTACCCCCAACGAATTTGCCACAGGCTGCAAGTGTACGTTTGGGGGTTGATACTTTATTAAGAGGCAATTCATTCATCTTTCCCTGGATCACGTCACGCAACTGTGCGGGGGTCGGTCAATGATGAGAGACGTTGATGATGATGGGGCCAGAATTCTGCCCAGAATTGACCGGCTGCGCGCTGCCTGACGTAATGCCGGAGAAATGATGAAAAACCAACAACCGAGATTCGAATCCGGGCCCCTTCCCCCCCCCACCACCACCACAGCAGGGCGGCCACACTTCCAGATTGTCCGTTTGCTTAGTCAGCTGGCCATTCCAAGTTCCGAACTGGCATATAATATGAACTCGGCATCACAACACTTTAATGCGGCAGCGGTCTATAGGGCTGGGATTTTTATGACATATCGAACAAATGTTCCTCATTTTGTGGCCCAAGTACCAATTGTGAAGTAATCATCATCATTACAGCAACTGCAAATATACTTTTTCGAATAAAAAAAGCTCGTTAGAGGCTAATGTCTGGTTGCTAACAGTTGTCAACTGGAGTTTTAGCCTCTAACCACTGTTTTAATTGAAAAACCTAATTGTTGGTTGATTTAAATTGGATTACTTCGTAATTGGCCCTTGTGCCACATGTTGAGAAACATTTGCTTGTTACTGCATATGGTGTGATTCTTGAAGATAGAAAAGCTAATACACACTTTATGCACAAGAGTATAATTAATATTCTAAGAAGAGAACTTGGCGTTTAAATGTTTCAGGAGGGATTTTTACAACATTTTAGGCGTATCAAGAGATGCGAATACAAATGATATAAAAAAAGCTTACAGAAAAATGGCTAAAGAAATGCATCCGGATAAGAATAAAGACGATCCTACGGCTCAGGATAAATTTCAGGACCTCGGGGCGGCTTACGAGGTTCTTTCGGACATTGAAAAGAGGAAACTGTATGATAAATGTGGAGAAGAATGTTTACAGAAGGAAGGAATGGGTAGTTCTGGTGGATTCGATCCATTTGCAAGGTTAATCCATCGCTTTTGTTGTTGTTTTTTCTTCTTCTTGCCATTTATTTTCTTCTTTTTTTTCTTTGTAGCTTTTTTGGTGACTTCGGGTTCTTCGGACCTGAAGGTCGAAGTCAAGGACAAGAGACGCCTAGAGGAGCTGACATAACGATGGATTTATGGGTCACGTTAGAAGAACTTTACACTGGGAACTTCGTCGAAGTAATGTCCAAATTATTGTTTTCGTTTCTTCTTAAACTCTTGTAATATTTATGTCTGTTCAGGTAGTGCGAAACAAACCTGTGATCAAACCCGAGAAAGGATCAAGAAAGTGCAACTGTCGCAAAGAGATGGTGACAAAATCATTGGGACCAGGTCGTTTTCAGATGATGCAACAAACTGTGTGTGACGAGTGTCCTAATATCAGGTAAAGCCTTGATTTTAAATGATAATCTTTTAAGTTTTTTTTCTTCTTCACCCCATTGTGGTTGATTTTATTGTCAATAGGTTGGAAAATGAAGAAAAGATTTTGGAAGTTGAGATTGAGCCTGGAATGCAAGATGGCCAAGAACATAGATTTATTGCCGAAGGTATTATTAGTGTGTGTGTGCAGTTTTTTTTGTTTTTTTCTCGTTTAGTTTCAAAAGCCATTTGTGTAACCATACAGCCCTTAGTGTGAAGCCATTTCATAGTATGGCAGTTATCAATGATTCATTAACTGAACAGCAACAAACCGTGTTATACATATTAAGCTTTTGTCTGTCTGTGTATAATGCTGTACAAACAATGACAAAAACGTTTGAGCACGTCAGAATTTATTTAAATTTAAATGAACCGGTTTTTTCTCCTGGTCAACTTTATGTTGCGCTCTCCCGATCCAAGAACCCAAACAATAATAAGGTGCTTATGAAGTATTTGAATAAAAGTTAAATAATTTTAGTAGTTCCCGTTATTTATGACCGGTTACTCCACTAGTACTGAATAATGTTCTTGAAAAGAAAATAAACAGCTACAGAAAATTGGACCATAATATGTGGACTGTCATTAATACATTATCAACAAACACTTAACATATTTAAAAATATGCTAAACTACAGTAGAACGAAAGCACGTTTTCAACGGGTGTGATAGTTATAGCCTTACGCTGTATAATATATCAGATTGGGAAGGAATTGCAGTATACATTTTGAGTAAATACTTTTGCTAGATCCTAGTATAAGCCTACCTTGCATTGAAAAAATTAATACACAAACTCCAGCCAGGACTGGAACCAAGGACCTCTCACTTCTCTGCCAAAGACAACCAATTTTGCTACCAACTAAATTGTGAGGTCAAAGGTAACAACCTTTATTTTACCATAACTCACGCCGGTTAATTTATTCTTTGAAAAAAGCGTGATGCAATGAAGCAAGTTTTCCTGGCTGCCAACTTTAGATTTCTGGTGAAATGTGATGACTTTTGACAAAAATGAGGTAAACAGAGGAAAATAGAAAATTCTACTGTAGCTAGCTACCAAGAAGCCCATCTCAAAATGTGTATACTGGTTAATTTTCACAATTCTAGTGTGTACAGTTTCCTAGGACATTCATGCACAAAAGGAGGGCGTGAAGGAAAGATAGAGAGTCAGCCCTACGCAAATTATATTAGATATATTGATATTAATACTAATTTTAATATTTACTGTTTGTCGGTTCTCCTCTTAAACTCATGGTTTCCATTGGGTACTAGTTAGTGAATACAAATTTGTTAAACCTTAATAAAGCCACTAGTGTGACCTCTACTGAAACCACAAGCTAAGCTAGTCAGGAAATAGTAATGCAAGCCATATTGAAGGAGAGATCTTATTAAATGTAAACAAAGTGAAACAGATTAGGTAGATAATGGTTCACACCACAAAGTAATAAAGAAACATTGTAAGATGCTGTGCTAGTGCAGATTGCAGTTTTAGCTACTTCGGTTGGTACGTGCGAACAATGTACGAGCCAGTAGAGAGCAATTTTGCATTGGTTCTGTATTACTTTATCGTGTTAAATGTTCTTTCTTTGCATCTCATAGTTGTAGAAGTTGGTGACCTGTCTTTTAAACATTTTTAAATCTATAGGCCTCTTATTATATCTTCAACATCTGGGACATAATTCATTTTTTTTTTACAAATAGTTTTGAAGGTTCTTAAAACAGCTGCATATATTTTTAGTATTTACGATCCTAGCCTTATCCATGGGCTTTATTAGAGAAGATATACAAATATGACAATCTTTATGGAACATCTGAATGGAAGTACTGACGTGTTGGTTGTCACGACAGCTAAAATTATTTTTGGTGAAAAAGAAACTAACGAAATCAATTTTTTTGTTAAGGTGAGCCACATGTTGATGGGGAACCAGGCGATTTAAAGTTCAGGATTAAAACCTCGCCGTAAGTGTCATAAGTTACGTGGTGGTCCTACACAAGAGGTACAATGTAATTTTGCTTCGAGATTTTGACGAATATTGGGGTGCATTTCAGTTTGTAGAAAACATTTGAGAAAGTCAGTAATTATATTTTCTAATAACTATTATGGTAGTTGTAGAAAGATAACGGAAACAAAGAGAACAAGAAAACCAATTGTTGAGATAAGGGAGCTTTGACTACTCTTCACATTTGTGCCTGCTTATCTTCTAAACAATATGATAATGAATTAGATAGATAAGCAAATTTTTTTGCAAGTACTTAACCAAAAGGCAATATTGAATCCCATTTTGGCTTTGAATAAGCACGAGTTTTTTTTGCTTAAGAGGCTACATCACAAAATTACTTCGAAAAATCTCCCTAAAGAGTGCTAGCATCGTTTTTCTATTCAGCTCATAGAGCCAATGTTAAAGAAAAAATGTAAATTTTTAAAATACACTGTTGCGGCAGTATGTTTATTTTTCATATTTAAAGTTGTCCAATATTAAGTTTTCAAAGTGCAATGTGCACCTTAAATATATACTCATCGAGTGATGGAATGACAAAAAATTGGCACGTGTGGTTCTATTTTTAAAAACTATTTCAAAACCGCGAATTTCTAACTCTTATGTTAAACTCCATTGAGTACGCCCAAATAAGAAAAAAAAACATCCATTAAAATGCTTGTAAAAATAATTTAAAAAAACCAGACAAAAAATCAGCACGTGCGCTAATGGGTTGGTTTCATTGTGGTTTTTAAAATTATTTTTTAGCTATTTTTAACACTCGACTTCTATCACTTGATCAGCATATATTTAAGGTGCACATTGCACTTTGAAAACAATATTGGACAACTTTAAATATGAAAAATCAACATATTGCTGCGACTGTGTGTATTTTAAAAATTAACATTTTTTCTTTAACATTAGGTCTATGGGCTCAATAAAGGAAGTGCAGGCTTATTAAATTCCAGTCCTTTTCAAATTTTATAATAAAGTGGATTGGTATCATAATGTTTATTCTAATGCTACTTTTTTATTCATTAATCTAACATTTTATTTGTTACGTCATTCGAACTAGGCATCCGCTATTTGAACGCAAGGGAGATGATTTATACACTAACGTAACCATTTCTTTGATGGATGCACTTGTTGGCTTTGAAATGGACATAACTCATTTAGACAATCACAAGGTTGTAAAATCATTTGTTAGTTTAATTTTAATTGTGGTTTTAAAAATGTCTAGTTTTTCAAAGTTTTTAAATTTCATGATAAAAGTGGACATCAATAATTCAGTCCATGTGAAATTTGGCAAACCCTAATTAAAAATTATTAATATTGTCTACCGAGTGTGAAACTGCAGTTTTTTTTATAAATAAATTTTTAAATGAAAATAATTGCAGCAAATGTTTGGTTTGACATTTTGCAAAATTGTTGTAATGAAAGAAGGGTTAGTGATTAGTTGCAATATAATGGGTTCAAATCGCTTCTTAACATATTTAGGTGCACATCGTGCGCGACAAAGTAACATGGCATGGCGCAAGAATTCGTAAGAAGGGAGAAGGGATGCCCAACTATGAAAGGAATAATATATTTGGAACTTTGTATATCACATTTGATGTGATGTTTCCAAAAGAGGATTTCTCAGAAAAAAATAAAGAAGGTATACACTTATTTTTCATTGTAAGTTTTCTTTTGAAATTGTATGAAATTAATCAGTCCATTGTTTGTTTTTCCTTTCAGCGATCAAAGAAATCTTAAAACAAAATTCAGTGAACAAGATTTACAATGGACTTCGAGGTTATTGATAAAACAAAAAAATGTTGTAGAAGTATTATTAAATTATGTGTGAATCACTTTCGAAATCACTTTTTAACATTTTTTTCTCGAGGTTTGAAGTCACATAATTAATAGAAAAATAATTTCACATGCAAAACTTATAAAAAGGAAACATCGCAAAATTAATAGATTAATGCATGTGCTAATTGTTCTGAGTCGTTTTTAACGAGAGTTCTTCAAATGTTTGTGGGATTGTTCTTTGGTCCTATGGGATTTAACCGGTAGTTAAAAAACGAACGATTTTGAACCTTGTTTAAAAATAGAAGGACCTTTCAAAATTTAGAAAAAGGAATCATCCTGAAGCAAATAAACACATGTAAGTATGTGCTCATTTTTTTTTTGATTGTTCGAAATCATTTTTAATGAGAGTTCTAACTTTTGTGGGACGGTGTTTTGATCCTATGGGACTTAACAGAGTTAAAACACGTACGATTTTAAACTTTATTAAAAATAGAAGGATCTTTAAAAAAATTATAAAAAGGAAACATCATGAAGCCAATACAGGAAAGCATGTGCTAATTTTTTGTTATTGTTCTTAATCGTTTTTAACGAGAGTTCTAACTTTTGTGGGACAGTGTTTTGGTCCTATGGGAATTAATGTGTAGTTAACAAACGAACGATTTTGAACCTTGTTTAAAAATAGAAGGACCTTTTAACATTTATATAAAGGGAGCACTTAAAGAACAATACTTTTTACCACATTTAGCACTTTAATGTATCCTCAGTGAACGGTTGTGAGACTACTTCTTGCAAGTTTAGTAACACTCATTTGTCTCGTTGTGTCGTCTGCTCAAAACAACAAGATGGAGGTGTATTTATGCTCTGACATTAAAATTCCATAAATATCGGTAACAATAACATACTATTTCCCCATTGTGTTTTGTCTGCGCCAATTACAATGTGTTTGGATGTTTAGCATGATTTCATTTCGGCATAATTTGAATGCAAAGAAAGCTGTTCCAAAGTGTTCCAAAAACAATTCTTTGCATGAAACGGACACAGATAAAAAAAATCTGTTTTTTGATCAAAGAATGCATCGTCTCTGTTTTTTAACAACATACAATATGAACGCCGTTATTTACTGCAATTTTAAAATTATAATATTGTCTGGCAGCACAAGGTAACCGTGCTTCAAGTCACAAATGATACTGATTTATGTAACATATTATTTTAAATACAGCACAGTGTGGCATTTGAAGAGTTAGTAAGTTTATATGATTATGAGAAACCAACTTTGCTTAAATATGCTTATATATTTAAAAGGTTAAATTCAAGCATAATTTATATTAAAATTTTATTCCCATGTGTTTAATATACTTGAAATGTGTAGTTGATTACTTAAAATACTCAAACATAGTAATTGATTTCTAATTATAACGTATGAATATCAAGCCATTCGTTTTGCTTGAAAAGCGTCACCTACACTCGAGGGTAGACACTGTAAAGTACATGTCATGTAAATTGCTGCAAAGCAGTCTTGACTCTGAAATTTAACGAACAAAAAAAAAAACGAATATAACTCGTTAAAAAATGACAAAAATTGTAAGCAAGGCATTGCACAGCAACTTCAGAAGGTCAGCTTCACACGAAACACTAAATGTGTTCGTTTTTTTATCAGACAAATAATTCTTATGAGGTGTTCACACGAGACACCACCACCACCCTTTTTGTCGGTGAGTGTTCGTTTTCAACCACAAGTGTTAACACAACCTGTTTATCCATGGCATTTGTGATCAATGTCATAACAATGGAATGCACTGACAGCAATTGTTTTCCACGGTGGCACGTGTGTCTGCCACTGTGTGGGTGGCACAAAGTGGCGACAACAGTGCCTGGCCCGAGTGAAGTGTGAACCATTATGAAACAATACTTTTAATTATATACTGAAAATGTCAATCATTTCATTATACTTTAATTTTATTATGGTTGATTATAAATTAATTGTTGGAAGCCTGTTATTACCAATAAAAAACCAATGAAATGCAGTCCAACACCTTGCTCAAACATACAACAAAATACATACTTGTCAAATAATGTCGTGTCATTTGTTCCTAGCATTTGCTGAAGCAGTTTCTGAATTCCAAGCTCTCTTAACTTGATCTGTCTCTCTAATGCTCCTAAACGTGATAAGATTAATTAGGAAATAAATGGGAAAGTATATGGGGAATGGGAATGTATGGTCCAAATTCTAAAACGAACCTGCACAATTGAACTTCAACGTAAGAGACTACATCACAAAATTACTTCGAAAAATCTCCACAAAGAGCACTAGCATCGTTTTTCTATTGAGCCCATAGACCTAATGTTAAAGAAAAAATGTTAATTTTTAACATACACAGTCGCGGCAATATGTTTATTTTTCATATTTAAAGTTGTCCAATATTAAGTTTTCAAAGTGCAATGTGCACCTTAAATATATGCTGATCGAGTGGTAGAATGACAAAAAATTGGTTAAAAAACTATTTCAAAATCGCGAATTTCTAACTCTTAATGTATGTTAAACTCCATTAAGTATGCGCTCGTCAGCAAAAACATCCATTAAAATGCTCGTAAAAAATACCTAAAAATAATTTTAAAAAACCACAGTGAAGCCAACACATTGGCGCACGTGCTGATTTTTTTTTTGGTTTTTTAAAATTATTTTTTACGTATTTTTATGAGCATTTTAATGAATTTTTTTTCTTATTTGGGCGTACTGATGGAATTTAACATATAAGTTAGAAATTCGAGATTTTGAAATAGTTTTTAAAAATATAACCTCAATTACCAATTTTTTGTCATTCTATCACTTGATCAGCATATATTTAAGGTGCACGTTGCACTTTGAAAACTTAATATTGGACAACATTAAATAAACATATTGCCGCGACTGCGTATTTTAATAATTAACATTTTTTCTTTAACATTGAGTGTATGGGCTCAATAGAAAAACGATGCTAGCGCTCTTTGTGGAGATTTTTCGAAATAATTTTGTGATGTAGCCTCTTAAACAGCAACCATTTACATTACTGCAATAGTCACTGAACACTTCCTATTGAACTATGGTTAACACATTTTGCTACATTTGTTAAATAACATAAACAAACCTTCTTCTTCATTCCAAATAAGATTCGAAATACAAAAGGTGGCAGCAATCTGTAATTTTATGTTTGTATGCATCTGCAAATACAAGAGGAATTGATGTTTTAGTTTATAATAACAGCTAATGATGGTCATACAGGATAAGAGATTGGAAAACTAGTTAACTGTTAACCGGAGTCGTTCTTTGATAACCGACGACAAATCATTATGTCTCGGTCAACCGGTTATTTGAATATTATGCAATTTTCGTTTAACTTTTGCATTGACGCATAAATAAGGACACAACAAGGTGGCTCACAAGCTGAGGCGCATACTAGTAAGTGTGTTTAGAAACTAGAAAGGTAGCTCAACCAATTGAAAATATTTTTATGTTGATATCTTTCACAATAAATTTTTCATAAATATTAAAGAAAAATGGTCTGCTTAAAGTTGGGTCGTTTTCAAACTGCCATAAAAAAGCTTATTTTGAAATATATCAACGTGAAATACATCATACAATTACACAGAAAGTGGGACAGGCATTCTTTCTGAACTGGGTTGGGAAAGGCTACCAGATATAAGGGCTGCCTTCAGTATGAACATTCTAAAAAAAATGTTAATGAAGTCTTGTCCTAAGCCAACCTCTAGTACACTGAGGAAGGCTTTGTATACAGGGAGGTTTGACCACTCTAAATGCACGTACTGACTCTTATTTTTGGTCATTTATTCCTAGGGTTACTCGACAATGGAACTTGCTTCCAGAGGAAGGATGTTGTGCATGGGGAACTTTTCAATTTGGAGAGTTCATAGGGTCTTTTCAACAATGTAGTAATTGTTAGTTATTATGACAAAGCAATTTTCATGCTGCTTTCGGACTTTGTTCTCGCTCTGCCATAGGCCATTTGAGCTGCTTGCAGAGTATTAATTCAAATTCAAAAAAAGTGGAAATACCCTTAAGTGAATGAAAGCTACCCTAAAACACTTCTAAAACACTTTCTTGTGAAAGACAGAATAATCACAGTTCGAAAATCGGCTAATCATGAATCATCTTAAAACGTATTTTCAAAATTAAACTTTTTACGAAAAGATAAAAGTTTATTTTTTTGAAAGATAACCATTATTAAAATACTTTTATTATATTGTATCGTGTAATCAAGTATTCGAGTTTTAAAAAAAGTACTTAAATTTTAATCACAAGTTAATTTTGATGGATTTAATTGATACATAAAACATATAAATTCTCGTAAAGTGTTGTTTTAGTTTATTATAGATATTATTAGTATTCACTAATTGATTTTTGGAAGATGGATGAAACCGTTTTGAGAGAGATTGATTATTATGATCACAAATAACCGGTTAATTTGGAATTTTTCACCGATAACCAGGTTATTGAGATTACTGTCCGGTTTTCCAATCACTATACAGGATGATGCTAACCAATTATTCTTACGAGGCTACATCAGAAAATTACTTCGAAAAATCTCCGCAAAGAGCGCTAGCATCGTTTTTCTATTGAGCTCATAGACATACGGTTAAAAATGTTAATTTTTAAAATACACAGTCGCTGCGATATGTTTAGTTTTTCATATTTAAAGTTGTCCAATATTAAGTTTTCAAAGTGCAATGTGCACCTTAAATATATGCTGATCGAGTGATAGAATGACGAAAAACTGGTAAGTGCGGTTCTATTTTTAAAAACTATTTCAAAATCGCGAATTTCTAACTCTTATGTTAAACTCCCATTGAGTACGCGCTCATAAGCAAAAAAAAACATCCAATAAAATGCTCGTAAAAAATACCTAAAAATAATTTTAAAAAACTACAATTAAACCACAGTGAAGCCAACACATTGGCGCACGTGCTGATTTTTTTCTGTTTTTTAAAATTATTTTTACATATTTTTACTAGCATTTTAATATACAGGCTATTCAAAAAGAAGGAGCATATGTCAACCATTTATTTCTTCCAAACTACAAAAGATAGAAATATAATTCCAACGTTCCTGAACAGAGAAAAGTTCAAAATTTGAACAGTCCGGGTGAAAGTTCCAGAAGCCCTGAATAACATCATTCCAGGACGTTGGATTAGAAGAGGAGCAGAAGATCAACTTCTTCGCCGGTGGCCTTCCAGGTCACCAGACCTTACTCCCTGTGATTTTTATCTGTGGGGTTACGTAAAAGACCGTGTTTTTGTTGAAGCTGTGAATTCGATAACTAGAGACCAGCTGATTCGTGTGTGACAAGAAATGAGCCACCGTTTTGATATTTGTCGTGTAACACATGGTGCTCATATTGAGTGCATAAAAAATTGAACTCTTCTCTGTCCAGGAACGTTTTGATAGTTTTGAAGAAATAAATGGTTGAAATATACTCCTTCTTTTTGAAAAACCCTGTATATTTTTCTTATTTAGGCCTACTAAATGGAGTTAACATAAGAGTTAGAAATTTGCGAATTTGAAACAGTTTTTAAAAAATATAACCACACTTTGTCATTCTATCACTCGATCAGTATTCTATTTAAAATGCATATTGCACTTTGAAAATTTAATATCGGACAACTTTAAATATGAAATATAAACATAATGCCACGACTGTGTATTTTTAAAAATTAACATTTTTCCTGTAACATTGGGTCTATGGGCTCAATAGAAAAACTAGGCTAGCACACTTTGCTGAGATTTTTCGAAGTAATTTTGCGGTGTAGCCACTTAAAGCATTCGTACGGACCACACATTTGCATTGAGGCCGAGTATAATTGAAGGCTTGCCGCTTATAACTCACCATATAGCTAGCTAATTTTTTCAACACATCTTCATTTGACATAATGAAATTCTTTGCCGAATCACCATCGGCAATATTTGCAAGAATACAAAGAGCCTGTAAAACATATAACACAAGCAATTAAGACACACTCGAAGACAAGTTACTCTGAAATCGAACCTGTTCCTTGACTTCAGCATTATGATCACCTTCGAGAATTAAAATTACGGCTTGCATAATCTGTTTTCCATGAAGTCCCATTATGTGATCAATGTGCTTTATCGAGCAAAAATAAGATAATAAATTTCTGTTCGAGACCAATTTTGATCTAACTTTTATATGCACCGGTTTTGTAGATAGTAGGTTCCGTAAAAGACCAAGGGTTTTCATGAGCACATTCACGTCCGCATCCGATAACAAACGAAAAATCTGATCAGTACTAAGTGTATTCAGTATTTGACTCTTTATCTTTTGTTCAGCTTGGAAAGCCATGTTCTATTTTCAAACATAAATTTAAAAAAAATAATTACACTAAAAACGGTCATTACACTGATCAGTACGGGGTAATCCAAGTGAATAACTTATAAGAAGATTACAATTGAATAAAATAATTTTAATGTGGTTTAATATGGGATATAGACACTTGCCCTAAAACAATTTGTCCTAAAACCATTTGCCCCAAAACCATTTGCCCTTAAGGGGACATTTGCCCTAAAGCCATTTTTCTTCTTCTCTCTTTTCATATGGTTTAGTGTCTTTCGGTGGAGTATGTTAAAAAGGTTCTACACACCCCAGACATGCAAAAACGCCAAATGACGTCAATTTACACTACTGATTAGGGCAAATATCCTTTTATGGCAAGTGGTTTTAGGGCAAATGTACCTTTAGGGCAAGTGACATTATGGCAAATGTCCCTTCAAGGCAAATAGCTATAGGACAAGTGTCTTTAGGGCAAATGTCCCACACCTGTTTAATATGTACTGTACAGTATGTGACTGCTACACTTCATTCAAAATGACAAGACAACTGACTTACCATAAGAGCCCAGATGCCGTTGAGTCTTAGCGACGGGTCATCACGACAAGTCAAACTGCACAATAAGTCAACAGCTCCTGACTCCAAAATGGGTTCCTTGCTTGGTGAGAATTCAAGTAGCAGATTGCAAAGTGTTGATGAAGCAACAATCAAGATGTCATCTTGGGCCCCGTGAAGCAACTGATTTATGTAAAATTAAGTGATTCAATTTTGTTAGTGATTTAATATAAAAATTAAAAGAACCAAGGAGTTGTGGAACAAACGGATCAAGAAAAACATCATAACCCTCTTAGATTGGAGACCTAATGTTAAAGAAAAAATGTTAGTTTTTGAAATACACAGTCAAGGTTTATTTTTCATATTTAAAGTTGTCCAATATTAAGTTTTCAAAGTGCAATGTGTGCAATGTAATGCATTAAAATGCTCGTAAAAATACACAATTTAAAAAAAAAAAAACCAGAAAGATAAATCAACACGTGCGCCAATGTGTTAGCTTCACTGTGGTTTGTTTTGTTTTTTAAATTATTTTTTGGTATTTTTACAAACCCCCATTGAGTACGCGCTCGTAAGCAAAAAACATCTATTAAAATATGGATGTTTTTTACTTACGAGCGCATACTCAATAGAGTTTAACATAATCGCACTTACCAATTTTTGTCATTATATCACTCGATCAGCATATATATTTAATTTGCACATTGCACTTTGAAAACTTAATATTGGACAACTTTAAATATGAAAAATAAACATATTGCCGTGACTTTGTGTTTTAAAAATTAACATTTTTTCTTTAACATTGTGTCTATGGCTCAATAGAAAAACGATGCTAGTGCTTTTTGTGGAGATTTTTTTGAAGTAATTATGTGATGTAGCCTCTTAATTCTGGTCACCAAGAGTTATTAGCATAAAAATGTATCTACCTGCATCAAGGGTTTCCAGACTGTATGGTCTTGGAACGTTGTCCTCAATTGTTGAACGGAACGAGAAAGGCTGTGAAGGCAACGCACAGCAGCTAGACGAACTTTGACATTACCATCTGAAAGACCACTGACTATGTGGTCCATGAGACTGTCTGTGTCAATTATCTTGAACATTGCACAAGGAACATTAAAATACCCGTAAAAACTTTATTGTGTGATTAATTAAAAATTACCCTCTTTCTTATATCTTCGTCATTTGAACCCAGAGATGCAAAAGCTTTGAAGGCAGCTTGCTTCATTTCTTGAGCTAGCTTCACCTCATGGTCAACCTTTATACAAAACGAAATTATTTATATAAATTGATATACAGTACTAAAAATAAAAGTTTAACATTGTTATGTTCTGTTATATTTTTGAAAATAAAGTACAAATATCTTAGTACTAGTGTGGTTAACCCGTCATACACGAGGGGAGCCAAACTCTAGTTTAATTTTGCTACTATTATCCCCTCTCCCTTTTTGCCCCACCCCCCACCCACCCTTTCCAACCTTTGCCCTATTCAACGTAATATCATGGGGAATGAGTTTGATTTAACTATGTTTTTGGACCTTTGTTGCTCTGCAAAGCAGAGAGTGTGTGTGTGTGTGTGGGTGTCTGGGCGTTATTTCTCCAGAACGGACAGAGATATTTTAATGCGGTTTTTTGCATTATGCACGTAGGTATGTGCCGATGAACATACTACAAAATCAAATCAATTCATACAGCAGTTCATTAATTATGATTAATTTCAACGAAACGTTCTGGGCGATATAACTCGGGAACGGGGCCACCTAGAATAATGAACTAACTTCTAAATGAATCTACACTCTGCAAGGATGCTACCTATTTATTTTCATAATTTTAAATTAACTGGAACTATTTTTAATCGTTTAATATAAATAATAAAATGAATTTAAATCTATTTTTCTTCTATTATAGAAGAAAAGTAGATATAAATTCATTTTATGTTGTGAGTCACATCAGATATTTACTTAACACACTATTGCCATATTCTAACCCTCAATCTATAACAAAAGAACCCCTTTGCTCCCTCTTCCAGTAAAATACGGTTGGGGTCACTACAGCTACCAAGGCTACCAAGGCTCACAAGCGCTACTAGGGGGAGAACAGCTACTTGGGTCACTACAGCTACCAAAAATATATATAGACCTTTTGTTCATCAAAAGGGTCACTACAGGTACCAAAAAATAGGGGGACAAAATAGAAGTTAGAAATTCGCGATTTTGAAATAGTTTTTAAAAATAGAACCGCACTTTACCAATTTTTTTGTCATTCTATCACTCAATCAGTATATATTTCAAGTGCACATTGAAAACTGAATATTGGGCAACTTTAAATATGAAAAATAAACATAACGCCGTGCTTAATCAAAAAACGATGCTAGCGCAATAGCGCTCTTTGCAGGAGATGCCGCTTAACACAAAACTGAAGAAACTGGAATATTTTTCCGTCTTAATTAGAACGAATGGTTACCGAATTTTCACATTAAAAAATTATTTTAAAAACGTAATTTATAATTTATGGTACTACAAAATGAATATATAAAAATAATTTGAATTTTTTTTAATAATTAAAACATACACCATGGCTGTAGTTACTAATGTGCCTACATACAACCTTTTGAAAATTAATATGAAATAGACTATTAAGAGAACCTAATAAAATACCGCATGGATTCCGCTTTATCATTGGGTTCAATGGGATTTTGCGAGCAAAATGTCTTGCAGATACCGTGTCTAAGACAGTTCACTTGCAAGGATAGATTTTAGTTGGATGATAGAAGGCTCTTGTCCTAAACAAACTTCAAGTAAACTGTGCAGGGAATCATACTTGGGTAAAAGATGACGCTTCGGTTAAAAATGTCTTTAACCGAGCAAACGCTAGTTTGCACTGATCCGACCATTCGAAGGATGCATCCTTCTTCGTCAGTTCATGCAAAGGTCTTGCCACCTTGGCGAAGTCCTTGATGAACCGCCGATAGTAACCGGCCAGGCCGTGAAAACTACGGACGCCTGTCGCCATCGTCGGAACATCGAACTCCTGGACTGCTCTTACGAGATCCGGGTCCGGAGCAACTCCCTCGGCACTCACTATGTGACCGAGATAATGCACTTTGTTAAAGCCAAAGAAACATTTCTTCGGCTGGAGTTTCAGCTCCGCCCCTCGTAACAGTCCCAGTACAGTGGACAGTCTCCCAAGAAACTGCTCGAATGTGTTCCCGAAGACGATAATATCGTCCAGGTACACCAGACAAGTCTCCCACTTATGTCCTGCCAGCAAGAGGTCTAGTGCTCTCTGCATCGTGGCTGGAGCATTACAGAGTCCGAAAGGCATTTTTAGGAACTCAAACAGACCTTGAGAGCAAATAAATGCTGTCTTCACAATGTCTGGCTCAGCCATCCAAACCTGCCAGTAACCACTAGCCAGGTCCAAGGTTGCGAAGAACTTCGCACCGGCCAACAAATCGAGGGCATCATCGATGCGAGGCAACGGATACTGATCCAGCTTAGTCTGGGCATTCAGTCTCCGGTAGTCCACGCAAAAACGAAAGCCACCATCCTTCTTGCGAACAAGCAAAATAGGGCTCGCTCTACTTCTCAACTCAGACGGCTCTTCCAGCCATACCACTAGGGAAGCCCCTACATCTTGAGCCGTGGCCACGCCCTCCCCTGTCTCCAGGGCTATGGGTGCCTCACCCACGTTATCGAGCCAGATATCGTACTGAACCAACCTGTTTTCTTCGGCAATTCCTGCCACAGCCAACACACCACGTCCACCTAAGGCTTTACAGTGGGGCTCCACGAGAAGCAGCTAGCCAGGGCCGGCATGCTCTACCAATCCCACCGATACGACACGTCGTACGTGAGGTGGTAGCCAGACATTTTCCCTGTCGCTGGAAACGCACTTCCCCGCTCCCGATAGGAACACTGGTCTCACACAGCTCCGGTGAAACAAGGTTCACCCACCCGTCAACCTTCTCAAATGCCGCCAGGACTTCTGGGAGTTGCCGTCCCTGAGGCTGAGCCTCTGGTATCGGCGGTGGAACAACTTCCACTTCCACAGGTTTCCCAAGCACTTGATCAGTGTAAGCGGCTTGAAGGGCGTCTGGATGTGTGGTCCAGACATCCTCACGGTAATACACTTTCCGGTGCACGATATCCACCATCAAGCCAAAATGTTGGGCATGATTAACGCCCAGAATCGGTTCTCTCTTCCCCTTCACAAGGAGAAACCACGCCTTGATGGTCTTCTGGTGGATGGTCAAATCCACCAGTGCAGCACCTACTATGATGGTGTGCCCACCCATGCCCAATAGGCATGACGGTACCTCCAGTACCTCAATGGGTAATTGGGTAATGGATAATGCTTCTGAGCATGTAGGCGGCACGAGCGATGGGGATCGCTCGTGCCGCCTTCATGCTCAGAACCGATACCTCAGCTCCTGTGTCCACGATCATTTCCACCAGGTGATCACCAATGGACACGTACACCCTTGGTGCCACCCGAGAATACGCCTGGCTCTGCAATTCAGGAATGGGAACCCGTGGGTTCCCATTATTGAACTTCTGCCTCCCGTCCACATCACCATCCACACGGGACGGTAACACCAGACGAGCAGAAGTCGGGGGTCCAATCTCACTAACTAGACTCCCCCGGCCCGGCGGTTGGTATGGGCACACCAACACCTCCCACCTGCATGATGAGCGCACGATCTAGCACCTCACCACTAGGCATGTAGGGTGAGGGGGGCAAACCAGCTATCCAACTGGGATACCACGGCCTCCAATGTGGAGCATGGCATCGGAAATACCCACTTGGTAATCTCCAGGTCCGCAGACCTAGCCAGAGGCACACCTGCTCCTCGCAGGACAGCCACATATCTGGAGACTGCCCGAAGGTACATCCCTTCATCACAGTGCCGACAATGTCGGACACCTGAGTTTTTAAGCATTTCCGGTCGCTCACCACTCAGTTCGGTGGCGACCGGTGGCGGTTTAACAAAAAACGTCTCTTCGTTATCCTCCACTTAATAACGTAAATTCTTATAAATATTTGGGGGTAACGATTGCAGCTAAACTTTCTTGGAAGCTGCATGTCGAACAGATTATTTCCAAGTCTATGCAGATGCTTAGGTTTAGTCAACGCGTTCTAAGAAGGTGTCCCAGGGAGGTAAAACGTATAGCATATCAATCATTAGTACGTCCCCATCTAGAATACTGCAGCTCCATGTGGAATCCCCACACTGAGGACTTAGCTCACTCTATAGAAATGGTCCAACGCAGGGCTGCTAGGTTTGTTTGTGTTAAATATGGATATGCCGACAGTGTAACTAAAATGCTTTCAGAGCTTGGTTGCGATAGTTTACTTGCAAGACGTTCAGATTTTAATCTTAATATCTTTAATCGAATGCTAGAAGGCTCTTGCCCTAAACCTACTTCAAGTAAACTTTGCAGGGCATTATATTTGGGTAGGGGTGACCACTCTAACAAAGTTGGAGAGATTTTTGCACGAACAGATTCTTATTACTGGTCATTTGTCCCGAGGGCGATTCGACAATGGAACTCGCTTGCTGGGGATTTTGTGCAGGAAAAACGTATTTTATGGGAGTCATAATTTTGTTTTGTTTTGACAATGCATATATTTGCAGCATTAAAAAATATTGAAATTGTTGTTGGGTTTATATCATTAGGGTTTTATATTTTCTGGTTTTGACTGCATTTTCTATGCTGCACTTGGACTCTTGTCCCTCTGCCATAGGCCTTTATGGCTGCTTGCAGAGTAATTTTTCAAATTCAAATTCACAGTCCGTACCTCGAGGCGTTGCCGCCGGCTGACCTCCACCAGAGCTCACCTGCCTCCCTCCCTTCTTACCCACGGTCTTGGCCACTGCTTTGTCCGACTTGGACGGTGCAGCGACCTTCACACCCGACAGGTTCGAAGAGGAAGCTTTGGCAGAGCTCCCAGAGCTAGCCGTGGAACCATAGGACTGGACGCTAGCCCTGTCCTGAGGAACCACTCGAGTATAGGCAGGTAATCTACCTGCCGTAAGCATATCGGCTTCAACAAGCCGTGCAGTACGGGCAAATGCCTCTACTGTCTCAGCCTGGCAACCGAACATTTGATCAGTGATGGCCGTCAGGAGCTTCCGTTTAAAACGAATGAGCCGACAGCTCTCGTTTTCCTTCGGACACACGTTCTGACAGTTCAAAAAACAGCTAATAGAATGCTTGCACAGACTCGTGCGTACCCTGCTTCATCGTCTCAAACTCCGAGAAGCAGACACGAGCGTGATTGCTCGAACTGAATTGGCTACTCATAGCCTCCTTCAGTTCAGCCCAGGTGAGGTCCGGAAGTTTCCACCAATGAGGCATAATACTCCTCTGCTGGACCATCAAGCAGGTACGTAAAGTAGTTGCACCTGGACTCATCCGTCCAGCGCTGAGCCCGAGCCTTCGCTTCGAACTTACGGAAGAAAGGCACCATATCCTCTCTGCCGTTGTAACGGACAAATGAGTGGACTGGGTTGAAAAACCCAAATGCCTGAACTTCCGTAGGAACTGCTGGAGCGGGCGTCCAAGCAGCGGCACTAACCCTGCGAGGTTGCCTGCTCCGGTTCAACGAAGTGTCAGCCACGAATTCAGCTACCGCAGGTAACAAAATACGAACCCCCGGTTGCTGTCCGGATGCGGGAGGAATCCCCGGCCAACTCCACTTGGAATCGGTCGGGTTGCTTCCCGCAGAGGTGCCGGCCTGGCTTGCACCGGCGGCACCTCCCTCTGTGCGGTTTCCCGCACGGGCGACAGTGAAAACCTCGGTTCAATCACCGACTGGGACAACCGTCCTTCCAACCGAAGGACGTCAATCCCGTAAGCAATCTCCACGAGTTGCTGCTGGGAGAGCGTGGCTAAAAAGCCTGTCCCTCCCTTGCAGTCTCGTGCGGGATTTCCACCAGCTCCCGAAGGAGTTGACCGCCATGTCCATTCGGACGGGTGGCGGTGGAAAACTGGACAACCGGCCGTGGCCGATCACCATGCCCAATGAGATCACCATCGGATCCAGTCTTCCAACGGATATTCTCCGGGAAGAATGTCACTGCGGCATTTCCGCACTGTGACCCAATCTTCCCGGAAATCACCGTCCACACTACCGCTCCGTTCCGCTGTTTCCAGCGATACGCTGCCTTCCGCCCCAAGTGGACAGTCGACGGTGCGGCCACGTAACAAACCCCGCGTCTGTACCGATTTTCCGACCATCCGTCGGTAATTTCGGGTTTTGCTCGATTTTTCACCGTGTTTTTACGGTCAAATCCGGCCAAAACCACCAGAACCCGAGATCCCACCGTCGAAAACATTACGGACTTTTGTCCGTAAAACACCGTAACGAACGGATGTAACCGTGCAAAAGTCCGCGTCCCACGGTAAAGAACGGTCAGAGCTCTTTCTTACCGGTTTCTACCACGGTCCCACGGACAACGGTCCGTGCCCCAGTGTACTTCACGGTACAACGACGTTTACCACTTTCTACCGTGGTTCCATGGACCAAAGTCCGCACCCCACGGTGTAATTGCGGTAGAATACCTCTCCAACCACTTTCCACCACGGTACAACGGACCAATGTTCGAAACCCACGGTGTAATCACGGTCAAAAACTGTATAACCCCGTTCCACCACGGTACAACGGACCAATGTCCAAAACCCACGGTGAAATTATGGTTAATAAGGTTTACGAGGCCAACCAACGGTTTCTGCCGCCGTCCCACGGACCAAAGTCCGTGCCCAGCAGCGTACTACCGTTGCAAAGTGATTTGACCGTCGAAACGGTCAAATCCACGGTCTAAAACCGTGCAAGAGGCTGGGTACGAGTACCCGGCGCCTCCACCAATTGTAACAACCCGACTGGTCCGTCACAATACCTCGGGCAACTCTTGCCCCGTCCAAAAGAACAAGAACAAAACTTACCCGGACACCAGACTCCAAACGAGGACGGGATCGTACCCGTAGCAGCCCTGTGCACGGTGAACGTTGGGTAACGTCGGCTCCCGGAGTCTCCCTCCCGGGCACGAAGGACGATCCGCCGCCACAACGAGATGTAATGTACCGGCCGACAATATGACGGAGACGGAAGGTGGACATCCCGTAGATTCTCCCCCACCCCGCGATACTCCCCAGTAACTGACACAACAAAATGCAAAGTAAAATAATAAAAGTGGTTTATTCAACTTACTGTTAAAAGCAATATGCAAATTAAATAGAAGGCACAACTTGGCTGGTGGATTCCACCAGCCAAGTTGTGCCTTCTATTTAATTTGCATATTGCTTTTAACAAAACTTACCCGGCCACTAGACTCCGATTACGGGGACGGGATCGTACCCGTAGCAGTCCTCCACACAGTAACCCTTGGGAAACGTCGACGCCCACGTAGTCTCCCTCACCGGACACGACGGGCGATCCACCGCCACGAGAATATCGCGGTAGGACCTCTCCCACCGCGAGCCGATGTAAGCACCGGCCGACAAGATTCCGAAATGGGACGATGAATTCCCACAGAAACCCCACAGTACTCCCCAATAAAGAACACAACACAGATGTAAGATGAAATAAAAGGTTGTTTATTCAACACTTACTGTGATGAGATGCAAAATAAAGCAGTGGTGTATTCTCCACACAACTTGGCTGGTGCAATCCACCAGCCAAGCCCCCATGGAAACACACAAAAAGCCAAACAAAAGATGAACACAACAAAGAACAATGGAGGCCACCCTAGCCTCCAGCATCAAGATGTTCAGTCTCTAGCCCACAACACACTGCAGAGATTCAATGACTGACCAAGCCATTGAAACCTCCAGGCAACTTCACCTGGAGGGGACAGTGGTCACTTCTGACCTCTCACCCATTGACTCCAATGGTGAGAGGTCTGCTGGCACCAAAATGGCGTCCGACCCAACAGCCTACTATATGCTGTCAGGCAGATCACCATAGGGAGTTCGTCTGCTCAATCAAAAATTTGATTGAGCAGACCAGGTTGCCACACTATCTCATTGTATACAGTTCATTTCTTTGACACACGATCATCTAAGAAATGGACGAGAGGTGGACTTCCAAAAAGGGTCGGAGAAGCTACTACCTAACCTGTCAAAGGTGTCCAAACAATAGAGAAGAACACACAATAGATCGTGAGATCCAGTGGTGTTTCGAAGAACAGCATATTTGAGTGCTTATTGCACTTTAAATTACATGTACAAAAATAACTACACAAAACAGACAAAGTAAACGAAAATCAAAAACACCATGTTAAAGAAATATTCCAGATATTGCATTATACTAGTTTTATACATGTCGGTAGCCTCTTAACAACTAACTCATTCCATATAATATTTACCTTTTTCATATGTGTTAGGCTGAAAACAGATGAACAGACAATAGATAAGGCCGGGTCCGGTTGGTATTTGAGAAACTCGGTAAGTGACGAAATGAGGTGATCTGAGATGCTAGCCACCCGTTGCAACTCTGTATCCACATCAATCAAATATGCCAAAGTTTCTGCAGCAGTGATCCTTTCGTTACTCAGCTTGTCTTTTTTGCACATACGAACCAAACACGAAAGAGCCTACAATTGTAATTAGAAACCAATTAGTAAAGCATACAAAAAAGGATTTTATAATATCAATTTTTATAAAAAAAAAATATTATTTACATGTTATGTACAATTAACATAACTTTATGGTGTGCAGGAGGATTGGATGTTTTTCAGTGATCTGCAGAGGGGGCATTTTGGTAGTAGGCGACTGAATGCTTCATGATTAGAATCGTGTATTCGTGCAATTCAAGTAACCATCGACTGAAACTAAAATGTAATGTGTCATTGTCCACCCACCCGGCCTGTGTATGAGCAGCAACATTCACATCAGTCAGTTCTGATTTACCAACTTAGTCGATCCAATTAGTTCAGGGATTTGTACGATCTCAGTGTGTGTGAGAATGGACATTGACTTTACTATCCTGCTGTCAACATTGCGCACAAATGAGATAAAATAGGAGAACAATCTGACAAATTAAACCCGCTCGAGAATAGTTCAAATACAAACTGATAATAACTGTGAAAGAATAGATCTGTTATCTGTCACCTTATACGATTATGAATGAGTAGCTTAATGGACCAGATTTAATCTCATCTATTAAAATGTTTCACTGATAAACATCCAATCATACTGCCATACCCTAAATAATAATTTTGCCAATTGTGTAACTACAAAACTTGTAAATCAAATTCTAATTGTAGATAAATTAGCTCCCTAATACAAGTACAAATACAAACAAATATAATTTTTTTTTAAATATTATGTAATTTAATTGATGAAATTAATTGAGAAACATTTTTCCGTGTAATGCCTTGTACACACATGAGTTAAATGAATTCAAATTAAATGTGTTTAGGTGAATTATACGGAATCCAGTTAAAGACACGAACCAAATAAAAATTGACTTTTCTTATTTTAAATTGAAATACTAAATCAATATTTTGTCAATAGTTTCTATATTATATTGAAGTATTAACTCAATATTTTGAGATTATTAACTGAATAAATTGAATTCGATATGTTGTTTGTTTGCCCTTCACAGGGCTCTGTAGAACACGTTTATAATTTAAATGCATTTAAATTATCAGGCGTGTACTAGGTATAATGCATAACACGTGCATTATTTCTAAGAGAAATTATAAGGCAAATAAGGGGATGTTTCCAAGACCGAAGCTTCTAGAACATTCGAATGTCTCGGACATGATGTCAAAACTCCTCTAGCACAGGCACAGAAGAGAGAAAAGAGAAAGAGAGAGAGATCAGTGAAGACACTGAGGTACTACGAGTACAGGGTGCCTCAAAATAAACGAAAAATTCCCCGTTGTTGTGGCAACCTGGTCTGCTCAATCAAATTTTTGATTGAGCAGACGAACTCCCTATGGTGATCTGCCTGACAGCATAGAGTAGGCTGTTGGGTCGGACGCCATTTTGGTGCCAGCAGACCTCTCACCATTGGAGTCAATGGGTGAGAGGTCAGAAGTGACCACTGTCCCCTCCAGGTAAAGTTGCCTGGAGGTTTCTTTGGCTTGGTCAGCCATTGAATCTGGGCAGTGTGTTGTAGGCTAGTGACCTGTAAACAACTTCATGCTGGAGGCCAGGGTGGCCTCCATGGTTTCTTTGTTTTGGTTTGTGTGGCTTTGTTTGCCTTTTTGGTATTTATTCATGGGGGCTTGGCTGGTGGATTGCACCAGACAAGTTGTGTGAATCATTCATCACTGCATTACCTTTATTTCACTGTAAGTTCAATAAACTTCTATTCTTTTATTTAAACTCACAACTGTGTCGTGTGCTTTATTGGGGAGTACCGCGGGGTGGGTGGGAATTCTGTGGGGATTCCACCGTCCGTTTCCGGCTTCTATCGGCCGGTACTTACGTCGGCTCGCGGTGGGAGAGGTCCCACTGCGATATTCTCGTCGTGGCGGCGAATCGACCGTCGTGTCCGGCGAGGGAGACTCCGGGAGTCGACGTTTCCCATTGTTCACCGTGCAGAGGCGGCTACGGGTTTGGAGTCTGGTGGCCAGGTAAGTTTTGTTAAGTTCTTTCGGACGGTACGAAGTTTGCCCGAGGTATTGTGACGGACCAGTCGGGTCGTTACAATGGTAAGAATACAGAATGACTGATTCGTCACAGTATTAACTGGACAGACCTAACTAAACACGTTTAATTTGAATGCATTTAGTTCAGGTGTCGACAATGTATAAGTAACAATACATTAATTTAATTTAAGAGACACATAATTAATTGCAAATTCACAAAAGACTGAACATTCAAGAAAGAGTACAACAATTACAATTGAACTTCGAATAGAAGTCACAAAAAAGACTATACGTTAGATAGTCAACTATCACAAAGATAGTTTGCACAACACCATTAAGCCTCGTTTTCACGGCGATAGTTCTTTCGTTAAAATAGCTGTTGCTGTCATGAAAGTTGCGATAGTTAACTCCAATGAAAGCAACTGTCTAGATGTCTTGAAGTAACATAATAGTTTCTCTCATGACAGTGATGTTTGACAGCACAATCAGTGATTGATTGCTCAGCAGTAAAAAAATGTGTTCGAGTCAACAACAGTGTTGCCTCTCCCTCCAGAAGCCAAATACAATGTGAATATTTCCCTATAAGTGGTGACTCAACAACTATTATTACTGCAATAGTTTTGTATCCACAGTTCCTCTGCCATAGGCCTATTTGGCTGCTAGCAGAGTACTAATTGTAATTGTAATAGTAATTATGTAACGACCCGACCTGGGTGGTGTCGGCTTCTCGGAGCCTCCATCGACGGACACGACAAAAAACAAGTCGCCACGTCGAGAATGTCGGCGTGCCGACACGAGTTACTGGCCGAAACAGGACGGTAAAAGACGGTAGAATCCCCTAGCAACCGGAAATCCCACCCTCACCGCGGTAACTCCACACAATGACCGACACGACACAGGTATTAAATAAAATAGAAGTAATTTAATACACTTACAGTAACACAAAGCAGTGCAGATATTTACACAACTTGGCTGGGCCCCTTGACGAGCCAAGCCCCCATAAATAAACAAAGGCCTAATGGCCAACAAACAACAGGTGCCCCAAACAGATGAAATGGGAGGCCACCCTGGCCTCCAGCATTGATGTTCACAGCACTCTGCTCCACAACACACTCCCCTGACTCAATGGCTGACCAGGCCATATAAGACCTCCAGGCTGCTCCACCTGGAGGGGACAGTGGCCACTTCTGACCTCTCACCCATTGACTCCAATGGTGAGAGGTCTGCTGGCACCAATATGGCATTCGTCCCAACAGCCTACTGCATGCTGTCAGGCAGACCACCATAGAGAGTTCGTCTGTTCAATCAAAAAATTTCAATTGAGAAGACCAGGTTGCCACAATTATGATAGTTGCTATCACTGCCGCAAATTAGCAATAATACTATTAACTACCTAGTCAAACGAGAGTGTGATAGTGCTTTCGCAACAGTGCGATAGTGACCAACATGTGGTCTGCACAATGATAGTTCTCTTTAGGTAAGGCTACCTACAGTATACTAGTTTCACTTGGCTGTGGTGAAACGATTATAGGTAGCCTCTCCCAACGGATGAATGTGCAACCTTTTACGGCTTTGTAATTAATTATGTGTCTTGTATTCTAGCCAATAATTATTCGAATTTTACACCATTATTGTGACGACCCAGTTTCGCTCCTTCTTTAATTAGAAGGAGCAATGCTAAATCCTGATGTCGTCTGCTAGGCTGCTATAGTAGGCAGCCCGGCGGACGACATAAACTCCAGATAGGGAGACTGTCAACCCCCAGGTGGAGCAGCCTGGGGGTACTTAATGGCAAGGCCATTAAGGCCATTAAGGAGGGGCAGTGTGTTAGACCCTGAAGTGCTGAGTGCATGTGTTGGGGTTTTGTGCTTTGTGGTGGCCAAGATGGCCACCTTTCATCAATCTCTTTGTTCTTCAACATGCTGTGTTTTGGGTTTCTTGTTTTGTTCTCTGCTGGACAGAATGACCAGCAGAGAACAAATTACTGTATAATTAATAGTAAGTGTTTGCATTGATTAAACCATTACTTTTTATTTACATTTTACACTGTGTTTCGTGTCACTATTTTCTGGGGAAGTATCTGCGGGGAGGGTGGGGGTTCTGGTGGAAGTTCACCATCCATCACCATCCTGTATCCGTCGTGTCAGCCGGTACTTCACGTGCAGTTCCACGGCAGGATCCAACGGGCATCTTCCGGGGGTTCCTCGACCTGTCGGTGGAAAGTCACCGTCGATCCTCGGGGAATGCAACTCTCGACAGGCGTCACCCAGGGACCGGACGTTACAAGAGGGCAGTACGCACTTCGATCCTGGCCCCAAGGGAGTCAGGATCCGGTAAGATGGGGAATTTTTGCCGGGGTCGGGTCGTTACATTAATAATGGAAATAACTAAGTGCACGAGTATCAAGAGAGTCTAGACTGTCTAGTCATTGATGGCACATTTCTACGCTACCCGGAACATTACGAATACTCAAATTGTCTTACTTGTCTAGTTTAAAACAAAGTTTGAGTTTAAGGTTTAAGAAGGTTTCAACAACAAGCCAATATATAAACAATCTATACCTTATATAAAATTTTTGGGTCTTCAGCACTGATAGCTCCAGCTCGACAAATATAAGTGAGACTAAAATACAAAAAAATCGACATTAAAATCAAAATATTAATTTGAATTACCTTGATATGATGTATGATTTATTTATACTATGATACATGATTAGTGTTGATTACGTATGATACATATACATTACTGGTATAACATACATATACGGGGTTGTACAAATATATATATATATATATATATATATACACCCGCTGTGCGGGTGTTATTCATTTGCATTATAATGTGCTTCATCTTATCTAGCATATATATATATATATATATATATATATATATATATATATATATACATATACATATATATACATATACATATATATACATATGTGTATATATATATATATATATATATGTATATATATATATATGTATATATATATATATATATATATATATATATGTATATATATATATATATGTATATATATATATGTATATATATATATATATGTATATATATATATATATGTATATATATATATATGTATATATATATATATATGTATATATATATATATATGTATATATATATATATATATATATGTTAGATAAGATGAAGCACATTATAAGTGATTTATTATGCTTATTTCCCTTTAAGCCAGAAATGATCTCAACTTCCTTATTCCCAATCGAACACACTGTACATGTTTTGATTAAGCGGCTACATCACTAAATTACTTCGAAAAATCTCTGCAAAGAGCGCTAGCATCCTTTTTCTATTGAGCCATTAGACCCTATGTTAAAGAAGAAACGTTAGTTTTAAAAATACACAGTTTATAGTTGACCTTGAGAAAAAAAAGCTGTTTATTTCTTCATTTATTTAAATTTTTATAAATTCCGACGTACTTCAAGGGTTTTGTACAGTGTTACTCCACACACACACACACATACACAGACCTGGGATATTATATATTATAATAATATTAAGCCAGGTCTGTATGTCTGTGATTAACGCTGTACAAACAAGGAGAAAAAACCTTGAAGCACGTCAGAATTTATATAACTTTAAATGAATAAATGAACCGCTTTTTTTCTCAAGGTCAACTATATGTTGCACACTCCCCATCCAAGAACCCCATGATATTAAATTGGCGAGGGAAAAAGGTTGGAAAGTGTAGAGGGGGAGGAGAGAGGGAAATGTAGAGGGGAAAAAAGGGGGAGGGGGAAACTGAAATTGAAATGAAAGGAGTAAAAAAAGGAAAAAACGACGCACATGCGCACACCAGAGAAAATGAAAATCTCATTTTCTCTTTCAAATATAAAAAAAGGGGAGGGGATAATAGTAGCAAAATTAAACTAGAATTTATCACAGGCAATTGTGCCCAGCATTAGAATTTCTTTTGCTCCGCCCTTTTATGAACATCATCAATTTCTAATTGGTTTGTTACTTGGTCTGATATCATAAAAGGGCGGAGGAAAAGAAATTCTAATGCTGGGCACAATTGTCTGTGGATTTTGCTCCCGTCATTTATGACGGATTACCCCACTAGTTTTTAATAATGTTGTAGCAACATCCATTTTTCTTACACATGTATGCTCAAGCAAATTTTTTTGATTGGCTATAACAGTAATGAATATAAGCACAATAGCGAAAACAGAACAGATGTGAAAAGAAAGGAACGAACCATTTCGAAGAAGCCAGTTGCATTTCGTTTGGCTTGTCACGAGCTAATAATCCAACCAGAATGTCCGGAATTGATTTTCCTCCAAAACTTGCTACAACAAAATATAACATTAATTAAATAAAATTTAGCACCAGGACAAAATTTATGTCAAAAAACTTGCATGTTGCTGCAGTGTTTGACACCTTCTCGTTCTTATGGCACATTTGTGCCAAACAGTTGAGACTTGGCATCTGAATCTGAAATACGTTCCAACATGTTTGTTTAAATAGATCGAATTTACTCAGAAAACAAAAATAATTACCCTGTACACAGGTGAACATAGTAAAGCAGCAAGTGCCTGAATAGCCCCACTGTTGCACAATATATTCTGATGCTCTGCTGTCTAATAAATGAACAAACCATAAATTAACCCACACTTCCATGGGATCAACTACGTTTTAAGAACATATGATAAAAGCAAACAATTTATCAAAACTTTTAACAAAAGTACTCTATGCCTAAAAGGTGTTTACAGTGGGTGTGGGACATTTTCCTTAAAGACACTTGCCTGAAAGCCATTTGCGCTAAAGAGACATTTCCCATATAGGCACTTGTCCTAAAACCATTTGCCCTAAAGACACTTGCTCTATAACCATGCTTTGGAAAGAAAACATAACCAATGCAGTCAGTAAAGCTAACCACAGGTTGTGTTTTCTCCAATGCCCCCTTAAACATTGCAAAGAAAATGTGAAAGAGGTCTGTTATTTACCTTAGTCAGACCTATATTAGAATACTGTTTCCCAATTTGGCGCTTATTTAAAAGTAACTTAAAGCATAAAACAGAAATGGTACAGCATAGGGCTGCAAGATTTGTGAAAAGAAGATACGTGTCTATGCTTCATGAACTAAAATGGGAATCATTAGCAGACCGAAGAAATGACCAAAGCCTTATCCTTTTCGAACGTTTACTGGCAGATGATAATATTGCCCTACTTAATGATTTATTGAATACACATCCTCGTAAGGAAAGACACGGGAATTCAAAGACTTTCAAATAATTAATGGCTAGAACTGATGCATATATTTGGTCCTTCCCCCCCAATGTTATTAAACTATGGAATTCTCTTCCAGTTGATAGTTCTTTGTTAGGACAATTTCAATTTAACAATGATGTCTTGCTTTACCTGAATGACCATCATCGGGAGCAATCACCCCTGCAACATGGCTTTTATGCTGATTGCTGGTGTACTGAATTGAATTGAATGTAGAAAAAAACATTTAACCTGACAACAATGAGTGAGTATCGTCGTTATGCATTCTTGATTGTAGATGGACTGTGGAACTAGGTGAATCAGATGTGGAATTATATTTGAATCCTGATAAAGTACATTGACCGGGGCACATGGACTGCCAAAAATAGTTCTCAGGCATCGAAGACAGGCTTCCACGTAACGTTGGCAGGGATGAGCAAGGCCTGATAAAAACAATAGAAAAAAAGTCAATTTAAGAAAAAGAGGGTAACCTTCCTTTATCATACATGAAGAGTCGTAAATCACTTACGATTATAATATCCTAGTTGAGCTTAATAAAATAATTGTATACAATTACAGTACTGTTAGTTTTCCATTATTTAAAATCTTGAACACAACAAAGGTGTTAGTGCTTAATTTTTACAAAAATTACTACGTCTTTTGTGAAATTTGAACTATGGTTATATTTGGAAAATCAACAGAACACTTGGAAAATCACTAAAAAATTACATCCTGGAGTAACAAATTGTGAGTACCCGCAAATCCAAAGTGACTTAAAAGGATTGTGTAAGGAACATCAATTTGGTGCACCTTTATTGAGAGCTTTTCCAGTAAATTTCAGGGACATGGAATTCTTTATCCTGTTACTCAAATTTTACTCAATCACATCCAATCATCGCAACTTATAATATTGTGAGCTTTTGGCGTCGACTTTATTTTTCTGACCAACTCGTAGATGTTGTTTTCTGTAACTCGTTCTTCTCTGCAACGCGCGGTGCCCGCACGGAGAAGATTCGAGCTACAGAAAGAGTTGGATGGCGATGGATTGCGATCGTCCTCCTGCATGGGGGTGAAATCCGTGCAGAAGGATGGTGGCCATCCTGTTCTCCGTCGACGCTGATATACATCTCCTCCTGTTGATATTGACCATCAGTAGAAGATGTTGTAGCTGCATCAGGATCGGTATGCGCTCTTTTACCTTATGGTGTCTCCGGTCCCTGTAGAGAAGTTATTAGTTTCCAAACATTGAGACAACGCAGTTTCTTGTTGTAACACTTTTATTCATCTTTGCAAAGAAACATTAAGATTACAAAGATGAATGTTGTTTATCAAAGGTGCGTCCTCATGCCCATGATGTTGTACGGAATAATCACGTAATACAAATTTAGAGCAAAGACAAGGACGAGGAACAAAAAGGAGCATGGTCCTTTTATACTTTGGACCTGTGTACACCTACGAGGTGTAACCAGGTCCAAGTGACCATGGTCCTAAGTGTATCACTCCGCGCTTGGGTATGAGTCAGAGGTGTGAGTCAGAGAGATACCCGCCAACTTTGCTTGGAGTACATCCTCGTACTCCAGTCAAGGGTGGAAAAAGGGTCAAGTTGCGCGAGCAGGGGAGACACGGGTGGACGAGCACGCACCTTGTACATAGGTAATTTTGGAAAGACACTGACACCACAATGCCAGTGTCTCTTAATATGCAAATGGCTGAAATAAAAACAAAATTAAAATTTTAAAAGTTCGCCCGATGGCGAACCCCTAAAAATGTGGAACATTATTTGAAAACGGAACATTATTGATAATAAACAGTTACAACGTATTTTTTTAATTTTTGTAAATTTTTCGATATCACCACCCAGATGTGTGGTGACCACACGAGTCCATGTGGATTTCTAACCTACACCCACGTCGGGTGGTGGCATGCACACGCGAATGCTGGGACGAATCCATGAAGTGTTTGTAGGGGGTCTGACTGTGTAAGTAACATTGCATCTATTCAGTGCATGTCAAAAATGGAACATGGAAATATTGAGCAACAATACGCTATCCAATTATGTATCAAACTGCAACAAAGTACTACAGAAAGCATGTCAAACTCAAAGGCCAAATAAACAACCTGGTCTAAGTTTATGTGGGTTCGCAAAAAACAAAAACTTCAATTTTTATAAAAGAAAAACGTAGGATTATTTCAAAAAGTACAGTATAAAAAAAGAAAAAGGAAAACGGTAAAATGTTCTCTCCAACAATCTTTCCTACCTTGGGAGGAAATCTTGTTCGCAGTGATTACTTTGAAAACTGACTCAAGGTGAATGTCAGTAATCCTGGATCTGACAGGAGACTTATTTCCTTTTCATAAAAAATTCGAATTGATATCTCCTTATTGCACTGGGCTGCGCTGATGCACAAAATGTCAATGTAAATCGTCAAATCTAAATTGGGTACATAGCATATACCATACATTGTATTAGATGTTTTGAAATGACTGTTACTTTAGAAATGTAATAACGGCAGCTCAAAATGAGAATTATAATTATTTCAAAGTTGAAACAAACTAGTAAATGGATGAAAAAAAAGTACCGGTAGTAAATCTATAAAAGTAGTAGTATAGTTGTTTTGTAATATAAAATTTTATATATATTTTGATACAAATTTTATATAAATTTTAAAAATTAAGCTACGAAATTTTTATTAAAACTTTCGTTTGTGGCAACCTGGTTTGCTCAATCAAATTTTTGATTGAGCAGACGAACTTCCTAAGGTTGTCTGCCTGACAGCTTGCAGTAGGCTGTTGGGTCGGACGCCATTTTGGTGCCAGTAGACCTCTCACCATTGAAGTCAATGGGTGAGAGGTCAGAAGTGACCACTGTCCCCTCCAGGTGGATTTGAATGGAGGTTTCAATGGCTTGGTCAGCCATTGAATCTAGGCAGTGTGTTGTAGGTAAGTGACTGGTGAACAACTTCATGCTGGAGGCCAGGGTGGCCTCCATTATCCTTTGTTTGGATTTCTTTGTTTGGTTTGCCTTTGTTGTGTTTCCATGGGGGCTTGGCTGGTGGATTGCACCAGCCAAGTTGTGTGGAGAATACACCACTGCTTTATTTTGCATCTCATCACAGTAAGTGTTGAATAAACAACCTTTTATTTCATCTTACATCTGTGTTGTGTTCTTTATTGGGGAGTACTGTGGGGTTTCTGTGGGAATTCATCGTCCCATTTCGGAATCTTGTCGGCCGGTGCTTACATCGGCTCGCGGTGGGAGAGGTCCTACCGCGATATTCTCGTGGCGGTGGATCGCCCGTCGTGTCCGGTGAGGGAGACTACGTGGGCGTCGACGTTTCCCAAGGGTTACTGTGTGGAGGACTGCTACGGGTACGATCCCGTCCCCGTAATCGGAGTCTAGTGGCCGGGTAAGTTTTGTTCTTTCTTTTGGACGGCACAAAGTTTGCCCGAGGTATTGTGACGGACCAGTCAGGTCGTTACACGTTACATATACTGTTGTATTGGCTGGGGCCCAAATATGTTCATTGTGGGCCACAAGTTTGACATGCTTGTACTACAGCAACTTGTGAAACGTTGAAAACAGCTTATGGAGACCAGCGCAAGTTTTTTGCTGGCAAAAAAAATATTGGAAGGAAAGAAATCAGTTAAAGAACAATCACGCATGGGAAGGCCAGACACAATCAGCACAGACGAAAACGTAGAAAAAGTGAGGACTTTTATCAACTGCAATCGATGGATGACAGTGAGAATGACAGTAGGATGAACTGTACATGACTCAAGACATTGTGGATACATAGATGTTGCATCATGACAATGCGACCTGTCACACTGCTTTGTACGTGCATATGAGTCCTTAACCTGAAAGAACATCCCAGTGGTTCTGCAGCCCACTACTCACCACATCTCAGTATGTGTGACTTCCATTTCAAAAAATTAAAAACAAGTTACAAAGTCGTCATTTTGAGACTGCGACCAACATGGAAACGGCTGCAACGTACCAACTAAGTGACCTCACAAAAAAAGACTTTCAACACTGCTTACGGCAGTGAGAAGGGCGTCTCCGTCAGCATGTGGCTTCCCAATGGGATTATTTTGAAGGAGGTCGAATTAAATTGTACAAATTGTCGCAAGAAAATTTTCCTGAAGTTTCTAGGTTTATTGATGTCTTTATGGTGTAAAAATTCTTTCCAATTTCACGAGTAAAACATCTTTTTAAGTTAATTGGTTCATATGCATTAGGATTACTCTTTAACTTTGGGCTCTTATTACAATCATACATACGACTAATTCCGGCGCGAATGGGAATATGGAAAAGTGACGTCTCAATCAACGCCATGTATCTCAATGCAGTGTATGCTGGGGCGTCATTTTCACATAATCATACCATACTGCTGTTTGCACCACCAATTATTAGAGTCATCGTAACTAGATCCTAACTCCACAGACTGGGTCATCTGCGGAAGTACCTGCTTGAAGAAAACCTAGTGCAATGCATCTGAATATGTCAAGAGTATGCAATAAGCGCCTTGAAACAACTTTTTATAGTTTATCTTCTGAAGAGGCAGGTTGATGGGTGGGTGGAAATTCATGCACCTGACTTCCCCCAAGCATGTTGTCGAATTAAGAGCAGAAATGTGGTTTCTCTGAAATTTTTCGAGAAGTTTGCTAAAAGCACACAAACGG
This sequence comes from Brachycybe producta, assembly GCA_036925085.1. NCBI lineage: Eukaryota > Metazoa > Arthropoda > Diplopoda > Playtdesmida > Andrognathidae > Brachycybe > Brachycybe producta. The sequence goes on along the minus strand of JAUPFP010000026.1, from coordinate 1,497,511 downwards.
GTTTTGAATCTTTGACCTTATTGTGTCTGGATGAGTGAAAGGACGATTCATGCTGGCAGTAGTTAGTATTGCTGAAGCAAAACCAGAAACTGTTTATGAGATTTGGCTTCAGAACATCTGTGATTCTCAAATAACCATGAAAACAGGGCAAGGAACTAGCCACAGCACTGGAGATTGCCATTGTGACGGCACCGGAGCATCCACGTTGAGATTAAGAGTTTCTCAACAATGGAGTAGGAAATGCTGTGGAGTCTGCTATCCTATAGAGAAAAACTCCTGTGACAGAGGAGCTCCAGTCTAAGTTGAAAAAAACTTATAGTAAATGCAATGTTCTCAATTTGAGTGCACAAGTTCCCCCCCTTGAATAATGTTTGAACACTGTACCAAATCTTAAGCCTGACAAAACAAGCGGCTTCGAGTTTCTGCTTCAACACCTGCAATAATTTGCATTTGACTACACAAAACTTGGGCGAGAACCCTCTGGTAAGCATACAATTGACACCGATGAGTAACCGGTGCGAAATGGTTTGTGGAGAAGAGCTCTGGAGGCCCAAGAAATGGGAGATATGCTTATGCAAGCCCAACCTTGCTTGTGTGCAAGAAAGACGATGGTTTCTGGTTTTGTGTTGTAACACCCGGCAAATTGTGATCCCGCCAAAACCATGGCCTGGGGAGGGGGGGTAAACAACTCTTGCTCGTCCCCTTCCCCTCTCTGACTCACACCTCTGACTCATACCCAAGCGCGGAGTGATACACTTAGGACCATGGTCACTTGGACCTGGTTACACCTTGCAGGTGTACACAGGTCCAAAGTATAAAAAGACCATGTTCCTCTTTGTTCCTCGTCTTGTCTTTGCACTAAATTTGTATTACGTTGATTATTCCGTACCACATCATGATCATGAGGACGCACCTTTGATAAACAACATTCATCTTTGTAATCTTTATGTTTATTTGCAAAGATGAATAAAAGTGTTACAACAAAAAACTGCGTTGTCTCTATGTTTGGAAACTAATAACTTCTCTACAGGGGCCTTAGACACCATAAGGTAAAAGAGCGCATACCGATCCTGATGCAGCTACATCTTCTACTGATGGTCAATATCAACAGGAGGAGATGTATATAAGCGTCGACGGGGAACAGAATGGCTACCATCCTTCTGCACAGATTTCACCCCCATGCAGGAGGACGATCGTAATCCATCGCCATCCAACTCTTTTTGTAGCTCGAATCTTCTCCGTGCGGGCACCGCGCGATGCAGATAACAGAAAACATCATCTACAAGTTGGTCAGAATAATAAAGTCAACGCAAAAGCTCACATTTGGTGGAGGTGCGAGGTATGCCTCCATTTGCCCCTTCCGACCTTTCTACAGAAGCCTTCCTTTGTCTAAAGTCTCGTGATTGTGCCTCACGAGTCTTCGTCCATCCTTTTTATGTTGGAGCCACGTGTGGAGACCGACGATCGTGTCAAAGTCAACCGTGTGGCGCCGTTTTGTGTGGAATCGCGAAAGAGACTTGTGGCTGCACACATCACATTTCAACCACACGATTCTGTGTCCTGTAGAGAGACACATGTTAAAAAGAACTGCTGCATTGACATCCATTAAGCACGTGGGAAACACCTTGGTAGCAATTTCTTCGGACACGTATTTCCGTCCATGTTTTTGTGTTCTATGTTCTATGTTTTCATCGTCATCCCTGTTATTCTAAACTCTTCTTTAATTTTCGAAGTGAAACCCACATGACCCTCCTCCGTATCATTGGTTGGTATGTGGGCAACACTTCAGACAAATTCTTCTTAACCTCCGAGAGGAGTTCGCTTAGCCGAAACTCCGTATCGTGAGGTAAGCCAACGAATCTCACCTACTTGTCTTTTCACCTATTAATAGGCCTTTAAAAGACGTGTGTGTCTTTTAAATGTGCCTGTTATCTTCACCCTTCATTTTAATTTTCTAAGCAAGTTTTCGTCCTAGCTCCGTATCATTGCTAGGGGCTTACGAGCTTAAAACACACTTTTTCTAGCCACGTGGGACTCTCTTGTCCCCTCTTCTCTTTGTTCTTTTGTTCGTCCATTATGCTTCCCTTGGGACCATCTATGTCCCAAGTCATCATCTTCAAACTCACCATCATCACCTCAATACTACTTCACATGAACTATCTCTATTGGACACCATTGAAGCATCGGCCGCCATCTTGGATCGACCGAAAACTTTTCAAAGAGCGCCAACAGAGCAGTTTTTCGCTCCATGTGAGTGTTTTGTTGTATCTTCTCTTCTCTTCTTGTTCTTTTCTTCTTTCTACTCTTCCAAAGGACCTGCACTTGCGCACCCCTGGTGGAGTTCCTCTTTTTAGAGAAAAGTTCTCTTCTCTTTTTAACTTTTCTCTCTTTTAAGTGTTATTCCTCCTGGTGACCATCAAGCGCCACCTGGCGGACTTCGTCATCGCGTCAATTTAAAACATTTTCGGACATTCCAATAAACCATCCGACAGGAAGTGGCCACCACAGTGCCACCTACGGACCTCTTCTCTCTACTCAATATAGTTCCTCACTACCAGTGACTCTGCCCTTTTCATCCAGAGCCATCCAGCAGTGAGGACCACTAAATTCATCGCTCTGAACATTTCTTCTTGTTCAATAAGCCTTTTGCTTTGTTGAACAATCATCATTTCTTCATTTCTACACTGATTTGCTCCTTTTAATAAAAAGATTCTTTGGCGTGTGGTCACCACATCAGAATCTTCTACTCTTTAAGCAATTCAGCTTTCTTCGCTCTTTTCTATAAAAAGCCCAGCCATCTTGGACTTTTAGACTTTTTGTTCCTCTTCTGAAAGTTCAGCTATCTTGAACTTTCGTCAAACTCATTCTTTATTTTCTGCTGAACTAGTGAATCTAAGTGTGCGGGCACCACGTTTTAGTTCACTCTTTTTCTGTTACTTCCAATATTCATGCAGTGCAATGTTTGATTGGGTGGTGGACCACGCTCAGATTTGCACTGTGTATCTGCTGTTCTTTATTGGGAATTCTCGAACTCTCATAGTCTCCACGTGGTCGCCAAATACCACGTGTTTAGCAAGAGATCCTTCCAAGAAGACTCAATAGAGAATTTACACATTACACCAGTTGGGAAAGATCACATCCAACTGAGGAACAACACTATCACCAACACAACGAATTGAACAACGCCACACGTTTATTGAAAGTAGGTAAACCACCGTTACTCAGGGTATAAGAGTACGAGGGTGTCAGTTACCGACAAAAGATCGCGATTTATAGCGAAATCAGCGTTTGCACCTACACACCTACCAACTTACACCGATACTACAGACTACGATGGGGTAAGTGAGTCATCACTTAATAGACGCCCACCTACGACTAACTAGGGTCACTTGGAGGGCTCTTCTGCACTCGAGGGGCGGCGGGCATCCATCCCAGCTTTGGAGGACTCATTTATCACCACAAACATACGGCACCCCCATGCCCGTATGCCGCATCATCGCATGTGACTGTTCCACATGGACCCGCCATGACTCTGGGCACTCATCCAGGCGCGTGGTGGGTACCACAAGCGGGCATCGCCACTAGCGACGATGCGCACCAACTAGCAACACCGCATACGGTGCATCACTCAGATAACAGCACACTACAGCAGTTATCCTCACCGTACCGTACAAGATACCACCAGGAACAACCTCCGCTCCTGTATGATCCCATACCCACACACTCGTGTGATGGCTGCAAGCTCAATACCATTATGCACCAACTCAACCAATTAAAGATGCAGATCACTTACCTTATGATCACCAACAATAGCACCTACTCGCCGGCTGTGCCATCACCACCGACCTCACGCACTGCAACACTCCAACGATCACAGACCTTGTAGTGAATCGGACAGCCCTTCGCCACACTGTCGGTTACCGAGAGCAGTCCGAGCAACACTACGACCTACCCTACAGACGACACGCACCAGGCCAATATACTCAGTCTGAAGAGTGCGTGTACCTGGTACCGCAATATATAAACTACGAGCGTACAGAACAACAATTTTGTGTCAGTGTTTTTCCGAAATTACCTCTGTACAAGGTGCATGCTCGTCCACCCGTGTCTTTCACGCTCGCGCAACTTCACCCTTTCTCCACCCTTGGCTGGAGTACGAGGACATACTCCTAGTAAGCTTGGAGGGTATGTAACTCCCGGCAAATTGTGATCCCGCCAAAACCATGGCCTGGGGGTAAACAACTCTTGCTCGTCCCCTTCCCCTCTCTGACTCACACCCAAGCGCGAAGTGATACACTTAGGACCATGGTCACTTGGACCTGGTTACACCTCGCAGGTGTACACAGGTCCAAGGTATAAAACGACCTTGTTCCTCTTTGTTCCTCGTCCTTGTCTTTGCTCTAAATTTGTATTACATTGATTATTCCGTACCACATCATGGGCATGAGGACGCACCTTTGATAAACAACATTCATCTTTGTAATCTTTGTTTCTTTGCAAAGATGAATAAAAGTGTTACAACAAGAAACTGCGTTGTCTCAATGTTTGAAAACTAATAACTTCTCTACAGGGGCCGGAGACATCATAAGGTAAAAGAGCGCATACCGATCCTGATGCAGCTACATCTTCTACTGATGGTCAATATCAACAGGAGGAGATGTATCCGCAATCCATCGCCATCCAACTCTTTGTGTAGCTCGAATCTTCTCCGTGCGGGCACCGCGCGATGCAGAGAAGCGACGAGTTACAGAAAACATCATCTACAAGTTGGTCAGAAAAATAAAGTCGACGCCAAAAGCTCACAGTGTGGACTACCAGAAACAGAAGCTCAAACCATCTGTTACCTCTCATCAATGATGTCATGGATTTGCTTTTCCATGCTGTAAAACATAGGTGGTTAATCACTTCTACGGCTGCACATATTTGGTGAATTTGTTTTGTTTGTAATTTTTTACTAACAAGCTTAAGAGGCTACATCCTAAATACCTAAAAATAATTTTAAAAACCACAATTAAACCACAGTGAAGCCTACACATTGGCGCATGTGCTGATTTTTTTCTTCTGGTTTTTAAAATTATTTTTACGAGCATTTTAATGGTTTTTTTTTCTTATTTGGGCATACTCAATGGAGCTAATTAGAAATTTGCGATTTTGTAATAGTTTTTAAAAATAGAACCACAATTTTTTGTCAATCTATCACTCAATAAGCATATTTAAGGTGCACATTGCACTTTGAAAACTTAATATTGAAAAATATGAAAAATAAACATATTGTGTGATGTAGCCTCTTAAATCTGCCCCCCTTAACCCCATGTAATTCCAAATTAGCCTACTGAAACAAATATGTTAGATGAAAAATCAATTTTCAATACATACAGTAAATATCAAGCGGAAAATTAAGGTATTACAGATTAAAAAGTTATAGGTTAAAATCAAAAAGTGGTGCAATCTGATAATACACCGTCTGATTTTCTTTTAACGAAGTCAGCTTACTTGGTGCCACGACCGCTTCAGGCTCCAAGCTTGGCCTAAATCCGGCCATCTTGTAATTCATTACACAGTGGTGTTCTAACACACACCGAGTGCCTGGAAAGGTGACAAAAAATGTGTGAGGATACAAAGATATCCTCAAACACGAATCTTCTTAAAAGGTAAGCTAAAAGCTTAACAACTGACATCTTCAACAGAATGTAAGTTGCCATATATGCACAAATATAAAATAAGTTAAAAAGTTTTGTTACCATTTAGAAGAGCAGGGATTACTCCCGCATCTACCAAACTGCAAACATGTTCGTCCGTTCCTTTTGACAAGCTGCCGAGAATGACGGCAGTTTCAACCAACAATTCTGGATTAGACTTTTCATCTGTTAGAATGCGTATCAGTCTGAAAAAATAAGTTTCAGTTAAACTAGCCAGTAGTAATACATACTGACAGACAAACCATCCCAAATTTCTATGTAAATTGCAGAGAAATAAGAAATTGTTTTCTATCTTAAGAGGATACATCACAAAATTACTTCGTAAAAACTCCGCAAAGAGCGCTAACATCGTTTTTCTATTGAGCCCATAGACCCAATGTTAAAGAAAAAATGTTAATTTTATTAAGTTTTCAACGTGCAATGTGCACCTTAAATATATGCTAAACGAGTGATAGAATGACAAAAATCGGTAAGTGCGGTTATATTTTTAAAAACTATTTAAAAATCGCAAATTTCTAACTCTTATGTTAAACTCCATTGAGTACGCCCAAATAAGAAAAAAAATCCACTAAAATGCTCGCAAAAATAATTTTTAAAAACCAGAAACAAAAAAAAATCAGCATGTTGGCTTCACTGTGGTTTAATTGTGGTTTTTTAAAATTATTTTTAGGTATTTTTACGAATATTGTAATGGATGTTTTTTTGCTTACGAGCGCGTACTGAATGGAATTTAACATAAGCGTTAGAAATTCGCGATTTTAAAATAGTTTTTAAAAATATAACCGCACTTAATTACCAATTGTTTGTCATTCTATCACTGGATCCGCATATATTTAAGGTGCACATTGCACTTTGAAAACTTAATATTGGACAACTTTAAATATGAAAAATAAATATATTGCAGCCGCGACTGTGTGTATTTTAAAAATTAACATTTTTTCTTTAACATTGGGTCTATGGTCTCAATAGAAAAACGATTCTAGTGCTCTTTGCGGAGATTTTTCGAAGTTATTTTGCGATGTAGCCTCTTACACTAACAAAAGAGCAACATAAAAACTGTCTTCATTAGGCTGATAATCCTTTCTAGAAATATTTTCCCGTAAGAAACACCCAGTGAAGTCTTATTGGAAGTGTATGCTGATGTTTTTTTTTTAATTTGGGCGTTTATTAGTTAAAATTCACCTTTTTATCACAATGGGGGAAGTGAGTTAGCGGAATTTCGTACACAATCGTATTTTACAAAATTATGTAGGCCTAATTTCGTTTTTGTACGAACGAAATCAAAACGCAAACAACCATATGCCCTATCTGGTCATTTTCACTGATAAACACTGACACAATTCCTTTATGCAATTGGGCATACAAAGAAATGAGGCTGCAGTTGCCTGAAATCGCCGCTTGCAATGGCTGAATGTGACGTTCACTGTCACTTGTGTGACGACACGTGTTCCACTTTTCCGTTCCACTAGTCCGATTGCTCACCAGAGGGTCATGTGTCCTCCAGTCAGTTCTGGTTTTTTTTTCGGGTGATGATGCAAGAGTTCATCTTTAGGCACTACTGACCCTGGCATTGGATCGTGGCCGGAGACTCTGCTAGAGCTTGGATTTTGCTACTTTTTGGTTATAACTTTGTAGTTTTACCTTTAAAATACTGGAAGGATCTAAGGAATACCTTCTCGCCCTAGACCCAATAAAGAGAAAATCCTGATCTACACCTCCTCGCGCTAGAGCATAGGCAACGTCATACGTGTATGATGGCTAATATAGACAGAGACCACGGCTGGCAAGGCTTTCCCCACTAGTAGTTTAAACCACTGTTTAAACAGGGCTGGGATGAACATGTTTAACCCATTTTGGTTTTTTTCAGTTTTACATGGAATTTAAAATTGTTTTTAAAACTTCGGTCGTTTTTGAGCTTTTTGAGACTTCTGAGCCCCATTACGCCTTCACAAGCACCTTTTACTGTACTTTAGAGGATTTAATTTTTTTTTCAATTTTTGGAAAAAAAATCCAAGACCTTGATTTTTTTTCCATTTTTTTTCGAATTTTAAAATTTCTTGAATCTTTGGCCATTGTTGAACGGCATAAGATGTGGAAAGCAACGGGTGACCACCACATTAAAAATCCGTATATGATATCCCAAGAATCAGCAGTATGGCGGTGCCTTCTGTAGTGGAGAACGGCCACTGCTGCAAACAACCCCGTTAATAATCCAAGAAGAAAAAATTTCGTTTTTAGCAGGCCTAAATTAGGGGATGATAGAAGGCTCTTGTACTTGGGTAGGGTTACAACTCTTAACAAAATTAGAGATTTTTGCACAGACCGATTCATATTCCTGGTCATTTATTCCTAGGTTGTAAGACAATGAAACTCTCTTGCAGAGGATTTTATTCATGAAAATAAACTTGTACTTTGGGACATGTTGCAAGTGTTTTTCAGTTTACATCTTTGGGTTCCAACAAATCCTTTCACATGCAGCAATTAGACTTCTGTCTCTCTGCCACAGGCCTTCTTGGTTGTTTGCAGATTAAGTTGGAGACCAGGCCTGGTGCAGACCATGGCATAGAAGCTGGTGGCACACGGTGACGTGCAGCCAGTAAAGCGGCGGGTAACACACCTCAGATTGCAGCTCTAGGCTCTATCTTCAGAATATCCATTAGACCGGCCTATACCCATGGGCGTGGTGGTTGCAGGTATAGGGATCCTAAAATTAGCCGGATATGAACCATATGAATTAATGAACATGTGGAGAGAAATAGCAGCCCTCCAAAGAAATGGTGTATTCAGTGATCCCCTACTGTTACCTGAACAACACTATGCGTCAATGCCAGGCACACAGCCGAAATTTGTTCGTCTATGTATTCCGTTTGATCCGAGGGTCTCGCATACCTATGAGCCGCACTTGCAGTTCCATCATGATTGTGGAAGAGTTAGTCCTGAATCTGTCAAGGCTGGGCAACCACAGTTAAAAGCAGGACATGAGCAAGGGCCACACCAACGTGCGTGACACATGCTAGATGGCGGCCGCCTTGTTTTGCTTCCCCACTTCCAGGCACTAGGGTTGTATAATATGGTACTTCCCTTCCATAGGTACGAGAACATAGAGGATATTTATCATTTCATTAAGAAGTTCAATGAAACGGCCATAGGTGGACAAAAGAGGCCACATGTAGCTATTACACTGCTTGCTGGAAGGGTCAGTTGAGATGTACTGTGCTCAGTGGGCCGTCTTACGTCTTGACATAGCCTGGGCCAAACTCAGAACATTTCAACTCTGGAGATCACGCCCTTCACTTGTATTTGAAACTCCAGGCACTGCGTCAGACAAAATACGAGTCTGTTCCGGAATTGATTTGAGGTACGAACTTGGTTGACTGTGGCAGTCCTCGGTAACAGGAAGGCTATCGCCTTGTCAATTTTGGAGTATGATCCTGCTGGCACTTCAACAAAGCTTGAACAGAACGAAGGCTGATTCCTTGGTGAAATATGCAGACTCAGCATGACTTTTAGAAACGGATCTCGTATCAAAGAAACTACTTCCACCTGGAACGGGAAAAGGCTGGGAAGCAAAAGCTGAGGCTAGTAACTCACGGACTGCTGCCCCGTCCTATAAGATGATCAGGAAACTTTCAGTGGTAAAGACCGACAAGTAAACGACATTCACAGGCTTCCAAGATAAGTCAGTGACAGCCACCTTTCTCGTGATCTGTGGAGAACGAAAAGCCATTCTAGGTGATCAACTAACTGGTGGGCTTGGGCTCATCATTGATGTGATAACGCAGAAGATTTTCTTCTGGAAAGAACTCTGGGACGAGGAAACTGCTAAAGTTCCAGTGTCAAATTTCGACACTGTGCATTCCACAAACTAAACCATATACAGGAGTAGGCCTACCTGCTGGAAGAAAGGTGCCTGTGACGGTTCCAAAAGTTGAAGTACGAAATGTGTTCTCCAAATCGACTTGGATAGTCCACCTATTGAAACGATCAATGGGTGCAACTTGTTCTAACAGACTTCCCCAAGCCTGTTTTCGTTTGAAAAGCGGAAATGTAAGTTTCTCTGATAGTTTTGGCCAAAGTGTGCCTGCTGGAGCATGCTGACCATGTTCAGCTCCTTTTGATGAAACTTCATCGGAAGACCTTTGCCGTCGCTGGTATTGCCGAGGAAACCCCAGAAAGTGTTTATCACATGTATCAATTGAGCACATCCATGACTACCTGATAGCCCTGGAGACAAGAGGAACGAGTAGCCACAGCTCAAGCCATGGAGGCTGCCATTGTGGTAGAGCCAGAGCATCTGTCTAAAATGAAAGGGAAGACGGATCGACAACAGAAGAAATGTGGTGGAGTCCACTATGCTAAGGCGAAAACTCTTGCATCAGAGGAACTCTTGTCCAAGTTGAAAGGGGTTCGTAGTACATGCCAGATTCTCAATTTGAGTGTGCATTTTCCTACTATGATGATTGGAGATTAGCCCAAATCTCTAAGCCTTGCAAATCCAAGCACCTAAGAGTTACTGCTACATAAACAGCAATCATTTGCATTTGACTACACAAAATTTGGTGAGATATCTCTGGTAGAACATAAGATTGATACAAGTGGGCAATCTCACTTGTGTGAAGGGTTGCCAAATCCAACCTTTGCATAGTCTTTATGCTAGCCAAATCGTGTGTGCAAGAAACATGGTGGGTTCAGGCTTTGTGTGGATTGCTTGCAACTGAATGTCCAGACGGTTTTTTATTTTATTAAACATGCAAGGGGTTGTTAATTAATTTCCTGTCTTAGGACGAAGAGGAGATGCCACTTTGGATCCTCAGGTGGAGAATCACGGTGGTTTCCGTGATCTCCACAGTGCAAAAATCAAATAAAAGTAATTTCCTGTGGTTTAAACGATAGGAATAGCAGTTTTCATGGTCAACACAATGCTTAAACTGGCGTTTCTCTGTTTCCTTGTAGGGAAGAGGAAAAGTTGGAACTGTCTTCATACTCCTGATGCACAATTCATTCCGGTGAAGAGGCGCTGTTGGGAGAAGAAAACGAGTTCCTCTTTTGTCCAGAGCCAATGGAGGCCTCTGTGCCGAACACTGCAATGGATTCCACAATACTGTTTACTGGAGAAACTTCGGCCCGTGTACAACTGTGTTTAAATGACAACTGATAGAAAGTGTGGTGGATTCCGCTAGCCCTTAGGTTCTTTTGGTTCCTACCGATTTCAACTGATAAAATGCCGTCCAGAGTCTGGAATGACTTCCATGAGTGTAACAGAGCTGTTGTTATACAAGTTCAACTCCGATGGTTGAAGTAGCGCATGGCGCCGATGAGTGGCTGGTCGGCCCTCAAAGAAGTAGAGGCACACTGCTACAATCAGTTCAGAAGGTTATGAAGAATCCAACAAATCTGACAGTGTACTTATCGAGGGTAATGGTGCGCCCATACCTTAGAGTAATCTATTCTCTCAAAGAAGGTAATTGGTGACGGGCAGCCCGTGCTATCCACACTTTTTAAAAACGGAAAGAGACGAGATAGAGGCATTTCTTGGCCTTGGTATCATGTCCCATGATGGCGGTACTCCCTATCCCTATTCCTGCCCATGGCAGGAAGATTGAAAAGACGGTGCAGGAGGTTGCCAAGAAAAAAAAAATTCCCCTCTCACTTTACCTTTGCTGTAGGCTTGCTGCCTATGGCCAGAGCAGACTCATGTGGTTCTGCTGATGTTGCTTGGACGGAGGAACCCACAAATCCACAGGTGGGCCTGATGTCTGTGCACATAGAAGTGTGGCCCCCACCCCCCAGCAATTGCTAAGAAGGAGCACTAGTGGTAAAGACAGCAACACAGCCACTGAAACTGGCTCAAAAGAACAAGAAGTGATCTAGTCCTCTCACCCCAACTTTTGTGACATTTACCCATCCCTGCATACACGCACTACTTGATCAATTCACAGTTTATTCAATTTGTTTATGCACTTATTTTCACATATAAAAGCTCAAATATACTCTTCAAGCATACCTAGTAAGTATTCCCAATTGAATAACGGCCGACTTCTGCTTGTTACTTCCAATTACAGAATTCTTCAGTTGACTAAAAGCGAAAAAAAAAAACAGAAGATTATAAATCACGAACTGTATCGCATAATTTCAGTAAAACACAAAGAAATTACACAAGGGCGTCAAAACACTTTTCTTGATCTGGAGAGTAAATCTGATCCATGTATGTTCGGTTGCTTTCTACAACCTTACAAAAAAACAAAAAGAACAGCGATCAATTTTGTTGTGAAAAAATCAAACCAAACTTTGTCAAAACTTCCACTAATAAAACAACACGAAGCAATTCAACTCTCAACAAAGTTTTGAGTAGGTAGGTTAGGAACCTAGGATGTATTAAGGCAAGAGGAATTAGAGACCTACGTTCTACCCCATCACGTCTGGGTCACCAATGTTGTTGGCTCAAACACCTGGGATCACCAATGTTGTGGTTTGGTTACCACAACTGTTGTGGTTATTGCACAACTTTTTAATAAATTGAATATTGAATAATCTCAACACGAACACTGCAAATTGCATTTGAATAGCTTTATTTATTTGCTGCATCAATTTATTTACTTGCATCGACCATGATGATGTCCACCACTAGAGGTCCCTCCTGGAAAAATCATGCAGAATTCTCTAAGGTTTTATTCCTTTTCTTACTGTGCATTGACTTTCTGCAGAACTTTTGAAATTATTCATATTTTTATTCTGTAGAATTTATCTGCACACTGTGTATAACATTTCACTTGGAAATTGTAATACTAACATTTGCTTTATTAGCTTTTGTTCTCCATTTCACACAAATTTCTAAGCCAATGAGCTCCATATAAGTTTTTTGTCTAACCTCCTCTTCGTTAATTTTTCGTCTAGAGACAACAGAATATTTCTGGTCTTCTATCCAGTAGACCAGCATGTATTCTGAATAAACCCTTTCTAATTTTAACAAAATTTAACTTTCCTGAAGCAAGACAGACAATATGCTAAACAATGAAATGAAACTGAAAAGTCATACACCTCTTCCAAACCACATCCAAAGCTAAAATCATATTTTTTGTGTCTTTACTTACAGTATGTTGATTAATAAAACAACTTATTGGTTTTTCCCTGGACATGTTGTCACCATTTTGGATAACAATCAACATGTGCTACGTACATCTATCTTTACAGCACATTTAATCCTATCATTTCATTAAATGTTTTTTGAATTGATTAATAACATTTTTATTTTTTCATTTAAACTTTCCACTTTCCATTTTCACTGTGGTGAAATGTACAGAAATGTGTACAGAAACATAGCTGCAGAAATATTCTGCCAAATTCTGCAGAGATAGTCTGCATAACTCTGCAGAGATAGTCTGCATAACTCTGCAGAGATAGTCTGCATAACTCTGCAGAGATAGTCTGCATAACTCTGCAGAGATAGTCTGCATAACTCTGCAGAGATAGTCTGCATAACTCTGCAGAGATACTCTGCATAATATAATCAACATAGAAATTCCTGAAGAAACAAGTGTTCCAATTTTAGTCAGAAGGCCTCTGCAGAAACATGTAGATAAAATTCTACAGAATCCTGATATAAAATTTCCAGGAGGGATGCCAGAGGAATTGCTTGAGGTCGAAACCTGCAGAACACTTAAGCTGGTCCAAATGACCAAGTGTCTGTTTATGATCCAGAGGAACACTGGGGTTCAACATGACAGTTAGATGACTAGCAAGATAAACTGTTCACATCGATAGGAACCGCTGAAGGCACCCCAAATTTGCCCGTAAGCACTGCCTTTGCAATGAGAAGGCTGGAAGGATATGGAGGGTTAGTGACCATTACTGTAGTGGTGAACATGCAGTGTTACTGATCACTACTGTGGTGGTGAACGTGGCTGCTTTACATATAAAATAATTGGTACATGATAGTGAATTGCAAAGTACATGAAATGATACACAACCAGAAAACACATTGTCAAAAACAATCTAAACAAGATAATCATAAAGTAGATAAACTATGAGTTAAGACATAACGATATTGACACTAAATAATGTGTGCATGGTTGTAAACATGCACAGTCATGCAGAAAGTTACTGAAAATGATTTTAAAATAGAAAATGAATCACTGCTGATCACCACATGTATAACAAATTCCTAACTGACCCATCAATAAAATTAACATATTAAAACCACCAACTTTTAATGCAATAAAATGTGCAATGTGACATGCAACTTTCTTGTTTATAGTGTGATATGACATGCAACTTGATAAAACTTTCCTTTTAACTAGTATGAGACTCAGTCTCACCGAGTTGAACAGGTTCAACTTTGAGAGACTTTTCAAGTAAACTTTCTGACAAACAACCAATCAGGCCATTTGCCAGAAATGACATATGTAACATTGAACGAATTCATGGTTTCATGACTTCCAGTTTATGAACTTCCTGTTAGTTGATCATAATATGGACACAAACCACCAGGGCAGACATTGAACAGAAAATCATGAACGATTTTCACTAAAATTCACAGCAGATCGTGTGGATGGAAAGTCATTTTACTTTTGCTGCATTTTACTGGATATCCAGAATAGAATTGAAATTTTAAAATTCAGTAAACACGGATTAAAAGTAAAATGACTTCCGATACCGATACCCCTTGACATAAACGAAGTTTCAAAAACTTGTTTGGCAACTAGGTTGCATAGTGATATAGATGTTTATTACAAAGTTCTAGATGCAAGTCACATCACAGGTTGCATTGCAAGTTGAATTGCATCGGGGGTTGCTAGTGTAATACCGACTTAACAGTGCAGTTTCTTTTCTTGGAAAGCAGGTAAGTTCACATGCTTACCAAGAAAAAAATGGCCCTGTGAAACATTTAGTATGGAAATTAGAAACCTACACAAATCCCATGGGATGGTGGGCTTCGATCAGCATTTTTATGTTAAAGGTCCATTGGCCTGGTGGGTTGGGCCCAGTATAAAGTCTCATGGGCTAGGCAGGGATTTAAAATTTTTACACTATGCTGCGACTGTGTGTATTTTAAAAACTAACATTTTTTTCTATAAGAATAGGTCTATGGACTCAATAGAATACCAGTGCATCGTTCATTGTTCAATCGTTTATGAGTCATTAGCTGGACTAATATCTAATACCTTACAAATCTTTCTGGGGATTTCAGCCATTACACATTTTGACTAGAAACAGCTGCACTTTGAGGACTTTCACCAACTAAATTCTTCTCGAGAAGATTACCATTTTGTTTGACATTGCATTCTTTGATTTCTGAATTAAGAGGCTACATGGCAAAAAGAGCGCTAGCATCGTTTTTCTATTGAGGCCATAGACCCAATGTTAAAGACGAAGCGTTAGTCTTTAAAATACACACAGTCGCGGCAATGTTTATTTTTCATATTCGAAAATGTGCAATGTGCACTTTAAATATATGCTGATCCAGTGATTTAATGACAAAGAATTGGAAAGTGAGGTCATATTTTTAAAGACTAATTCATAATCGCGAATTTCTAACTCCATTCAGTACAGCCAAATACGAAACAAAAAACCATTAAAATGCCCGTAAAAATAATTTTAAAAACCAGAAAAAAAATCAGCACATGCGCTTTGAGGACCCAGTCCTCATCTTTTAACAACACTGCTGTAACGTCACACATCTGACGTCATTGCACCTGTTCTCTACCGTCTCTTTCACCTCCCCTTATGTGAAAGAAATGAATGTTTCGTTCATGCCGTTGCAATTTGCTATAGCAATGAAGCAAGACGAATGCATGTGTGGTCAGAATAGCCTGGGAAATGCATCCAGACTCCATATTTCTGTCATCTTTCTATTTTTCTTTCAATAAATATTTATAAGATGTATTGGACTTTTGACATCAAAAGTCCAATTTTATTCACACTTTCGATACTTTTTATGTACTTTTAATGGTTACTGCATAGCCCAACATTGGCACATTAATCCTGCGAAATGGCCCAATGTTGAGCATAGCAATAAAATGATTTTGACATGTTTACCGAGGCAACCATAGACTCACATGGTGACCCGGGAGGTTACGATCATTTACATATTGTTAAATGATTGGTCAACATGTATCACATGATCAGGATTGCATGTGTATATAAGTTGAGCATTCATGAATTGGTATTTTGTCTTGTTTCTGTTGTGCGTCGCTGGTGGCTATGTCCGCCCACACACCAGAACACAATTCCACTCGTACGACTGAGTGTCCTGTATCCTGTTAGAGGTGCCCGGTAGATATGCCCGGCAACACCCAAGGTTTTGGATCTTCATGAAATCAGGTGGAAGCAACTGCTAAGGGAACTGCAGATGGGCTACTGATGTGAGATCATCGACCGGCAGATCAATACAGCTGACGAAACGGAAACGACATCGAAAGAACCAAAGGAGGATCTTTGAGAGTTTTGTAAGTGATGTATCAGGCTCAGATCGATCGCAATATGAGTTAATTGAAATGGTGTAACATCCTATACTCGAGGTTGTAAATAAACATATCCAAATGTACCCACGTGTCTTTGTTATGTTTATTTAACCCCATTATAACGGATAGAATGGGTAGAGAAACGCGGCTGCACTGAAAGGAAGCGTCAACAGCTCGTTCCCCGTACCCTGTATACGTAAGTAGTGTTTGTAGTGTAAGGAACACTACCAGTAAGGGCCTCCTTTGTGCTATTTGGAAGGAAAAGTCGTCTGCTAAAACCGTCTGCTCAAATCTAGCAGACGATTCTCTGGCAACGTGACCGGTAGGCAGGGGATATATTACAGCGCCAATGTGTAGGCTTCACTGTGGTTTAATTGTGGTTTTTTAAATTTTTAGGCATTTTTACGAGCATTTTAATGGATTTTTTTCTCCATGCAAACGCATACTCAATAGAGTTTAACATATGAGTTAGAAATTCACGATTTTGAAATAAGTTTTTAAAAATATAACCGCACTTACCAATTTTTTGTCATTCTATCAGCATATATTTAAGGTGCACATTGCACTTTGAAAAATAAAAATAAACATATTGCCGCAACTGTGTGTATTTTAAAAACTAACGCTTCGTCTTTAACATTGGGTTTATGGCCTCAATAGAAAAACGATGCTAGCGTTCTTTGTGGAGATTTTTCAAAGTAATTTTTCCATGTAGCCTTCAGAAATCAAAGAACGCAATGTCAAACAGAATGGTAATCTTCTTGAGAAGTTGGTGAAAGTCCTCAAAGTGCAGCTGTTTCTAGTCAGTTCTTGTTGTAATTGCCGCTGTGTCTGGATATATTTAAGAGGCTACATCACAAAATTACTTTGAAAAATCTCCACAAAGAGCGCTAGCATCGTGTGTGTATTTTAAAAATTAACATTTTTTTCTTTAACATAGGGTCTAAGGGTTCAATAGAAAAAACGATGCCAGCGCTCTTTGCGGAGATTTGTCTAAGTAATTTTGCGATGTAGCCTCTTAATTCAAGACCGAGGGTTCTAAGCACGGTAAAGCACGAAGCACCCCCGAAAAATGTTACACGGGTGCTATATAGCATAAATAGCACCCTCCTAGAAACGTCACTGACTATATCCTACTTTTATGCACGTTTTGTGTTTCTAACCTGATAAATGACAGACGCCGCGGCCATAATTTACAGTTGTCAGTCGGTATGGTGGTGTCACCAACGTTTCGACGAATTTACAACAGGAACCTATAATTTACACTTTAAGACAAGCACAAATGTTATCAAAATAAGCAATTGTCAAAATAAAAAATTAACAAAGTGAAATTTAGTCAATATCACAAAAACGGCTCACATACAAAACCTGCTATGGTCTGAATGGAGTAAAAGGACCTTATGTCCAAACAGCGCCTCTAGTGGTAGCATTGGAGGAGTTCATGAAGCGCAATAGATGGCGCTGCGAAATGTATGAAGGCAGAGCCGCAGAGCCATAGATAGAGATCTCTAACAGGCAATTAGCAATCGGGACAAACAGAAGTTGGCTCCGCCTTTTTTTAGACAAACGGCAACTTATAATTGGTTGGTTATGCAGTCTGACGTCACCTACTCCGCCCTTTTTAACCTCGAGTTACACAACAAACCAATTAGAACTTGCCGTTCGTCATAAAAAAGGGAGGAGCCAACGTCTGTTTGTCTCGATTTCTAATTGCGTGTATGAGATATTGGAACTTTACTCTCCGTGGTGACGTTATGACCAATAGCGATATTTCAAGAATTGTTTGCGCACTATCCAGATTGAACGACTCTGGCTTTGTGCTTTCGGTTAGAATTGCTCAGTGATTGAATGTCGCGAAATTTCATTTTTATTTATTTTGGACTTTTTATCAAGTAGCTCTCGTTTGACTTAGTTTCGTGTCGATTCGGTCGTTAGTTAACATCCTTGTAAATCATAATAAAATCATGAAAATCGCCGTTGAAGGCTGTGCTCACGGTGAATTGGAAAAGATCTACGAGACACTCGAATATATCCAGCAAGAACAGGGTATCACGGTAAGACTCTGCACATTTATCTTTCTTGTGGTAAGATCTGTACTGTAATCAGTGTTAAGTTCGTTGGCAATTTTGTGTCGTTCTTTCAGGTTGATTTGCTTCTCTGTTGTGGTGATTTTCAGTCAGTTCGTAACAAGAGCGATCTGAGCTGTATGGCAGTTCCAAAGAAGTATCAGACTATGAGTACATTCTACAAGTAAACAACAACAAAAATGTTTTTGTTGACGCTGGTTCGAACATGTTTTAACCGTGTGTGCATCTGTTTTTTTTTTTTTTGCCGTTACAGATACTATTCCGGAGAGAAAATGGCTCCTATTTTAACCGTTTTCATTGGAGGAAACCACGAAGCTTCGAACTATCTTGGAGAATTAGCTTATGGCGGTTGGGTCTGCCCAAATATATATTACCTGGGTGAGTTTCAACGTACTCAACTTATTTTTTGCAAGTTTTCTTAATTTCGGAAATGACTTAACGTTGCCTTTGTGGTTTAGGTTATGCTGGAGTTGTGACGTTTGGAGGAGTAAGAATCGCTGGAATTTCAGGGATTTTTAAAGGACACGATTTTCTAAGAGGTGTGTTATTATCTTGACCATAATCAGGGTGGCATGGTTTTAAACATTGTGGTTAAAATCATGGTTTTAACCACTTGGTTTTTTTAAAATAAACCTTTGGTTCTGACCAAAGACAACTAATTTTTTTTTTTTTGTAAATTGTACTGAACATTCAGTACAATTTACAAAAAAAAAAATTAGACAAATAGAAAATTAGAAAAATAGACTTCATTTCGACAATATGCTTCACTACATAGGTCATACTGTGACTCATAAAGGATGTGGGAGTCGCAGATTATAACTGAAGGCGTTATGTCTATGTTAATCACTGCTGCCTACACACATTATTCAGACGATTTGGGTTAATGAAATTATTAGTTTAAATATTTTAATATTTCTATTAGATTAGTTTTTGATCTTTGAATAACAACTGAAAATATGCACACATTGCACAATATACAAAATGCAAAAAGATACAATTTCTCAGGGTGGCAGTGTCTTGTAGTCAATGTAGTAATGTTATTTTATATAAAAAAAATGTATGGTTTAAACCAAAAAAAAAAAAACGAGTAAATTTGTTTTTTTCCTTCAAACTAATCGTAAAAAATAAATTCATCAGGTGCACAGGCTTATGATTACGAGTGGAAACAATGTTTAAGAATGAATTCTATTAAGATAATGTTGTGTAACTATCTAAATGTCATCTGTACCCTATGACTCAACCTGATTGCAGAGACAGAGATAGTTGACTTTGAATTTAATTCCGTAATTAATATGTTGCAATTCATTAATTTAATATTCCGCTATTTTCTAGGACATTTTGAAGCTCCACCATACAATGATAATTCGAAAAGGAGTGTCTATCATATCCGTAACATAGATGTATTCAGGTTAAAGCAGGTATGAATATATTTTTCTTTTTTTTTGTTTAAGATGCGGAAGAATTAACTTTAAAAAGAAATTGGATTATGTAGTTGAATTTTGGTTTTTCTATACTCGGCGAACGTACGATATGGTATACGGTTTGTGGCATACCAGGCATGTTCTTTTTTTGTTCTTTTTTTGACTTTTCAGTCCTCGGGGTCGAAATTTTCTTTTTAAAGGGATAGTGACGATTTCCTGATCCTCCGAAAGCAGAAATAACTGACACAACACTGGTTAAAACATACTTTTTATATTTTACGATTTTACAGTAAATGTAGCACTTGGTACATAAACCGGCTTTACAAAATGTGATCAAATCTGAATAATCATACATTTATGTAACTTTGGCACTTGAAAAGATTTCTCTATGTTGAAATATTTTCTAAGTTCGAAAAGAACTTTAAAACTCTAAAATTTTTCAAACATAGTAACTGTACTTAAAACTGTGTAAAAGTGTGTTCAAATTGCCTCGAACTTGCCCTTTGCATCTACTTTTATTTTTTTGGCTCTTGGGAGTGGCCACCGACAACTGACCAATAATTGACCCTGAACCCAAAACATTTTCTTGTTTGGAACTAATTTCTTGGAATATTTAAATAATTTCAGGGAAGTAGCTCTGAAATTATTAGTTGTCACCGATCCATAGTGTGAAACTCTGAATTTTGTGTTTAAAACTTCTAAAATCAATCAAAAAGTGTCAAGAATCATGAGAATTTAGAAAGAATTCTCACTGAATTCGATATTGCTGTCAACAGGGCAGTTTGAGACACCATTTGGTGTCATCCTGCAAAAGGTTCTGGAATGCGCTTTCACACACACACACACACACACACCCGTGCAGCTGGTGCCACAGGTTTAAGGGACAACTTTGTCCAAAAGCATCAGAAATGATTATTATGAAAATATATAATTATAAAACATGACATGAAAATGATTTCCTAATGGCATCAGTTGCTTTCAGTGTTTCACTGTAGGCCTACTTGCTATAGTGTTCCTGTTCTTGGAGATGCAAGTTGGCTAAAACCAGATGCAGAAAAGGATGCCAACATTCTTCCCCACTCGGTCTTTACCAGAACAACTTTTTTCTTCTTAATGTCATACCAATAGTACTGACAACCATCACGAGCAGAGAACTGCACAGTCTTTTAAAGCGGGAATAGGGCAAGTAATGAGTTATTGTTTGATTCTTAATGTTTGAGCACTGGTTGTGAGATCCAACACCAGTCAGGGAGATCCTCGTCCGTCATAGTCACCGATTTTGATGAAAATTAAACCATGTAGAAATGACAAAATAAGGACCTTACCTTATTTTTCTGAGAGAAAAATCCCAGACAGTTCGGCCATCGGACACAAAACGAGTTTTTCTGTGAAAATTTTTGGAATTCAATATATCCAGGAATCTGTACAACATATTTCTGTAATATTTTCAGGGTTTTTGATTTCAGTGTGTTATTTTTAATTCTTGTGATTTTTGAAAATTGTGACGTTTTGATGCTGAGTATATTGTTTAATGTAGAAGTGGAACGAATCCAAAATTTTCTCAAATTCGAATCGGAGTCCTAAAAGGGTCTCGAGTCCCTCGAATCTCCCGAATCTTTCATATAAGAATCCTATATTATTCATTAAGAAGATACAAAATAAATGAAGTAATATTAAATATTAAGTTATTAATAATAAAAAAAACGGTGTGGCGGCACTCAGGTTCGCTGCAAGGTGATATTGGTGACCCGGATACCACCGAAATTGCAACAGTCGCCGTTTTTTGAGTTAGTGAACGCTTCTATTAGGCTAGGATTCGAAAGACGAAAAAAACGCGAAGATTCGAGTTTTTGAATCTCGAATATTTGTCAAGATTTGAGGATTCGAATCTCCCATCCTTAGTTTAATGTATAGTGTTTTCAAATGGCTATTGAGAAAGTACCGTTGAAATTAACTATTGTTTGATAACTTTTCATACTATGAATAGTCAATATTCAGGGTATTTTGAAATAGGTGGACCCACTATGACGTCACCATTTTGAGTCTCCATTTTATCAAATTTCTGTGTTGTGGTTAGAAATCGGGACAAACAGAAGTTGGCTCCGCCGTTTTTCACAACAAACGCAACTTCTAATTGGTTGGTTATGTAGTCTTACGTCACATGCTCCGCCCTTTTCAACGTCGAAACACACAACAAACCAATTAGAAGTTGCCGGTCGTCATAAAAAGGGCGGAGCCATTAGACCGAATTTTACACTTGAC
This sequence comes from Brachycybe producta, assembly GCA_036925085.1. Classification (NCBI taxonomy): domain Eukaryota; kingdom Metazoa; phylum Arthropoda; class Diplopoda; order Playtdesmida; family Andrognathidae; genus Brachycybe; species Brachycybe producta. Next base: position 1,475,585 of record JAUPFP010000026.1, on the reverse strand, counting down.
TGACTACACTTGACCAATATTATGATTTTCCTAATATGCCGATTATTTTTTGCTGTATTAAAAATGTATTGCAACTTTTCCTGGTGTTAAATTCTCTTTTATTATTATCTATCTAAACGAAAACTGAATGACATTCAAATAATAATAGAAAATCACGAGAAAAAATGCATTAACAATAATATTGTGAAAATTAAATGTTATATTTTGCGTTATTAAACTTGATTTTGAAGTTACAACTGAAGTTGAAGGGGTGACTTGAGAAGTTATTTAAATTATTTATTAATACCTAAGTACATTGTACACACGAGTTAAATGTATTCAAATTAAATGTGTTTAGGTGAGTTATACGGAATCCAGTTAAGGACACGAACCAAATACAAATTGACTTTATTATTAATATTTTAAATTAAAATACTAAATCAATATTTTGTCAATAGTTTCTATATTATATTTAAGTATTAACTTATATATTTCAGGTTATTAACTAAATAAATTGAATTCGATATATTGTTTGTTTGCCCTTCACAGGGGGCTCTGTAGAACACGTTTATTATTTAAATGCATTTAAATTATCAGGTGTGTACTAGGTATAAGACCTTGTACACACATGAGTTAAATGAATTCAAGTTAAATGTGTTCAGGTGAATTATACGGAATCCAGTTAAGGACATAAACACAAATAAAAATTGATTTTATTATTAATATTTTAAATTGAAATACTAAATCAATATTTTGTCAATAGTTTATATACTATATTTAAGTATTAACTCAATATTTTCAGATTATTAACTGAATTCGATATATTGTTTGTTTGCCTTTCATAGGGCTCTGTATAACGTGTTTAATATTTAAATGCATTTAACTGTGTATGTGTGTGTACGGTATAAGTAGTAGTTTTTTTTACTCGCTTTTATTTAACTTGATTATTTGTTTGGTTGTCCACCACATTCTGAAATATTCGGGGAAAAAAGTGAATCTCACTGCAAGGGGCTTGAACCCATGACCAACAGTGCCATGGGCTGAGACACTAACCATTACACCAACAATACAAGGACATATTTTGTGTAGTTTCATTTGCTGTACAATTACATCATTGTATTTTGTGGGTAAAGTATAAAAAAGACATGGTTTTTTTGCTTAGATAGCCTAGATCAGCGGTCGCCAACCTTTTGGACCTCACGGACCACTAAATTCAAAATTTTAAATCCCGCGGACCACTAATAATGCATTATTTTAAAAAGATAAATACGTTTGTCAAATAATGATCAGAGAACGAACTTCCATTTTATTAATATAAAATCTTTAAAGGTTGTTTAATTGTAACAAAATTATTAAAGTTAGTTTAATTATTACAAAATAATTGAAGCTTAGGGGAGGAGCGTGTGGTGGGGGAAACTGAACGAAATGTAGCTCTCGCATGCTGTATTTTATGAGAACTGTACTAGACTCTAGTACATCTCTTGAATTTAGTGCAATATAAAGACGAAAATCGTCATTCAGAGAATATAATAATTTATGAAGAATATTTTTTTTGTTTTATTATTACCCTCCTGGAAATTTTATATCAGGGTTCTGTAGAATTTTATCTACATGTTTCTGCAGAGGCCTTCTGACTAAAATTGGAACACTGTTTCTTCAGGAATTTCTATGTTGATTATATTATGCAGAATCTTTCAGCAGAGTTATGCAGACTATCTCTGCAGAGTTATGCAGACTATCTCTGCAGAGTTATGCAGACTATCTCTGCAGAGTTATGCAGACTATCTCTGCAGAGTTATGCAGACTATCTCTGCAGAGTTATGCAGACTATCTCTGCAGAGTTATGCAGACTATCTCTGCAGAGTTATGCAGACTATCTCTGCAGAGTTATGCAGACTATCTCTGCAGAGTTATGCAGACTATCTCTGCAGAGTTATGCAGACTATCTCTGCAGAGTTATGCAGACTATCTCTGCAGAGTTATGCAGACTATCTCTGCAGAGTTATGCAGACTATCTCTGCAGAGTTATGCAGACAGTCTATGCAGACTATCTCTGCAGAGTTATGCAGACTATCTCTGCAGAGTTATGCAGACTATCTCTGCAGAGTTATGCAGACAGTCTATGCAGACTATCTCTGCAGAGTTATGCAGACTATCTCTGCAGAGTTATGCAGACTATCTATGCAGAGTTATGCAGACTATCTCTGCAGAGTTATGCAGACTATCTCTGCAGAGTTATGCAGACTATCTCTGCAGAGTTATGCAGACTATCTCTGCAGAGTTATGCAGACTCTCTCTGCAGAGTTATGCAGACTCTCTCTGCAGAGTTATGTAGACAATCTCTGCAGAGTTATTTAGACTCTCTCTGCAGAGTTATGCAGACTCTCTCTGCAGAATTTGGCAGAATATTTCTGCAGCTATGTTTCTGTACATACCCTCATCCTTTTCACAAAACCCTAACCCTGCAAATTAATTTCGCCACAGTGAAAACAATGCCTACACTTAAAAATGGAAAGTTTAAATGAAAAAATAAAAATGTTATTAATCAATCCAAAATGGTGACAACATGTCCAGGGAAAAACCAATAAGTTGTTTTATTAATCAACATACTGTAAGTAAAGACACAAAACATATGCTTTTAGCTTTGGATGTGGTTTGGAAGAGGTGTATGACTTTTCAGTTTGTAACCATTATTTCATTTCATTGTTTAGCATATTGTCTGTCTTGCTTCAGGAAAGGATTTTGTTAAAAATAGAAAGGGTTTATTCAGAATACATGCTGGTCTACTGGATAGAAGACCAGAAATATTCTGTTGTCTCTAGACGAAAAATTAACGAAGAGGAGGTTAGACAAAAAACTTATATGGAGCTCATTGGCTTAGAAATTTGTGTGAAATGGAGAACAAATGCTAATAAAGCAAATGTTATACAATTTTGTAGGTTTATACTTTTTAATTCTAATGAGGAATACCTGCTGTGATTGATCATCCTTCTCAAGTTACTGGCCAACATCTGACAACAAATACCTGCATTTCAAAATTCATGTTTTTCTTGCATCCTACATATTATGTACAAAATCATATAATATACACTGAATTATAATTATTTTTATAACAATAATTTAAAGTATAAACTTACCAAATTGTATAACATTGGTTTTATTAGCCTTTGTTCTCCATTTCACACAAATTTCTAAGCCAATGAGCTCCATATAAGTTTTTTGTCTAACCTGCTCTTCATTAATTTTTTGTCTAAAGACAACAGAATATTTATGGTCTTGTATCCAGTAGACCAGCATGTATTCTCAATAAACCCCTTCCATTTTCAAAAATTAAGAAAATTTACCTTTTCTGAAGCAAGACAGACAATAAGCTAAACAATGTAATGAAATAACCGTTACAAACTGAAGTCATATACACCCACACTTCCAAAACTAAACAAACGACTCAAAATAAACACCCACTCAAAAAAATAAAATAACTGAACATAACTGAACTCAAAAGGGAAAATCCCCTAATACATTTGTCAATGTTTTAAACCATGTATTAGGATTTTCAAAGGAGATTTTATGCACAGTAAGCAGAGAAATTCTGCAGAATAAAAGTATTAAAATGGCAATTATTTCTGCAGGTTTTCTGTTGCGTTTTGAGTACACAACTAATGCTGTGCAATGTTTTCTGCAGAATAGTTCTGCAGAACTTAACTATGTAACAACATTACAATTTCCAGATGACATGTTATGCATGATGTGCAGATAAATTCTGCAGAATAAACATATTAAAATGGCAATTATTTCTGCAGCTTTTCTCTGTTGGGTTTGAGTACACAGCTAATGCTGTGCAATATTTCCTGTATTGTTCTGCAGATTTAACTATTGTATTAGCATTACAATTTCCAAGTGAAATGTTATACACAGTGTGCAGATAAATTCTACAGAATAAAAATATGAATAATTTCAAAAGTTCTGCAGAAAGTCAATGCACAGTAAGAAAAGGAATAAAACCTTACAGAATTCTGCATGATTTTTCCAGGAGGGTAATAAAACAAAAAAAAATGCACATATTGTTCAGATTCTTCTGCTGACCACCTAAAATTTCTCGCGGACCACCGGTTGGCGACCGCTGGCTTAGATATACGTCCATCTTATTTTTTTTTTGCGTTTTCCTGAACAATTTGAGTAACTGTACTTCTTGCGTTTTGAAAAAGAAGCTCCTCATATGTAAAGCAAGGGTATATTTTCTACAGCTACACCTTGCATATATTCCAGTATATGAGGGCTTTACACTTCAGTTTTAGTCACAGGCATGTGAAGACAGGGACATGCAGACATTTGCTCCGCCCTTTTATGAGCGTCAGGCCAAATATCAACCAGTTGAAAATTGAAATGGGCGGGGCATGTGACGTCGGGCCACATAACAAACAAGTTAGAAGTTGCCTGTCCTCATAAAAGGGGCGGAACAAACGTCTACGTGTACCTGTCTTTATTTGCTTGTGTTTTAGATCCTTTTCCTGTCGTGCAAGTTGCACGACGAGTTTACTATAGTAAAAAGCTTATTTTAAGACATCAAACATGATTTATTTATTAGATGCGTTCTAAACTATGTTTGTTTGTTTTTTGTTTTTTGAATCAAGTAGGCCCTACTTAGCTTTGGTTCAAGTGCTTTAATGGCACAACCTGGGGAGAATATATACGAGGCGTAGAGTAGGTATTTCTTACACAGAACGTGCCCGGCACATTAAAGTGCCCTATTTGTCACATTTGATGCAAAGAAAAACTATGTTAAATTCCATTTAATTTTTTACCAGTTACACAATCGAAAGCAAACTTGCTATGAAATCTGTGCGTCATACATTTATTCTCTCTTTGCAAAACTTGAATAAACTGATGTAAATTTGTGGAATTGTTTAACCGATGGCAATTCTATCTTTTAAGCACTATATTAATTCACGATTTTATTGGTTTTGGTAAAAAAAAATGACGTGACGCCAAAATTAAAATAAAGGCTGTAGGCCAATGCTGTGTTGTCATTTGTTATTCTATAGAGCAAGCATGTCAAACTCGCGGCCCGCGGGCCGCATGCGGCACACAGCGAATAATCTTTGTGGCCCAGCCCCCTGTCAGATCCAGAATTACTAACATTCAACTTGGGTCTGTTTTGAAAGTAATCACTGCAAACAAGATTTTTCCTGAAGTAGGAAAGATTGTAGCAGAGAAGAGATGCGAAGTGTCACAGGACCAAAACATTAATTATACCGTTGTCCTTGTTCTTTTTTTTCTGTTGTACTTTTCGAAGTAAACCTACGTTTCTATAAAAATTGAAGTTTTTGTTTTTTTGTGCGACCCATATAAAATTAGACCTTGTTTATTTGGCCCGTGTTAGCCTTTGAGTTTGACATATGCTTGCTAAATAGAGTGTGCAAAAAAATGTGTCCAATTATTTTGGCAAACTCTTGTGAAACAGGGCGATACAAAAGCTCCATTCACACTGCCAGTTTACCTAGCCTTGCATGTACTTAACTTAAAGAGCTTATGCTGTTTTGCCTAGTACACACACCTGATAATTTAAATAATAAACGTGTTCTACATAACCCTGTGAAGGGCAAACAAACAATACATCGAATTTAATTTATTCAGTTAATAATCTGAAAATATTGAGTTAATACTTAAATATAATATAATAAACTACTGACAAAGTATTGATTTAGTATTTCAATTTAAAATATTAATAATAAAGTCAATTTTTATTTGGTGTTCATGTCCTTAACTGGATTCCGTACAATTCACCTAAACATGTTTAATTTGATTTCATTTAACTCGTGTGTGTGTGAATCTATTGTTAGCTAGAGATACGTATAAGTAATTGTTTAAGAGCCTAGGCACACCTGAGTTGCACATGTCTTGAGATTTGGTCAAATTGCCGTTTCCAAAGTTGCTCAAATGCCTCTGGCTATACCAAACTGCAATTCGAAACATCACGATATTGTATATACTGTGTCCGAAAAATTGCGTTTTTCAGTTACAGAACCTGTTTAGAGGCTAGAATTCAAAGGTGGAAACAGCATTTAGCATAAGCCTTATGAAGTCTCAAAAGTTATTTTTTTTTTTTTTTTTTTTTACTAAAAGTGCATTTTTTTCTGGTTGCCTTCCTCATCATTATTATCCACAAACCTCAAAACCTCCTGCACCCCCCCCCCCCCCGCAGTTGCAGTGTCTGCGGCCCCTGGTTACGATATGTCCACTTTTTCCCAGACATGTCCTCTTTTTGGCCCTTAAAATTTTTTGTCTGAGCGGATTTTTTAAAATACAAGAAAATGTCCGGGTTTTTTTTTGTCTTTTCCTTTCTTCATCTGACTAATCCAAATCAATCATTAAAATGGTAATAAAATATGTTATATACACATAATTATACTTGTATATTATATGGTTTGCGATAGCCATTATTTACGTACGTGCAACACGTGGGGTAGCTAGTTTGTGCCGCCCCTCCCTCACGAAAAACACAACACTACACGTCAGTGGCACAACGAGGAGTCTGGTTTGTGATGGGCTAATCGATATTATCGATACCCAGGTGATTGAAATGGTTTACAGAATTTTATATTAATTATGAAATTATTAGATAAATCAGTTTCCGATAGTAGTTCTACTTATTAAAGATCAATTATAAATTTTCCAGAGTTGAAAAAAAAAATAGTGCTGGATTGCAGAATTGACATTCTACGAGCGCAGCAAGCGACAAGAATTTCATAATTTCTTGTAAGGGTTCGCGTTTATTTGTACTTTCTGCATTTTCGGCAGAATCTTCTACAATCCCGACAGTTGGAGACGGTGCCGTCTCGAAAAAAAGTGCCGCTCGAGGCGTACCGCCCCTCTCGCCCCACCTTCCGTATACAGGGGTATGGGTTTAGTGCTAGCTTATTCATTTCAGTGCCTTTCAAATTAATCTATCGAGTTTTTCTATCATCAATAAAGAGTTTTCTGAGAGCTTTCTAATCCTTTTATTTATACAGTTAGTCAATCAGCTGTTTTGATGCATTATATACTTAAAGGCTAGGACCTGCTACATTGCTACCCCCAGCACACATTATAGAAAAAAAAGCAATTTGTTTTTTTTTTTGTTGTAAAGCAAATCAAATTTAATTGAGTTCTGATTCAACTTGTCACTTTATATGAAGTTATTGTTATAATTCAACCTTCTCCTCCTTGGTAATCCTTCTTAAACCTCAAGTCCAATACATATGTTTGCTTTTTTTTATGTGCAAGAGAGGCATTCTTTTTGTTTTGATTGCAGATGCAAGACAGATTGCTTACTTGTTTCTTTGTTTCTTTGTGTATTTCTTTATCTTCTTAAGACTTGTTTCAAGAAAAACAGAACACTTTAATGACTGTTTTCATAATGGCTCACACAAGTCGGAAGGAAAATATTTTTTAGAAAGTTCTGTATCTTTAGATTATTTATTAAAACATAGCCGTTATTATCTTAGAAATAATGCATGAGAGCAAAACTGAATACGTGATGGTAATGAGCAAAAGCGAAGTTAAAAGAACAGCTAAAGGAAAAAAAGCAATGTAGCAATGTTGAATAATGGCTTAAGAGGTTATCTGGAACACCATGAACTTGTGCCTGGGACACAAATGTAGAATTTCGTTTAGAAAATCAAACGGAATGTGTTAAATGAGAAAATTTTTCTGCCAAAAGTGAACGAAAAATTGGTTGAAAATGAGTTGAACAAAGCTTAAGAGACTACACATCACAAAATTACTTTGAGAAATCTCCGCAAAGAGCGCTAGCGTCGTTTTTAATATTGAGTCCATAGACCCAATGTTAAAGAAAAATGTTAATTTTTAAAACACACAGTTGCAGCAATATGTTTATTTTTCATATTTAAAGTTGTCCAATATTAATTTTTCAAAGTGCAATGTGCACCTTAAATGTATGCTGATTGAGTGATAGAATGACAAAAAATTGGTAAGTGCGGTTATATTTTTAAAAACTATTTCAAAATCGCGAATTTTAGCTAACTCTCATGTTAAATTCCATTAAGTATGTCAAAAAAATAAAAAAAACATTCATTAAAATTCTCATAAAAATACGTAAAAATAATTTAAAAAAAAAAAACAGAAAATAAAATACCCTCGTGCGCCAATGTGTTGGGTTCAATTGTGGTTTTCTAAAATTATTTCTAGGTATTTTAATGGGTGTTTTTTGCTTACGAGCACGTACTCAATGGAGTTTAACATAAGAGTTAGAAATTCGCAATTTTGAAATAATTTTTAAAAAATATAACCGCACTTTATGGGGTCGGTGGACTTTGTGGGTTTCGAAGGCGTTGGATCACTTCTATTATGGTGTAACACCCAGCAACTTCCGTTCCCGCCAAAACCATAGCTTGGGGGGTAAACAACTCTTGCTTGTCCCTCCCTCCCCTCTGACACACACTTCTGATGCACATCGAAGTGGCGGAGTGATACACTTAGGACCATGGTCACTTGGACCTGGTTACACCTCGTAGGTGTACACAGGTCCAAGGTATAAAATGACCATGTTCCTCTTTGTTCCTTGTCCTTGTCTTTGCTCTTTTTTGTACTACGTTTGATCTTTATCCGTATCACATCATGGGCATGACACATCTTTAATAATGAACATTCATCCTTGTAACCTAAGTGTTTCCGTATAAGGATGAATAAAAGTGTTTATAATGGAAAACAGCGTTGTCTCTATGTTCGGTAACTAATCACTTCTCTACAGAGGCCGGAGACATCATAAGGCAGGAGACATACGATCCTGAAGAAGCTACAACATCTTCTATCGGTAACAACACATTGTAGAAGATGTACATCAGCATCGACCGAGAGAAGGATGGCCACCATCCTTCTGCATCGATTTCACCCCCATGCAGGAGGATGATCGTAATTCAACTCCATCCAGCTATTTCTGTAACTCGGATCTTCTCCGTGCGGGCACCGCACGATAAAGAGAAGAAACGAGTCGCAGAAAACACCATCTATTTGTTGGTAAAAATATAAGGTCGCTGTCAAAAGCTCACAATGGGATTCTTTACAAATGTATAGAGCTGAATCACATATACATTTATTAATGTGTGAAATAATATAACAAATTCCTCCCATCCCAATTTCTTTTCTTGGAAAGCATGTGAACTTGTGAACCATTTAGTATGGAAATTAGAGACCTACACAAAGCCCATGGGCTGGGCTCAGCATTTTTATGTTAAAGACCCATGGGCCTTTTGGGCTTTGTGAGCCTGGTGGGATTCATGGGCCTGGCGGGTTTTGTGGGCTGGGCCCATTATAAAGTCCCATGGGCTGGGCTGGGCTGGGCTTCAAATTTTTACACAATGTAGGTCTCTAATTTGTAGTATTGAAAATGTTAATTATGTAAAAAATGAATTAATTATAGTTTTCCTATATTGTATTTGCTTACAGATCCGTCAGCCATTGCATGTATTTTTATCTCACGATTGGCCTCGTGGCGTTTACCACCATGGAGATGTGAATGCTCTACTCAGACGTAAACCATTTCTGCGTGAAGATATAGAAAGAGAATGTTTGGGCAGTAGTCCTACACGAGATCTTTTGGAAAAGCTTCGACCAGAATTTTGGTTTGCTGCTCATTTGCACGTCAAATTTTCAGCTCTTGTTCGTCATCCGCAGGTTAGTTTTGTATCTCGTAATAATAACTATTGTTTATATTTTGTTTACTATGATGTCATTCTTGGTAAATGCTGATACATTGGTAGCCATTTTTGTGGTCTGTTTGAGTATGCTTTCAGTTCGTAACTTTAAAAGTTAACGAAGACGAGCGAAGTTTTAGTGACAAAGTTGGGCTGTAAAATTTAAGTCAAAACGGCGATAGATGAAATGTACTGTGGTTGACAAAGTATACCTATGGAAAATGTCCAGACCTGTAGAGACGAGTAGGTGTTGAACTGCAGTCACCGGTACAACAAGCCAGATCGTTCTTCTTACAGGCTTACATGGCCCTCAGGAAGCCCATAGCAAGATGAAACAATGGCTAGTGAAAATGATGGACACTGAATAAGAAACGTAAATGAAATGCAACTGTTGTATTATGAGACAAGACAGTTATCAATAAAGGAACAGCTTGAAGTATTTGTAGCATGCATATGTACTATAAGAGTCCTTTTCTTACACTGTGACTGATTCAAAATGTGTAGATTTTTAGCATGGTGGATTTACGGTGGCTTCTAAGGGACCAAAAACGCTAGCATAAAAAATTAAACACAAGCGTCAAATGCACAACTCAACATCAACATCCAAAATAAAATGCATGCATGCAAACAAAACAAAAATATGCAAACACACCAAAAACAAAACATACAGAAATCAAAACGAAATACACAAACACAAATGAAAAACAAAGTAGCCAAGTGAATGAGAGTTAGGGTGAACTGGTTTTTTCTGTTAACTTTTATGGTGTTTAGGCTTTGCTAGAGCTCAATGAAATAGAACTCTGAAAAAAATATTCTAAAAACATAAAAATTCCACAAATAGTCCAGTCAATGAAGAGGTTGTAGAGGACTGGAGAAGACTTCAGCTGCTTTGCAAATGTCTGGGTGTTTCTGGTAAAGTTTGATGAAACCAACTTTACTTTTCCAAAATGCTGCAGAGGTTGTGTCACAGCCTGTGAAGGCATGTAGGAACAGAATGTCTTTCAGTCCAAGCTGCTGCATCCGTTGAGTAGAGTATACATTGGTTTTGACTTTTCCTCGGCCAGGTTTCCTCGGCCTCGGTCAAGTGGAGTTTTTGCCATTAGGAGAACTGCCAGGTCAACCAGGTCTTTGCCAATGACAGCGACAGTGGTGGTTTCTGATATTTCTATGGCTGTTGAAAACAAACAACACGTCAGCATTGTCTGATGCTTGAAGAGTCTCAATCCCATTGTCGTGGAGTTTTGACCTCAGCAGATGAATCAGTCTACTTTTGTTGTGCTCATTAGAGAGAAATTGGTCTTGCTTCACTGTCCCTGTTCAGCTACCTTTGTGCTGTTCGCTGAGTTGACATACCCATTAAAACTACAGTGCAGTTCCTTCCAGGATAGTGGCTCTTGACAAATTTCACATATCCCTCATAAATGGTGGAAACTGAGAATCCTTTTTGTCATTACATGTACTGTACTTGCCTTTATGTGATTGGATTTTTAATAAAAGCAATTTTAATAACGGTTGTTTATTATACAATTACATTCTTCCCCAGGTTTCACGGTGTAAACACACAATATACAGCTTATATACAAAGATAACGAGAATGTTAATGTTAATAACGAGAAAGTTTCGGAATCTCAAAATTTGCCCGAAAATTTCAAATCGCTATAACTTTTGATCATTTGAAGATAAAATAACAAATAATAACTCATTTTAAAGTAAATGTAATGCTCTACAACTTCTACTGTAAGGACATTGCTGTAAAACTAAGGGCTGAGGCGGTAAAAAGCAAAGTTTGTCGAAAAGCAGGAGGCAAAAAAGTGTTTTTTCGAAAATTTGCAATTTTCGCTATTATATTAAGAATAGAAAAAAATAAATAGAAACAATCGTGTAGGAAAGTTTGTCAGCTTTCATTTTGAAATAACGTTAAATGTAACGTTTTCGCTATGATGCACCGTTTTCGAGATACTGTATAAGCAAAAAACCCGAAAAAGTGACCTTCTATGTGCCCCTGCACCCCGCTCACCTCATAGGTCCGGGGACTTATAGTATGTTTACCTCCTGACTACTCCAAACACAGCCCTTAAGTCAAAAATTCTGTTCCTGACCATGTGATCTACACCCCCCTTTTGACCATTCATTAACATGACTAAAACTGAAACTCAGAAAATAATTTGCAGCCTTATAGCATAATGAAAACTTTGAAGACAAAAGGAATTGTGTAAATCCCTATGCTGCTGTCGGCACATGGTCACCCTGACTGCTGCAGTGTTGCATTTCCCTATATTTCTGAGTAAAAACATTATTTCAGAGTACTCATATTTTTCACTCTGAAGTGGCAGTTTTCAGGAAGAAAAAACTTCTTAAAACTATCATTTCTGAATGTTTCGTTGAGCTTTAGCAAGACCTTTTTGTAGTAGTTGTAGTCAAAATTGTGCTTGAAAGTGCAATGCTACCTTTTTGAGTGTGCTGAGGTTATTAATGTAAACCAGAAACAAAACGAGGACCCAATGCACTACCCTGTGGAATCCACGATGTAACACCCGACCATCCAGACTGAGGCCCATCAACAACATCCCTCTTTGTTTCCTCTTACTCAGGGATGAGACCTCATCCAATTTAAAAAAAAAACTATTTCCTTTCCTTCTTTTTCAGTTTCGGGCTTTTTTTTTTTTTTCCTATTTTCGTTTGTTTTTAATTTGTTTTGCCACGCTTGGAGTCTCCGAGAGGGCGAGGCTCGAGGCCCCGAATGGGGTACTACCCGCACGGTCTCTATTTCATTATTAACATATTAGTATTCCTTGTGTGTATTCGATTGAGTGGATTCTACGTTAAACTTTGAACCTGTGTCTTGTGATCGACGCCAACAAATGTCACAAAATGTCTTGATTAACCTCTTTTCTTTTTCGAAACCATATGTATTCTACGGTATATACATGTTCTTTTCGTGAGCTTCTCTCTCACCTCTAGAGAATTGTCTTTAACAACATTGGAACGATTACTTTTTCGCATGAAGAAGCTGCCTTTGGTCGTTTAAGTAAAGCAAAATACTTGCTCTCTTATCTTAATATAGTGAAGTGGCTTCTGTCATTGACTTTATGGCATGATAAAGCTGTTGGGATTCTGTCTACCCGACACGAGGCTGTCGTTTGTATTCATACTGTGAATTGCTTAACAATCTTTCCTTTGTAAGTATATATGTCGCATCCATTTGGTGTATTTGTCCATTACACGAAATGTATGTCCATTTTCAGGTGTGCCCAACCCTCTCCCCCAACCAAAGTGAATGGCGAATTCACCCCTCCCACCTCCTGGGGACCTATTTCTAAATTGGGAGAGTAGGCCAATATGCTGAAAGCGTTTTTTATAACTTTTAAATAATTTTTAATGATATCGTCAAATACTATTAAGAGGCTACATCACAAAATTACTTCGAAAAATCTCCGCGAAGAGTGCTAGCATCGTTTTTCTATTGAGTCCATAGACCCGATGTTAAAGAAGAAACGTTTGTTTTTAAAATACACAGTCGCGGCAATATGTATATTTTTCGTATTTAAAAGTTGTCCAATATTAAGTTTTCGAAGTGCAATCTGCACCTTAAATATATGTTGAAAATTGAAATGACAAAATTGAATGACAAAATTGGTAAGTGCGGTTCTATTTTTTAAAAAAAACTATTTCAAAATCGCGAATTTCTAACTCTTATGTTAAACTCCATTGAGTACGCGCTTGTAAGCAAAATACATCAATTAAAATGCTCGTAAAAATACCTAAAAATAATTTTAAAAAACCAGAAAAAAATCAGCACATGCGCCAATGTGTTGGCTTCACTGTGGTTTAATTGTTGTTTTTTTCAATTTATTCTTAGCTATTTTTACCAACATATTAATGTGATTTTTCTTATTTGGGCGTACTCAATGGCGTTTAACATAAGAGTTAGAAATTTGCGATTTTGAAATAGTTTTTTAAAAATAGAACCGCATTTACCAATTTTTTGTCATTCTATCACTCAATCAGCATATATTTAAGGCGCGCATTGCACGTTGAAAACTTAATATTGGATAACTTTAAATATGAAAAATAAACATATGGCCGCGACTGTGTATTTTAAAAATTTACATTTTTTCTTTAACATCGGGTCTATGGGCTCAATAGAAAAACGATGCTAGCGCTCTTTGCGGAGATTTTTTGAAGTAATTTTCTGATGTAGCTTCTTAAGTTCTTAAGAGCCTAGATCCACGTCCATCTTGTTGTTTTGAGCAGACGACAACGAGACAAATGAGTGTTCTTATATGGTGTTACTAAAACTGCAAGAAATCGCCTCACAATCGCTCAATTCAAATACAGTAAAGCGCAAAATGCAATAAAAAGTATTGTTCTTCACGTGCTCGATTTGTATAATTTTTGAAAAGGTCCTTCTATTTTTAAACAAGGTTCAAAGTCGTTCGTTTTTTTAACCCCATGTTAAATCCCATTGGCCCCAAAACCGTCCCACAAACATTTGAAAAACTCTCGTTAAAACTGATTTAGAACAATAACAAAATAATTAGCACATACATTCATGTATTGGCTTCACGATGTTTCCTTTTTATAAATTTTGAAAAGGTCCTTCTATTTTTTAATAACGTTTAAAATCGTACGTTTTTAAACTCCATGTTAAGTCCCATAGGACTAAAACACCGTCCAACAAAAGTTAAGAGAACTCTGATTAAAAATAATTTAGAGCAATCAGAAAAATTAGCACGTACTTACACGTGTTTATTGCCTTCAGGATTATTCCTTTTTCTAAATTTTAAAAGGGCTTTCTATTTTTAAATAACATTTAAAATCTTACGTTTTTTTAACTCCATGTTAAGTCCCCTAGGAGCAAAAAAACCGTCACCCAAACATTTGAAGAACTCCCGTTAAAAACAACTCAGAACAATAACAAAATAATTATTACGTGCATTAATCTACTGTCTTCACAATGTTTTCTTTTTATAAGGCTAGCACGCGAAATTATTTTTCTATTAATTATTATGTGACTTCGAACCGGGAGAAAAAACGTTAAAAAACCGTTTTTCAATCAACAACGATCGCAGCGCCTACATTCGGAGAAATTTTGAACTAAACGATGTATCTAGCCTCTTAACGTGGAATAAAAAGAAATTATATCGTTTTGTGACACTTGAATAAACTATTTTCAATTTTTATGTGTTTCAAATAGTCTTTAAACTTTGGAATAAATGAACATTCATTCTCCCTTTTCCGCGAGTGTAGCGAGCGTGAACAACCATTCTACAGCTACCTCTTGCCATCAATTCTGGCTAGCGTAGCGAGCCCTAAAAATAACAGCACATTACATTTTAAAAGACAGTAATGCTTTAGCCACTCCTTCTATGAAATATTAAGTAAATATTTTGGCTTTACTAATATATCTGTGGTACCGTGGCTAATTATTATAAAAATGAAGTAAGCTTATTTTGATACAAAATTTCAATCATCCATTTTTACGAAATGAACATAAGTTGGCCTGATTCAAAACGCGAACTGAACATATATTTCGTGTAATAGACAGTTACACAAATGGATGCGACATATACGCTCGTATATCGATCTGAAAACCCTTATATTTTTAACTTCTTCAGGTATGCGTTTGTAATCTTTTCAACGCAAACGACATTGCTATGCTTTACTAAATTGATTTGAGAGAAATAAATTTAAGATATTTGTTTCTTTATATAATATTCCGATTTATATGGTATAACGTTAGGTATTTCTGTTTAGCGAGAGGTGGCTTGATTTCAACTTTTTTTTACAACATCGCGCGAATTAAAGATTGACAACATGAATCAAAATATGAAATAAAATACTGTCAATCTCGACTTCTTTTGAAAAGTTTTTTTTCTTGATTTTGAGCGATGGTGTCAATTTTTGCGCTTTTTTATTTAGGCGCATCTCTTTTTTTGGGGCAGTGAGATCAAACTGTTAAGAGCCATGTGGTAGAAATCCGAGCAGCCTATAGTAATCTGCATCTGCGGCAGCATCCCCTAGAGTATGCTGCTACTGCAGTCTCCTCTTCCGAGTTTCTGCAGCCCGTATCTCTCCTCTATTTTAAACAATGACGGTAAACGACTTTAATCAATGACACATGATTCATGAAGTAACGCACGAAAGAAAGATGGGTGGGAGAGGGAAAACACTTTTTTTTAAAGTAAATTAGGTTAGGTTCGGTTCCATTTCATAGGGGACGATTCCCAATGTCGCTGTGTGGGTATAAGGAGTCCTTGTGCAAACTCTCTTAATGGCGCCATCGACAAGAACAAGGGGGGCTTCTGGGGGCAGTTGAGTGCTCCTGAGGCATTTTTAGAGCATTTAAATATTTTTCCACGTTTGGCCGTTTTTTTGAAAAAAAAGCCAACAACTATATTTTTGGCTTTTGACCCATTTTTTCGAATTTTAAAAATTCTTGAATTCTTATGCTTTCCCAAACTTTTTTGCACTTCTAGGGCCAATTTTGGACAACAGAGTTGGCAAAGTTTTTCCCATGGGTGGTATTTCCACAGTATTTACCGTCCGGGAATAATAGCTTTTTTTCAGTTTTAGACAATTTCAATTTTTTTAGCCTATATATTTTTTTCTCGTAGTCGGCTTTTGCACTTACACTTTCTTTCCGTACAGTTAATTTTCTACGTCCGTCACAATGTTTTTCAAAGTGATCGTAAATAGAATCGATTGGTCTTCAACCCCTGTTCACTTTTTGTGATTAAAGTAAAAATAGCTGTACGTAAAATACACAAACTTAAAAAAATTAAAAACTAGTGACCAGAATCCAGATGGCTATATTAACTGGAGTTGTCATTTAACTCAGGAGACTATGTGTCATTTCTGTTACACTCTAGAAAGGGGTATTCACTAGCAGGGTAACTAAAATCAAAAGTGTGTGTGGGGGGGGGGAATCTAAGAGCTTCCTAGTTTCTATTGCATTCAATTCTATACTTTCTATATTTCTGGTTTTCTTCACATTACAGTACATGATTACAAGCTCATATTAAAATTAGCAATGGCATGAATGTCACTTTTTAATAAGATAATATTAACAATAGCTTATAAGTACTAGATGAAAAGAGCATAATACTAGTTTTTTTCCGGTTTTAGCCATTAAAAACCAGTTGTAATCGGTATTTACCAGTGCCCTGTCCTTTACCGGTTTTGTCCAGAATTTTGCCAACCCTGTTAGACAATAACCAAAATAGTTCTTCAACTTACTCAAACTTTTTATTTTACATTATTTAAAATTAATTAGCTCCTATGTGTGGGCGCCCATGTTTGGTTCCGTAACATAAACTAACCGAACCATCTTTCGTTCGAACACTTCCTTCATGCGTCACTGATTAAAGGCCGCCATTGTTTAAAATAGGGGAGAGACTTGCTGCAGGATACTCAGAGGAGACTGCAGTAGCCACATACTCTAGAGCAGTGGTTGCCAACCGGTGGTCCGTGTACCACTGGTGGTCTGTGAGAAATTTTCGGCGGTCCCCAGAAAAATCTGGACAATATTTGCATTTTTTGGTTTTATTAATAATAAAACAAAAAAATATTCTTATATATATTCTGAATGACAATTTTCGCCTTTATATTTCACTAAATTCACGAAAGAGTTACATTTCGTTCAGTTTCCCCCACGACATTCATATACATAACATTCATAACATGAAAATGTAATATCTTAAGTACTGTTTGTATTAATGTCTCCTTTTTTCCCTGGACCACATCCCACACTGAGTGGGGATGGTCAAATGATGATGATGATGATGATGATTAAAGATGCAACATATGAGTCAGATTTGGCAGAATGTGTTTTACGATTGGCTACCTAACATTAACTGCATTGACTGAGAAATTATGAAACAAACACAACAATCCTTAGGTCAGAATTTGAAGCCAGACCCTAAGCATGATAAGCTGTGGCTATCTCCACTCAGCCACTGGTGCTGTAATAAACAAAACAAATTTTTTTTATCTGTATTGTTTCTAAAACATACAGCATAAATACACCATTATACAGTGCGTTTCATATATATAGACGCACCCCAAAAATTGGTTATAACTCGAGTTATAGTCAATGGATTCACCTGAAATTCACCCTGAAATTTTCAGCATAAAGAGATCATCTTATATTCTAAACTTTCTGCTAGGCAGAAATTTTTTTCTTTAAAAGGTAAAAATTAAAAAAATTAAAAACTGGAAAATGACCGTTTCATAATTATAGACGCACTAATGAACTTTTCACTTTTATTAATTATTGTGACAAAATAACATGCTGAATCATTAAAAATAGTAATGTATACGACTGTTATGATGTTTCAAAACTTAAAACATTCTTTTTTACAGAATTAAACAATATTTATAAGCAAATTTACCGAAATTCTACTGAAAAGGAGCTAAAATGGCAATTTTCAGCTTTGATATTGTATTATCATGATGGCAATCTGCTTAATCATCATGTACAATGATGTCCCAAACGTTTTCATCAGGATTTAAGTCCGGGAGACACGCCGGCCATTCGAGAGTGGTGATATTTTGGTTCCGTAACCATTTCTTCGTTAGGTTATTGGAGGAAACTGGGCCATTTTCTTGCTGGAATACTAAGCAAATGCTATAGAAGCGATGTAATATGGCAGTACATACCCTCGTAACATTGTCTGATAATCACTGATATTTATTTGGGTTGAAATAAATGCTAAGCTCGCGTTTCAAAAACTAAGCTGCTCGTTTGAAAGGCACTAAATGTTCCCCATAATATTAGGCTCCCCCACTGCCGAAATTTTGTTTAGGAAAATATTGTGCTTTTCTCGTAACATCCTTCCAATATGAAGAAAGAAAAAAAAACCGTCAGAATCATCGAGATTGAATTTTTTCATGCACTCAGATATGTCGGTGGTGGTGGCCTAACAATATGCGAAGTATTTAGCGCATTTGAACCAACCAAAAAATAATGTTTATTATCAGACAATATTATGATAGTGTTTACTGACCTGCCAAAGTCGATTTCCTAGCGTTAGCTTAGCATTCGAGCAAGAAAATGCACCAGTTCGCTCCAGTAATCTAAGGAATCAATGGTTACGAAACCAGAATATCACCACTCTCGAATGGCCAGGGTGTCCCCGGACTTAAATCTTACAGAGAACTTTCGGGACAACATCATACAATAATGATTTACAGATTGCTATGATTATACTACAATAGCAGAGTTGAAAAGTCCCATTTTAGCTGTTTCGGGGTAGAATTTCTGCAAATTTGCTTATAAATATTGTTTAATTCTGTAAAAAAGAATGTTTTAAGTTTTGAAACATCATAACAGTTGTATACCTTACTATTTTTAATGATTCAGCATGTTATTTTGTCACAATAATTAATAAAAGTGAAAAGTTCATTAGTGCGTCTATAATTATGAAACGGTCATTTTCCAGTTTTTAATTTTTTTAATTTTTACCTTTTAAAGAAAAAAATTTCTGCCTAGCAGAAAGTTTAGAATATAAGATGATCTCTTTATGCTGAAAATTTCAGGTGAATCCATTGACTATAACTCGAGTTATAACCAATTTTTGGGGTGCGTCTATATATATGAAACGCACTGTATATATAATATCCCAGATCTGTGTATGTATATGTGTGGACTAACACTGTGTCGGAATTTATATAAATTTAAATAAATGAAAAAATGAACCTCTTTTTTTCTCAAGGTCAACTATATGTTGCAAACTCCTCATCCAAGAACCCCAAGATATTAAAATGGAGAGGAGGAAATGGTGGAAAGTGTAGAGGAGGAGGCGGAGGAGGAGAGAGAGAGAGAAACGTGGAGGGGGAAAAGTGGGAGGGGGAAAAGTGGGAGGGGGTGACTGAAATTGGAGAGGGAAAAAGGTTGGAAAGTGTAGAGGGGGAGAGAGAAAAACGTGGAGGGAGAACAAAGTGGGAGAGGGTGACTGAAATTGAATTGAAATGAAAGGAGTAAAAAAAGAAAAAAACGACGCACATGCACAGAATTGCGGGTGAATTTTGCTCCCGGCATTTATGACGGGTTACCCCACTACTGTTTTAATAAAGGTCTCGAAAAAGTTATTATATTTAAAATTGTGTATGATTTAGGCTAATTATGTATCACATCAAATATGTACATTAGCATGTCATGCATATTTTAAGACAAAGTTAAGACAAGTTTTACTTCTCAACATATTGAGAAAAAGTCAGCGTTTTCTCAATATAGCCGAGAATATGACAGATAGCCTATACACAGATTAGATAAATTAAGTTGAAATCCTAGCCAATCAACCTGCAAATAAAGAGACTTCTACGAAATACATTTTTGTGCATGTTGCACATGTTCATTCAAATGTTACATTTTCTTGATGCAGCATTACTAAAATTGCTGTAACTCAGGAAATAATCGGCCAATCTTAACATTTAAATAATGGAAATGTTCACAATGAATGTGTCTTGAAGTTACATGTAATGTTAAAATAACGCATCTGTACTACTGCTTAAAATAATATAAAGCAAATTACACAATTTTTTAATGAAGTTCTCCAAAAAAGTCATCATATCTAAAAATGTGGACGCTTTGTGTTAATTATGTACGACATCAAATATGTGCAGTGTACTGTCATACATATTTAGAGACAATCCGCACACCAATTCGGCTTATGGTTCCCAAGATATTAAGAAAAAACGAAAGTCAGCCATTTTCTAAGATGGCCGCCAAAATGGCATCATGCCTCCATATCTTAAATCAAGTCTTTTACATAGGTCTTCATATCTGCCAAGTTTGGGGCTTTTATCACAAAGTGTACAATCAACTCACCAAGCTACTGGACTATTAATGGTACGCAGGAATTACAATTTTGAATTTAGTGGTCCGTGAGGTCAGAAAGGTTGGCGACCGCTGCTCTAGAGGATGCTGCTGCAGCTGCAGATTTTCTCTGGGCAGCTTAGATTTCTACCATATATACATGTATATAGTTTGACTTCAGTTTATGTTCCAATTTGACGTAGAAAAAAGAATCTGACGGCATTTCTTTTCATGTTTAGCTTCCTGCTTTCTTGTCTTTTGATGCTAACGTTTGTGAACTAAACATATGACACACTATTGTCACTTTGGATTAGATTGTACCTATGTGGGTACTGAAGGCTTCGTTTGTAATGCATACAGATCAATATTTCCAAAATGCACTTTCTTTTTTCTTCTCTGGCTCTTTTTTTAGTGTATTCATTACTAGCGAAGCTGTATTTTTGTCATAAATTTGATGAAATTTCGTGGTACATTTTTTTCAAAAATATTTTGGGTAAAATGATGAAAGTTTTGTGCCAAAGTTTGAGTTAAAAAAAACGTTTCAATTTTGTGAGTTTCAAATTCAAAATAAAGCAAAAAAATTTTTTTACCAATTTCTTGCTAAAAAAAAATAATTATTGTCAAGTAAATAATATTTTTTTTAATCAGTTGTAGACTAACAAAAATGGTTAGTATTGAAAAGCACTTATTAAATGACTATCTAGAATTCAAATTTCTTCTCAATAGGCGTTATCATTCTAATGAGTGGTGTAAATATTGTATTTTTTTAACAAATTATTTAAGAGGCTACACATCACAAAATTACTTTAAAAAATCTCCGCAAAGAGCGCTAGCATCGTTTTTCTATTGAGCTCATAGACCCAATGTTAAAGAACAAATGTTAATTTTTTTAAAATACATACAGTTGTGGCAGTATGTTTATTTTTCATATTTATAGTTGTCCAATATTAAGTTTTCAAAGTGCAATGCGCACCTTAAATATATGCTGATCTAATGATAGAGTGACAAAAAATTAGTAAGTGCGGTTATATTTTTAAAAACTATTTAAAAATCACGAATTTGGGCACACAAGAATTGGGGGCCCGTTGGATAGTAAAAGAAAGTGAATGACAAGAATGTTGACGGTAATTCTTAGTAGGTATCTACCTAAAATTAGAAAAAAATGTGAGCTCCTTTTTTCGTGTAAGCGAATATATCGTCCTTTCGGGGCCCCCGTGAGGTAGGGGGCCCTGGGCACGGGTCCCGTGTGCCCTTATAGTAAAGACGGTACTGATCGCAACAAAGAGTCGCGGTGTTTTTTTTTCTTATTTGGGCCTACTCAATGGAGTTTAACATAAAAGTTAGAAATTCGCGATTTTGAAATAGTTTTTAAAAATATAACCGCACTTACCAATTTGTTGTCATTCTATCACTTGATCAGCATTATATTTAAGCTGCACATTGCACTTTGAAAACTTAATATTGGACAACTTGAAATATGAATAATAAACATATTGCCGCGAATGTCTGTATTTTAAAAATTAACATTTTTTGTTTAACATTGGGTCTATGGGCTCACTGGAAAAACGACGATGCTAGCGCTCTTTGTGGAGATTTTTCGGAGTAATTTTGTTATGGTAGCCTCTTAACCTTAGCTTCTTTCAAAAAGTCCAATGGAACTTTTCTCATTCTTCTTCTTGTGTCAGTCTTTTTTTTCCTTTGTAGGGTAAAATAGCATTATTATGCAAGATACAGATTTCTTTCATTATTGCAGTATAAAATATATATATAAGATGTGTGATTGCCACTTTGTTTTGGTATCGACGCCCTTTCTAGATATACTTCTTTAGTGTGACACTTTTAATTTTGGGAACTGTCTGTGTGTAATTGTCTTGGGTATATATAGATCACATGTGAACGACTTGCTACTTATTATTCTTCCATTGTGACTTTGGATATGTTCTTTGGCATGTGTGTTGACTTTTTTCTCTCTCAATCAAATACCGAAAATTTTAATTCGATGATTCTCAGTCCATGCAAAAGGTCTAACCTTTCCGGGGGGGTAAAAACTATTCTACTGGGAACACAAAACCCAATCACCATTAATTTCATGTTCTTTTTTTATGAGATTTCTGTGCTGTTCGTGAAATGCACCCACCTATACCCCCTCCACTTCTAATTATTCTTTCTTTACTTTCAAGGCATGGAATGGCATTGTAATTAATCACTATCAGGGTCTTAATTTTTATCACTAGAATTGTATAGAAGAAAGAAGAAGAAAAAAAACAAAACATTTTCCCTAATTTTTGCAACAGTTGCGTTTCGTCACTGCTACATGGAATAGATTTTAGATTGTGTTTATTAACTAACTTGCAGAATTAGGGGGGATCTAAACCATTGGGAATCCAATCTGGATGGATTTTATTCTTCTTTTTTTTCAGTTTAATTTAAAAAAAAATCTGATCAAGTGTAGTATAGATGAGAATTAAGTTTCTGTGACCAGTTTAACTTTGTAATGACGTCCACTGGTCTTTAGTTTGCAGACAATTTGAATGCGTCTATGTCTGAGTTTATGCAGAGTGCAAACTGCAGTGTTTCCATGGCAGTGGCGTACCCAGGATTTTTTTATGGGGGGAGGGGTCCAAAATTATTTCTTCAGAATAAAGCTAATCATGCACCCACTACAGCGTTCCGTTCAGCACTACACCGCCTAAAGAACTTTCCATTGTATGCATCACATTTAGCCCTTAAACCTTCGGGGGGTTCATAAGGTTCATGTATGTTGCGACATGCAAAACTGCCTTGTAGAACTTCCATAAGTTCCATGCCAGAAGTTAAGAGGAATACCAAGAAGAACTTTTCTTTCTATGCGGCGCCGGAAGGAACCAGGCGAATTACGCGCTCGCGTGACATTCAGACGCCACTCAGGTGTCTTCATTTACCAGCATACTTTATTGTAATCAACAACACGTGTTCAATTGTATGGTGAAGCGTGAGCGTTTAAGTTGTCTTTAATAAGTGGCCAAAATGGAATGTTCCACATGGTGGTTTGGGGCGGCATGGCGCTGCCCGCTGTAGTTGGCGACTAGCTGAAAAGTCGCTTAGTTGAGCATCTAATATGGTGGCGGGACAAAATGAGTTCTGAAGGTACAGATTAAGAGAAAGAAAGAATAAAAAAGACCGAGAAAAAAACTATCAAATATAAACACAGCTCTTTTTGGCATGCCCCCCCTTTGGCTACGCCACTGTTCCATGGTATAATGATGGTGTATAGGTAGAGAAATGAAATTGTTATAACTAGATTCATTTTTTGAGAATTTCAAGTAATACCACAGTCCTATTTAAAAAAAAAATGTTTTCTATAGGAATTATTTGGAGGATTTAATTGGACGTCAGTGAAAATACTTATTATTAACAATCTAACTGTAATAACACTATTCGTATATGAATAATTTCAGAAGTTAATGTTAACATTAACAATTAAAACGGATGAACAGTAAGTTTACATCGTAGTATCTCAGGAACTTTAGGCTATGAACTAAGACATATTCCAAACGAAGCGAGTTTTGGCACAAAATAAGCCTAGTAATGAGTAAGATTTTGTATAAGTTTAATTTCAAAAATCGTAATACAAAATGTGCGATTTTATGAGTAAAGTTTACAGAAAATGTCTGTTGATCATCATTTCCTGCACCTTTTTCCCGCAGTATGCAGGGTCGGCCTTACGGGTTCTATATCTCCACTCCTTTTGATTTTTTACCAGAAAAAAAATATGTTGCCTTCACCCTCCTGGAAATTTTATATCAGGATTCTGTAGAATTTTATCTACATGTTTCTGCAGAGGCCTTCTGACTAAAATTGGAACACTGTTTCTTCAGGAATTTTTATGTTGATTATATTATGCAGAATCTTTCTGCAGAGTAGTTGTAGAATCTTTCAGCAGAGTTATGCAGACTATCTCTGTAGAGTTATGCAGACTATATCTGCAGAATTTTGCAGAATATTTCTGCAGCTATGTTTCTGTATATACCCTCATCCTTTTCACAAAACTCTAACCCTACAAATTAATTTCGCCACAGTGAAAACAATGCCTACACTTAAAAATGGAAAGTTTAAATGAAAAAATAAAAATGTTATTAATCAATCCAAAAAACATTTAATGAAATAATAGGATTAAACCATTTTCATTTTCAAAAATTAAGAAAATTTACCTTTTCTGAAGCAAGACAGACAATAAGCTAAACAGTGTAATGAAATAACTGTTACAAACTGAAGTCATACACCCACACTTCCAAAACTAAACAAACTCAAAATAAACACCCACTCAAAAAAATGAAATAACTGAACAGAACTGAACTCAAAAGCGGAAATCCCCTAATACATTTGTAAATGTTTTTAACCATGTATTAGGATTTTCAAATGAGATTTTATGCACAGTAAGCAGAGAAATTCTGCAGAATAAAAATATTAAAATCACAAATATTTCTGCAGGTTTTCTCTGTTGGGTTTTGAGTACACAGCTAATGCTGTGCAATGTTTTCTGCAGAATAGTTCTGCAGAATTTAACTATGTAACAACATTACAATTTCCAAATGACATGTTATGCACAGTGTGCAGATAAATTCTGCAGAATAAACATATTAAAATGGCAATTGTTTCTGCAGCTTTTCTCTGTTGGGTTTTGAGTACACAGCTAATGCTGTGCAATATTTCCTGTAGAATTGTTCTGCAGATTTAACTATTGTAATAGCATTACAAGTGAAATTTCCAAGTGAAATGTTATACACAGTGTGCAGATAAATTCTACAGAATAAAAATATGAAGAATTTCAAAAGTTCTGCAGAAAGTCAATGCACAGTAAGAAAAGGAATAAAACCTTACAGAATTCTGCATGATTTTTCCAGGAGGGCACTGTGGTTTAATTGTGGTTTTTTAAAATCATTTTTTAGAAATTTTTACGAGCATTTTAATGGATATTTTTTTGCTTAAGAGCACGTACTTAAATGGATTTTAACATACGAGTTAGAAATTCGCGATTTTGAAATAGTTTTTAAAAATAGAACCGCACTTACCAATGTTTTGTCATTCTATCACTCGATCAGCATATATTTAAGGTTGCACATTGCACTTTGAAAACTTAATATTGGACAACTTGAAATATGAAAAATAAACATATTGCCGCGAATGTCTGTATTTTAAAAATTAACATTTTTTGTTTAACATTGGGTCTATGGGCTCAATAGAAAAACGATGCTAGCGCTCTTTGCGGAGATTTTTCGAAGTAATTCTGTGATGTAGCCTCTTAAAGAGAGCTTATAAAATATAAGTGATTTGAACAAATACTGTGATGATGACAAAGGCCAATATGAATGTGGGATATCTTATGAAAGTTACGAGGACCACTTCTCATTCCACCTGAAAATATCACGAATGTTTTTGTGTACTACATTTGCTATCAAATTAAACTTCCTTCGTTTATTCAGTTAGTTACTTGACTTGTCTGACATATAAGATGAAGCTAGTTGAAATTTTAATATTGTATAGCATTATTTTTCTATCGTAAAAGATGGTACTTCAGAATCTTCCTAAGTACATTTCCTGAAATATGTATCATTTCGTACGGTTTATATAGGCCTAACATATATACTGTATGGTCGTTGTGTTAATATTACTTGTAAAAGGAATAGTCTTGAAGCCTCGTTATATTTGAGATAAATTTCACTTATGTGTTGCAATTTGTTCAATTTGTGAATTACATAGGTACACATTATGCTCTAAATAGTTTATTTATACTCCGCAACAAGCATGTCAAACAATGTCTGAAGTTTATGTGGGCCGCAAAAAAAAAACTTCAATTTGTATGTAGAAACATAGGTTTATTTCGAAAAGTATAGTAGAAAAAAGAACAAGGACAACAGTTCCGGACACTTGGCATCTCTTCTCTCTGCTACAATCTTTCCTACTTCGAGGGGACATCTTGTTCGCAGTGATTACTTTGAAAACTGACCCAAGTTGAATGTCAGTAATCCTAGATCTGACAGGAGACTTATTTCGTTTTATAAAGAATTCGAATTGATATCTCCTTATTGCACTGGGCTGCGCTGATGCACAAAATGTCAATGTAAATTGACAATTGTACATTGCCAAGGGTATACAAATTGCATAGGGTACATAGCATAGAGTTTGCTTGTAACCAGTGCTGCCATACCGATACAGTCCACATTTGTATTAGATGTTTTGAAATAGATTATTACTTTAGAAATGTAATAACGACAGCACAAAATGAGAATTATAATATGCTAGTGAGGTAACCCGTCATAAATGACGTGGGTCATGTATGACGGGACATTCTAGTTGAACTATTTTATTCAAATACTGAAGGTCACTCAATGAAGGGCGTTTCCTTCTCCCCTCCTCCCTCCCTCAGATGTTTGTATTGTATTTTGGGTATAAATACAAGAGGTTGTAGATTGAGAGGAAAGATTCGATTTGATGCTAAAGACCGAAGTTATGCGATATCTCTCTCAATCTACAGGACTCTCTGTTTATTGAATAAAGATAATTTCAACGTACAAATTCAATGTGTGGACTAAGTCATTTTATGGGAGTGGGACTTAGAATTGCAGCCGCCACTTAGCCGATGTTTCCACCGGACAACGAAGTCTCCAGCAGCCGAGTGTAAGAGGACATCTCTACAATATTCTCTACCACAGGTCTCCTGAGGTACCGACCCTTGTGTCCCTGGTGGTTAAGTAAGCAACACAGGAGCCAATAGACCGAAAGACTTAATCATCAACATCCACTCGACACTTCTAGATGGCTAGCAGAGATCTCTCTACTAACCCTACGGAAACGGGGATGTTACAATATACATACATATATACATAAATATACATATATATATATATATACATATATATATATATACATATATATATATTATATTGTATTATATATTAAGCCCCGTCTATGTTTCTGTGTTTCTTTCCTTTTGTCTATGAGTAACGCTGTACAAACAATTAAGGACAAAAACCTTAAACCACATCGGAATTTATATAAACTTAAATTAATAAATGAACCGCTTTTTTATCGTGTGACGACCCAGTTCTGCTCCTTTTGGAGCAGAACTAAATTCCCATGTCGTCTGCTAAGCACTTGTAAATTGGTTGCCAGGCAGACGACAACATGGCCAGCAAGGGTCCCTGTCCTCCCCCAGGTTGAGCAGCCTGGGGGTGATATATATGGCGGCGGCCATTATATCTGGGCAGTGGAAAGAAAACCCTTGAGGTTTGTGCATGTGTTGCAAGTGCTGTGCTCGCATCAATCAGCAGGTGGCCAAGATGGCCACCACTCATCTTTTCCTTTGTGTATGGATAGAGGACAATGACCTCCTCTCCTGGCTGAATTAGCCAGGAGATTTCTCATCTATTGCTTCACTGTTAAGTGAGTGTTTTTAGTGTTTATTCACCTACTTGCTGAATAAATTATATTTATTATTTTTCACTCCAACCACTGTGTCCGTGTCTTGTATTATTATTTCTACTTAATACTGGGGAACTTAACGCGAGGAGGGTGGGGGTTTACCGGTGGGGAGTCACCGGTACTTCACCGTCCTGGTCCAGCGTGTTATTCGTCTTGTCGGCCAGTGCTTCGTGCGCGGTTTGTCCACGGTAAGATCCAGCGGGGATTTACCGTGGATTCTACGTCTTGTGGGCAGCCACTTGTCCGTCGCCTTGCGGCGTGGGAACCTCCATCCGGCGCTACCCGGGGACATGGACGGGTACAAGAGGAGGGCTGGCCTGCGCTTGGGTCCCGTCCCAATGAGGTTCAACGGCGGTAAGTTAAGCAAAATTTACCGTGGGCATTGTAACGGCCAGTCGGGTTGTTACAATTGGTTCACAATTGGTTCACCCTTATGCTGTGTGCATGGGGTTCTGTGATTGCTCTCATCAATTAACAGGTGGACAAGATGGCCACCATTCATCTTTTCCTTTGTTGTGAATAGAGGTCTATGACCTCTTCTCCTGGTTTTTAGTAGCCAGGAGAATCATCATTGCCTTTTGCTCTGCTCTCTGCTGGTTATTTAACCAGCAGATATTGCAGCCATCTTAAGTGAGTGTTTTGTTATTTATTCTGTGTGAATAAATTATATTATTTATTATTTTCACTCACCTCTGTGTTCGTGTCTTTATTTATACTTAAATATTACTGGGGAAGTTACCGTGGGGAGGGTGGGGGTTTCCGGTGGGTTTTCACCATCACCGTCCTGTCCGGCATGTTCTACGTCCTGCCGGCCGGTGCTTCACGCACAGTTTATCTACGGTAAGATCCATCGGGGATTTACCGTGGATTCCTCGTCCTGTTCGGCGGTCTTTCGTCCGTTGACTTGCGGCGAGGGAAGGGACCTCCAACCGGCGCTACCCGTGGCATGGACGGGTACTAGAGGAGGGCTGGTCAGCGCTTCGACCCGTCCCAAGGAGGTCAAGCGAAATTTACCGTGGGCATTGTAACGGCCGGTCAGGTTGTTACAATTGGTGGAGGCGCCAGGTAGCGCTACCGCCAGCCTCTCTTGTGCGGTCTGGGAGGACTGGAGTCGTGTGTGTGCCGGTAGGGCGTGGACATTTGTCCACGGAACTACGGCCGAACGCGGCTTAGGGCGTAGTATTCCGGTGAAGGACCGTGGGACGCGGACGGTTGTCCGTGATACCGCGGTGGTCACCGGGGAAAGCCCTAGGTTATCCGTAAGTAGGACAGTGGGCGCGGTGGTTGACCGTGCAGGACCGTCCGAACGCGGGATAACGGTTATTTTTACCGTTAGTGTACCTGGAGCACGGTGATTTACCGTGCAGGACCGGTAGAACTCGGTAAAAAGGAGAACTTAACCGTAGCTTGTCCGGTGGAAAGGAAGTACACCGTAGGGCACGGACTTTTGTCCGTCGAACTACGGCGGAAACCAGTCTACGGCCAGGTTTACCGGTGATATACCGTGTGACACGGACTTTTGTCCGTGATACCGTGGTGAAACCGGGTTACGGTCAAGTTTACCGTAAGTAGACGGTGGATTACGGACTTTTGTCCGTGTATCACCGTTCGAACACGGTAAGGAAGCTGTTTTACCGTTGGTAGACGGTAGATTACGGACCGTTGTCTGTGTATCTCCTTTCTAGGACGGTGAGAGAGCTTTTTGCCGCGAATAGACGGTGAATAACGGACGATTGTCCGTATATCACCGGTCGAAAACGGTAAGAAGGAACTCTACCGTAAATCTGACCGTGGGACACGGACTTTTGTCCGTGAAACTGTGGTAGTTTACGATTCTACCGGTAATTGTCGGTGTTTTACGGACTTTTGTCCGTAAATTCACCGTATTTTACGGTAGAGTACCCTCCAATAAGTGGTGGTCAGTTGTGCACGTGTTCGCACGGACGAAATCGGCCAAGACCCTGTTTTCCCGATGTCTGGTCGGGGAAGCAGTATATTGGAGGGTTTGGGGTCGCGTTCCCGCATCGTCGGCCGTGGGGTACGGCCGGTGGTGCAGCGCCCAGTTGAGGGTGCTGTAAGCGGGAACGGTCACGGTGATTCCAGGGAGGAAGGGGCCGTAGGGGACGTCCCTACGGACCGACCTCCAACCGGAGACTTTGTCACGGTGCGACCGCACCGTGGTGGCACTGTCTCCGGTGGAGCACCGGTAGACGGTGGTGATGGAGGGGATACCGACCCCGACTGGGACAGGCGGACGGCCTATGGCCGGCCTGTTAACCTCCACCACCTCTCTTGGACGGAGAGGTAGTTCCTTATCGGGAGAGGTGGTAGGGACCCCGGAGCCATCCTCGGTGTACACGGCGTCATGGTTGGCGTCGATGACCGAGGAACAGCTCCGTTCGGTTGCCAGGGGGATAGACGAAATGCGTTTGCAGGGTCGTCTTTCCCAAGGGATCCAGAGGCTCCATAGGGAGCAACCTCGATTCACACCGTCGCCCGTGCACCGGGAAGGTGCATGGAGGGAGGTGCGGCCGGCTCCGGCCGGGCGGATGCCTCCAGGAGGATGAACTCGGCCCGCTCCTTCGGGAGGTGGTCGGGGAGATTTTCCGCCCGTTCAGCGACTGCGGGTCCACCTGGTGGATCCCGTGGATGCTGATCCTGATGCTGAGACTTCGGGGAACCTGAGCAGGGCACCACGGCGGGTAAGTACCGCGCCGTGGACGCCTGCCCCGGCTGTCCCGTTGGAGATCCAGGCGTTTGGGTTTTTTAACCCTGTTCACTCGTTCATCCGGTATGATGGACGAGAGGACATTACGCTTTTTCTCCGGCAGTTCGAAGCCAAAGCTAGGGCTTAGCGCTGGACGGATGAGGCCAGGTGCAGTTTCTTTACGTACCTGCTCGATGGTCCGACTGAAGAACATTATGCCTGTTTGGTGGAGTTCAAGCCGAACCTGACCTGGCCGGAGTTGAGGCAGGCTATGCTTCACCACTTCGGAACCAAGAATCAGGCTCAGGCCTGTTTCGACCGTTTTGAGGCCATAAAGCAAGGGCCTGCGGAATCACTCCAGGCGTTCTACTGGCGTTTTATTGAGCTGGCGGAACGAGTTTCTCCTGGTGAGGATGAGTCTTGTCGACTCCTCCGCTACAAGAAGAAACTGCAGCCGGAGATTCTCAGACCTTTCTGGGGATCGAAAGCTGAGACGGTCAGGGACTTTACCACCGAGGCAATGTTGGTCGAGGCCGACATGCTAACGGCGGGAGCGTTACCTGCCCGTACCTTGACGGTACCGGAGACCCAGGCTGCGGCCAAGGCCTCTGGTGCTGTGGCAAAGCCTAAGAGCTCTGCTACGTCTACTTCTACATCTTCGGGTGCGAAGGCAGCGGCACCGTCCAAATCGGACGGAGCTACTACCAAGACCGGATGGCAGAAGGGAAGAAAGACGAAGCGGCGGAGCCAGGGTGGAAATAAGTCCACAGCAGCCCCGTCAGGGTCCAGCCACACGGCTGGAGGTGGAGGTCCTACTCGTAGGCAACCATGTCCATGCTTTCGGTGTAACCAGATGGGTCACCTTAAGAAGGACTGTCTGAAGGCAGTTGCCCAAGGACAGGTTGCTCGAGTGCCACCGGGCGAAAGCCCAGTGGTGCGGTACGTGCCGGGTCTAGCACCCGTAGTACTGCAGGGCTGGGAGTATCTGTCCACCGTAATTGATGGACAGATGTTCTATCTACCTGTGGCCAGAAACGAGGGCCCGCCCTTGTTAAACCGGCACCGGTCACTGCAGAACTGAGCTGCAGTCGACTGGTAATGCTTGAAAACTCAGGTGCCTGGCAAAGCCGGCGAAGTAAAGAAGGAGCGTACCTTCGGGCAGTCTCCAGATATGTGGGTATCCTGCATGAAGCAGGGGTGCCTCTGGCTAGGTCTGCGGACCCAGAAATTACCCAGTGGGTATTTCAGGAGCCAAGCCCCACACTGGAAGCTGCGCTTGCCCAGCTGGAGAGCTGGGTGGCACCTTTCTTCCCTGATGAGGGGGAGGAAGGTCCGAACGGTACGGGCATTACGAGGGCTTCGAGCGTTGGTGCGTCTATGCTGTCGCCCAGGCCTGGTGAGTCTCCGGGAGGGGAGACTGGAAGCCAGGCCCCTGAGCATCCGGTACGACCGTCCCCTGTGGACGGGAGGACGGATGAGGCTCAGAGAAGTAATGTCGGGCAACGACGGTTGCCCATTTCTGAATTACAGAGCCGTGCATACTTGCGTGGGGCACCGCGTGTTCTGGTGTCGATGGATGGTCGGCTGGTTGAGTCGATCGTCGACACCGGTGCCGAAGTATCGGTAATGAGCATGTCGGTGGCACGGGAGATGAAGTTACCGGTGCAGGAGGTTAGCCTCCCCTCATTACTGACTGGCATGAGCGGGTACTCCATCAAGATAGAAGGAGTCATGTACGTGGACATGTCAATCCACGGACGGGGTCCATACATACCCATCTTCTCATTGAGGGTGAAGGGGAAGCCGTAATAGGTGTTGACCTGGCTTCCCGGTTTGGGTTAATGTTGGACGTCGTGAGCCGGAAAGTATATTTCCGGGAAGACATCTGGAATGCACATCCAGATGCTCTTCATGCCGCACTGGCCGTTCAGGCTTTGCAGGGTACTTCGGTACAACTTCCAAACTCGGTGTTGGAGGCGTTGGCGAAGCTTCACGATTCTGTGGAGCCTCTGCTACTCCCTCCTTTCAGGTTCCCTGAAGGTATGCCTGCAGAGCCTGAAAAGGTGGATGGGTGGGTTGACATTGTGTCACCCGCACTCGCCGAGACCAGTTCTCCAATTAGGAGCGGGGAAGTTTGTTCCCTGCGACTGTTGGAGAACGTATGGCTATCAGCTCATGAGCGGAAGGTGGTTTCCATGAGCTTGATAGAGCATGCTGGCCCTGGACAGCTGCTTCTCGTTGAGCTCCATCGTAAAGCCTTAGGTGGCCGTGGTCTGTTGGCGGTGGCAGGAATTGCCGAAGCCACAGATGAAGGCTCTTATGAAATATGGCTTGAGAACGTCACCGACATACCCATTGCCCTGGAGACAGGGGAGGGTGTGGCAACAGCTCAAGCTGTGGAGGCAGCCCTAGTGGTGGGACTGGACGATCCATCTAAGTAGAGAGGGGGAGACCCCACTCATGGAGATGGTCGACCAGGGGGGCTTCCACCTAAGTTGAGAGGGGCGACCAAGAAAGGTCGCCGAGTCCTCAATGCGGAAGTTAAACCCACTCTCGAAGAGTGCCTTAAAATTGGACCTAGTCTGAAGCCTGAGGAGGCGGCACAGCTTCGGGAGTTCCTGCTGGAATGCCGTGATCATTTTGCGTTCGATTATACAGAGCTGGGAAAACCCCGCTCGTCGAACACTATTGATACCGGTGGGTTACCTCCGGTGCGGGAAGGATTGCGAAGAACCGCTCCGACGGCTCGTGCGATCGAGAGAGAAGAGGTAGCGAAGATGTTGGATGCAGGGGTAATCCAACATTCGCATAGTCCTTACGCGAGCCCTATCTTGCTTGTTCGCAAGAAGGATGGTGGTTTTCGTTTTTGGGTGGACTATCGGCGACTGAATACCCAGACTAAGGCGGATCAGTACCCCTTACCTCGCATCGATGATGCCCTCGATTAACTTGCTGGAGCGAAGTATTTCGCAACTCTAGACCTTGCTAGTGGTTACTGGCAGGTCAGGATGGCGGAGCAAGACATTGAGAAGACAGCATTCATTTGCTCTCAAGGTCTGTTTGAGTTCCGAAAAATGCCTTTCGGACTCTGCAATGCTCCTGCCACCATGCAAAGAGCGTTAGACCTCTTGTTGGCGGGACACAAGTGGGAGAGCTGCTTGGTGTACCTAGACGATATTATCGTCTTTGGGATCACCTTTGAGCAGTTTCTCGAACGCTTGAGTACTGTCCTGAGGCTGCTACGAGGGGCGGAGCTGAAACTCCAGCCGAAGAAATGTTTCTTCGGTTTTGACAAGGTCAAATATCTCGGTCACATCGTCAGTGCCGAGGGAGTTGCTCCGGACCCGGGACTCGTAAGAGCAGTCGAAGAGTTCAATGTCCCTAGAACAGTGACCGCCGTCCGAAGTTTTCTTAGACTGGCCGGCTACTACCGTAGGTTCATCAAGGACTTCGCCAAGATCGCAAGACCACTGCATGATCTGACCAGGAAGGATGTGTCCTTTGACTGGTCGGAGCAGTGTGGTCTAGCGTTTGAGCAGTTAAAGGCATTTTTAACCGAAGCACCGGTGCTCACCATGTATGATCCACGTGGTGAGGTGTTAATTCACACCGATGCTAGTGGGTACGGTCTAGGTGTCGTAGTATACCAGAAGTTACCTGAGGACAAGGCTCCTCGGGTTCTGGCCTACGCTAGCCGTCTCATGAAGGGACCAGAAACACGGTATAGTGTCACCGAGCAGGAATGCTTGGCGATCATGTTTGCCGTGGGTAAATTCCGACCTTACATCTTTAACCGGGACTTTGTGATCGTAACAGATCACCATGCGCTCTGTCATTTGCAGACTGCCAAAAACCTGCAAGGCAGGTTGGGGCGTTGGCAATTGCAGTTGCAGGAGTACCGGTATAAGATTCAGTTCAAGAAGGGGAAACTTCACTAGGATGCTGACTGTTTGAGTCGGTATCCAGTGAATGAAGCTGTTGATCCTTCTTTGCCTGATCACGTCGAAGCCGACGTGGGGTGAGGTCATTTACTGGATCCGGTCTGAGGTGGATTGGGTAATGGAGCAGGCCAACGACAGTTGGTGCTCCAAGGTGAAGCGGGAGCTCTCCACCGACCCCGACTCGAACTTAAGGTTCAAGTTCGTGGTGGCAGACAAGTTGTTGTATGCCATCAAATCCATTCAGGATCGTACAAGAACTGTGTTGGTTGTGCCGAGGTCGTGTCAAACCTTCTGCTTGCGGAAGTTGCACGATAGCTCCGAAGCTGGTCACTTCGGAGTGTACAAGACCTACCAACGGTTACGTACTCGTTTCTACTGGTTAGGTATGAAACGTGACACGGTGGAGTATGTTAAGTCATGCTTAGTGTGTCAGAGAGTACGACAGTTCGCAAGAGCTCAAGGATTCTTGCAACCCATAGTTCCTGAATACCCGGTTCATGCCTGGGGAATGGACTTCGTTGGGCCTTTTCCCGCGTCCGTGGGTGGAGTCACCTATGTATTGATCATGGTGGATTACTTCACCCGGTACGGCTTGGCAAAGGCAGTACGAAGGGCTACGGCCGCTTGTGTTGTCAAGTTTCTGAAAGATGAGATCCTGTCGGTGTATGGCACACCGACTACTCTCATCTCGGATCGTGGATCCCAGTTCTGTAGCGAGATTTTTCGAAAGTTCCGGGAGCGCTATAATATAGCGCAGCACTTCACGACGGCGTACCATCCGCAAGCTAATGGGCTTACGGAGCATACGAACAAGACCGTGATGGAAACCATCAAGCGTTACCTTGATCCCCTCAAGGACCAATGTGATTGGTGGGAGAAATTGCGGCCCACCGTGTGGGCCTACAACACTGCGGTGCAGGAGAGCACAGAAGTGTCTCCTTACCAATTGTTGTTTGTGCGTGAGCCTAGGTTGGGGATTGATAATCTCCTTATTAACGGTCCGGTCCGCGACTTGCCTGACCAGCAAGCCGTGGAGGAGCGTGCTCGTCAAAATTTGGCGGCCGCTCAAGCCAGACAAAAGAGCCGGTATGACGCTGGCCGGGTGGAGCCACCCCGGTACCAGCCTGGAAATAAGGTCTGGATAAGGGATATGGCTGGGAAGCGTGGTCCTTATTTTTTAAGTTTTTAAAAGTCTTTGTCTGACCCTCTCATGTTGTTCTACTATGTATAAAATTATGTTGTGCAAAGTTATATTACAGTCAAGCAATATTTAGGGGTAGCTCAATGAATATGAAATTCTTTCTTTTTTAAGATTTTTCTCTATTATTGCAGGTAAAGTGAAAAATTAATAGTTATGGCTACTGCAACCAGAAAGACCAATACTTTGTGGCTTATTGGGTCAGAAGAGACCTCTATCAAGGGATCCAAGTTACCCTCTAATAAACAAGTGCTCAGTGTATTTTTTTATCACCACCGAACCTTAAAAAAGACAATCCGTGAAAGTTCCCGTAGTGCTGTAAAAGAAGCTGCAGTATTTTGGGAAAAAGCCCGAATTCCCATAAGACATGAACAGGACTGTGTTAAGAAGACAGAACAGCTTCATGAGAAGTGGGTCAAACTGAAAAAAAATTGTAATAGGAAAAGTGCTGTTCAGCAAAGTCATGAGAGTCAGTTTAAAGATGACCTCGATAATTTATTTGACATTGCTCATAAGGATGCCCTCACAATGATTACTATTCAAGAAGACAAGGATTTTCTACTTGCACAGAGAGAAAAAGGTCGGCGAGGATGCTTTGGTCAAGTTGACAAAGTTTTGGCTGGAAAGGAATTGAGGATTGACAAACGGAAAAGAAAATTCGAAGAGTTTAAGCAGAAGTGTGAAAACCAACAAAAAGCGTTTGTGGGAAATGTCTTAGATTTCAGCAGTGACAGTGATGATCAAGCTAGTAGTAGTGGAAACAAATACAATGTAGTTCCAAATCAGAATGTCACAATAAGGAAGCAATCCACATCAGAATCACCAACTAAACAAAATAAGAGGGCACATATAAACATTGTCACGCCATCAGTAGCATCGGCATTGGATAGAGCTAAGTTGAGTGACCGTAAAGCTACATTTCTCTTGGCAGCAGCAGCTCAGGGTCTTGGCCACAACATAAAAGATTTTAATCTCAATAGGTCATCAATAAGAAGACAGAGAGGTAGCATACGTAAAAAAGTGGCATTAAGACTAAAAAACGAATTCCACACTTCTACACCACTCGTTGTACACTGGGATGGCAAACTTCTTCTGGATCTAACAGGAAATGAGAAAGTGGATCGCCTTCCTGTGATTGTTTCAGGTTTAGGTGTTAACCAGCTTCTAGGTGTGCCTAAGTTGCAGGCAGGCACTGGGGAGTGTCAGGCAACTGCTGTTGCAGATTTACTTAAAGAATGGGATGTTGTCGATCAAGTGAAAGCTATGTGCTTCGATACCACATCTAGCAACACAGGTCACAGAAATGGAACTTGTATTCTGTTAGAGCAGAAATTGCAGAAGGATCTTCTGTACTTGGCATGTCGTCACCATATCTTAGAACTTGTTCTTGCTAGTGCATTTAATGAAGCCATGGGTTGTACCTCGTCTGGCCCTGATGTAACCATATTCAAGCGATTCAAGCAGTTCTGGGTTAAAATAGATCAGTCATCTTACATGTCTTTAGACAGCAGTGAAACGGTACAGCTTGTGATGAAAGATGAAAAAGACAATGTCATTGAATTCTGTACTAACCAGCTTCAACAAACTGACACTAAAATCAGAGATGATTACAGAGAATGTTTAGAATTAGCTATTATCTTTCTGGGAGGTACACCACCACGAGGTGTGCGATTTTTAGCCCCTGGGGCTGTACATCATGCAAGATGGATGTCCAAAGCAATATACTCACTAAAAATGTGGCTGTTTCGTAACCAGTTTACTCTCGCTGCAAGAGAAGAAAAAGGACTATGCAACATATGTGTCTTTCTTGTTTATGTCTACATCAAGGCTTGGTTCACTGCCCCACTTCCCATTACTGCAGCTTTCAATGATCTACAGCTTCTGCAAAAGCTTAGAGATTATAAAAAAATCAATCCTTCAATATCCAATGTTACTTGCAAGAAATTTGAGGGACATCTTTGGTACTTAAGTGAGGAACTAGTTGGATTGGCATTTTTTGATGACAGTCTGCCAATCAAATCAAAACAGGCAATGCTAAAATATCTTTATGAAAAGGAAGGTGCAGATCAGCCTCTGAAGAGAATCCAAATGAGTGCCAGTGGCTCCGTTAATATGAGAATAGAAGACTTTGTATCGAAGAACTCAATACACTTATTTGACCATCTTGGCATTTCCAAAAGGTTCTTAGAACATGATCCAAAGATATGGCATCTGCGAGAAGACTACAAGCAAGCTAAGGATATCATAAAACATTTACAAGTTGTGAATGACAATGCTGAAAGAGGTGTGGCATTGATGAAAGAGTACAATCCAATATTAACAAAAAATGAAGATCAGAAACAGTATTTGCTTCAAGTTGTGAAAGAACATTCTAGTCGTTATCCAGATTGCAAAAAGACTACATTAGCTACTTTGTAGTCATTACTTGTTTGGTCCAATGTTAATAAAATGTGCATAAATTACATTGTTGTGTTTTAATTGTAACTTATGTATACAAAATAGTTCATTCTAATTATTTCAATATTAGTGACACTAGATAAACAATGGTATATAATTTTAGGAGAATACATAATGATTACGCTATTACGAAAACTTTGAATTCATTGAGCTACCTCTAAATATCAATTAAAATTTATAAACTTTTATGTAGACTATTTTTTTGGTTGGGAGAACAATTCTGGGGGGTCAGAACATGAAATATTTGAATTTAAAAATTACCATATATATCAAAGGACCACCCTACTGGGAAGCTCGGTCAAGCCAAGAAGTGGAATTTCGCTTACAAGGCTGAAATGGGTACGGTGGTCCAGCAGGTTTCCGACCTGGTCTACGAGATCGAATTCGTAGATGGGTATGGTCGGAAGGTGCGGGACCGGTTTCATGTGGATAACTTGAAGCCGTACGTTACCATATGTGGGGTTCGTGAGGAAGATGGCCTTTGTGGCTCTGAAACCTCATCGAACTCTGAAGGGTCCAGTGGTGCTGAGTCTGGGTCAGCTGGAAGGGAGAGGAGGGATGATGTCTCTCCAGGACCTTCTGGCCAGCCTAGCTTGGTGGTGAAGTCAACTGACTCTGAGGCAGAGGAAGCACCTCAGCCCCGGTATTACCTCCGTCCGAGGAAACCCAGGGCTTTTGAGGTTCTGCAAGCTTCCTCTGAAGCTCCAATAGGCACCAGGGTGGTGCAGGGACTTTGGAAGTCCCTGTCCTGGTGAGAGAGAGCAGGTCATTCCCTGGTATGGGATGATGACCTGAATTGGGGAAATAAAGAGTGGGAGCGCAGTGACCCCTGGACTGGGCGCCGCCTGTCTGTCACGGACAGATGGCGGTTGTCCAGGGGGAACTGGGTGGAGAAATCCACAATTCCCAACTGCAAACTCAAAGAGGAGTCTGCAGATGTTATTTCTCCTAAAGATCTCTCTCCTGAGTCTTTCCATAGAGATTCAGGCCGTGTATCTGCTCCTATTGAGGCAGACGACGGTAGAATCTCTATGGTAACAGCAATGGAGGCGGCTAATGTGGTTTTAGCCGCCAAGCCGCCGCTGTTAGCCATTCCGTTGGTGAAATTAGCGGCTGAACACCATCTTGTTTTGAAATTGAAACGAAGACGGACGTTTGCCGCTATTTTAACAAGAAAAAAAGTATTTCACTGTCGGAAAAGCAAAAACGCAGGCCAATTGGATGCTACGAGAAACAAAGTAAGTCCCCAAAGGGGAATTTTCTTTTCCTGCCCTTTGGCAGTATTGTTTTATTGCTTTTGGTGGAGGCATCACCGTAATAATATTGACGGTGATGCTACCGCTGATGGGGACGTAAAGAACACGGTGTTTAGCCGCCCGAATGCCGTGGGACTTGGTGGAGACCAAGTTCTACGGAGTTTGGACGGTGAAATGGTGTTTTTACACGGTTCTGTCCGTGAAACCACCGTGGAAAACGGTTTCGACCGTAAACCACGGTGTTCTAACGGACGGAAGGTGGTTTTTCACGGTAGTGGTCCGTGTAAACCACTCCCCAAGGAACCTGAATTGTCGGTGCCGGTTTTGGACGGTCCAAACACTTGTTTGGCCGTTTCCGACCGTGCGGATCCCATGAAGGACGGTTTTTACCGTGGGTCACAGGATATGCACGGTGGAAACAGGATTTCCTACTGTGGTGTACCGTGGAAATCACCGCCCAAGGTACCGAACGTGAAATTACGGGTTTTGGACCAACCAAAAACATTTTTGGCCGGTTCCGACCGAGCGATTACCGTTGGGGACGGCTTTGGCCGTGGACCGCGGTGCCTGCCCGGCCGGAAAACATTTTTTCGCGGTTTTGGACCGTGGAAAATGTTTCCTACCGTAATAGGTCAAATTCTGATGGTGTTTTTTGATCTTTTTCAGGTAGCCACGGCGGAGAAGGAAGAAACTGGCGGGGGTGGCAGCGGTATCTCCTTCCTCAGTGGATGAGGAATCCGCATCCGGGTGATGCGGAGCTGTTGGAGTCGGATGCCGCTTGCTTCCCGGATTCTTTGGGTCGGGCCATAGCCGACTTGGCCGACGGCGGACCTTTGGGTCTGCTATTGGTTGAGGATGCTGTGGTGACCCAGCCGTCCCCTCAGACCCCTCTATTATGGGTCTGTTTGGGGACGGTTGACACCGCCTCCCACCGTGGGTTCTCCGGTTCTCGGTTCTCCGGTTCTCTGTTGGTGAGCCGGTGCAGGCCAGCACGCCCGTCGAAGAGGTGGCCACCGGTTTGGCGGCTACCTCTTTGGCGAAGTGTGATCCTCCGGCGGACCAAAGCCGGCTAGAATTGGCTAGCCTGGCTGAGGAAAGCAGGGATGGCTTCTTGGAAGGAACCCTGGTCATCGACACGGAGGCGGAGATGGACACCATGGAAGATGGTGTGGTGCCCTTCTCCAGACAGTGGCGAGGCCAACGGATCCTCTCTTCGGAGTCTGAAGGGAGAGGATCAGGCTCCCTGGGTAAACGGTCTGTGACCGGATCCCAGGAGGGTACTCCAGCCCGGAAGGGCAGTCCAATTCCGGTCGACCCTGTTGGGGAGACGGAAGCGGCCTGCCTGGAAAGGCAGGACGAAACCGCAAAGTACCAGATGGCGTCAGGTGGTTTCCTGGCGTCCGACGGGAAACGCTACTTTGTTGGGGAGTACCCTACCCAGCAGTTCCATAAGGACGGTTCAAAAACCAAGAAAAAGTCCGGAGCTGCTAGGTACACCGCCAGAATGAAAGCCCTGGCGAAGAGGGAGGCACAGTTGGAGAGGACGAAGGCTGCCATGGCAAAGTTTATGCCGGCAGTGGGTCTTCTCCCTGTGTCACCAGCTCATCCTGAGGGAGCTGCTGGTGCTGCCTGGCCTGTTGGTCAGCCTCCGGTTTCGGGTCCAACCGAAGCGGGGGCTATCTGTTCAAGCTGGCAGTCTGCAACTCCCAAGAGGGACCGAAGAGCGGAAAAGAAGGCCAATCAGCCTTCTCCTCCCACTCCAAGGAAGAGCACTCACGCCAGTGGTGGTGGTGGTCAGGGACAGAAACATCCCCGCCCCTTCACCCCTCCTTTGGCCAGTAATCCGGTGGGAAAGAAGGCTAAGACCTCTCGTGGAGGTCCAGCCGGCTTTCCCAAAGGAAAGTGGAGCCAGGAGGACCGCTTGCGGTACCACCAGGCACAAGCGGCCAGATGTGCTGCCCTTGTCCTGCGGGACAAGAAGGCTGCACGTCGACGAGAGTTTGAGCTCCAGGCCTCTCAGTTTCCGCCCCTGCGGGAAGCTGATGCCCGGAATCCGCTCAGAACATGGGAACCTCCCGTCGGAGTTGGTGCCACTCCTATTCCGAGTGCCACAACGGCCGCTAGCCAACGGCGTATCGCCCAAAGGATACAAGCTGCCAAGGCACCTCACCAAGGTGCGGCAGTTAAACCTGTTGGTGGCAAGGGTCAGCCGACCCTTGCCCCGGAGAAGAAAAGATATCTTCCCCGAGATGGAAAGGGGCGCTTCGTGGCGACACAAGCATCCTCGACCGTCGGTTCGGCTACGGGAGCTAGTTCAAAGACTAGTACGGCTTTGGCTGGAAAGTCTGCGACTAGTTAGTCCGGTCAATCGAAGGGGGCTAACCACCTTCCTAAGACTGACCGGCCCGGTAAGTCTGTGAGCTTCGGTGCGTCCAGCTCCCAGCCCGGTCAACCTTCTTCTCATGAGAAGAAAAAAAAGAAAAAGAAAAAGAAGGGCAAGAAGGCCCGTCATGAGAAGAAGGGAGGTCCGAAAGCTTCCACTCGTGGGTCCCAGGGGACTGGTGGTGGTGGAAGTATCGGGACGGAGGAGGAGGAGTC
Source organism: Brachycybe producta (assembly GCA_036925085.1). Taxonomy (NCBI): domain Eukaryota; kingdom Metazoa; phylum Arthropoda; class Diplopoda; order Playtdesmida; family Andrognathidae; genus Brachycybe; species Brachycybe producta. Next base: position 1,433,477 of record JAUPFP010000026.1, on the reverse strand, counting down.
CCGACACGGTGTGACTATGTCGGCCGGGAGCCAACTGCACCATACCCGTCAGAGTAAGACGGCGCGGATGGATGATAGGTCAATGCGAGATGTTGTTCTCGGTATACCTTCATCCTCCCAGAAGGTGGTGGCGGTACCGAACTTATTAGTTCGGTCGGTGGGAACTTTCCACCGGGTCAGCTCACCGTTACCTAGCGGTGGGGGCAGCCCGGCGGGGAAAAATGACGTTTCTGCCAAACGTGGTCCCGTGCCTTCCGTAGGAAGGACACCCTTTTCTCCGGGTCCCGATGATGGGGTCTTTGCTGCCCTAGGACCGGAAGAAAGAGCCAAGTCTCCCGAGCCCGAGGGCGAGGGTCGACGCTTTGGTGCGGAGCCTCCGTATTCAGAAGGAGAGGTCTTTCTGAATAACCGTCTTGGTCTGTGGCAGGACCAGCCGGGAATGGAGGGGTACCAATTCCACGGATAGTATCGTCTGGGGAGCCACTCCCAGTTCCATGGACAACGTCGTTGCCGTCATTTGCCATGCGATATGTGCTAGCATTTGGCAGTACGGACTATCCGGTGTTGCTGGTCGTCAACCCGGTAAGGAGATGCTTTGTTGTTTTAGACGTGGTGGGGACAGGAGCTGGGCTCGTACGTATAGCCCAGCTCGCGGCCCCATACGTCCAGCGTCTCCTTGGCTGCGACTTGGAAGGAATGGTGGGGGAATTTGTAACCCACCCTCTACGAGGTAGCGTGTCCGATTCCTCGGCCGCCCTCGTAGACCTTCTGACAAGTCGGACTCTTCGCCAGAGTCCGCAGCTTGACACACTTGCCGTCGAAGAGTTTCGAGAGCAGGAGGTGTTAATACTCAGGGGGACTGACTTCGATCTCGGTCTCGGGTGGAGAAACACCCGGATGTGTTCGTGGTGGATACATCGGTGGATGTTGGAGTGGATGGTAGCTCCGATGGATCCACCACCGAGGAAATCAGTCTGAAACTGAGTGGGGGTCATGGGCGCAATCCTTGCTGGCTCGGCCGACCTGATCCCGGGGCGGATCAGGGAAGTTGAGAGGATTGTGACGACCCAGTTCTGCTCCTTTTGGAGCAGAACTAAATTCCCATGTCGTCTGCTAGGCACTTGTAAATTGGTTGCCAGGTAGACGACAAAATTGCCAGCAAGGGTCCCTGTCCTCCCCCAGGTGGAGCAGCCTGGGGGTGATATATATGGCGGCGGCCATTATATCTGGGCAGTGGAAAGTTCACCCTTATGCTGTGTGCATGTGGTTCTGTAATTGCTCTCATCAATCAACAGGTGGCCAAGATGGCCACCATTCATCTTTTCCTTTGTTGTGAATAGAGATCTATGACCTCTTCTCCTGGTTTTTAGTAGCCAGGAGAATCATCATTGCCTTTTGCTATGCTCTCTGCTGGTTATTTAACCAGCAGATATTGCAGCCATCTTAAGTGAGTGTTTTGTTATTTATTCTGTGTGAATAAATTATATTATTTATTATTTTCACTCACCTCTGTGTTCGTGTCTTTATTTATACTTAAATATTACTGAGGAAGTTACCGCGGGGAGGGTCGGGGTTTTCGGTGGGTTTTCACCGTCACCGCCACCGTCCTGTCCGGCATGTTCTACGTCCTGTCGGCCGGTGCTTCGCGCGCGGTTTATCTACGGTAAGATCTATCGGGGATTTACCGTGGATTCCTCGTCCTGTTCGGCGGTCTTTCGTCTGTCGACTTGCGGCGAGGGAAGGGACCTCCGACCGGCGCTACCTGTGGCACGGACGGTTACAAGAGGAGGGCTGGTCAGCGCTTCGACCCGTCCCAAGGAGGTCAAGCGACGGTAAGTTAAGCGAAATTTACCGTGGGCATTGTAACGGCCGGTCGGGTTGTTACACAAGGTCAACTATATGTTGCACTCTCCCAATCCAAGAAATTTCTTTTCCTCCGCCCTTTTATGACGTCAGCCCAAGTAACAAACCCAATTAGAAATTGATGACGTTCATAAAAGGGCTGAGCAAAAGAAATTCTAATGCTATGCACAATTGCCCGTGATAAACTGTAATTTAATTTTGCTACTATTATCCCCTCCCCTTTTTATATTTGAAAGAGAAAATGAGTTTTTCATTTTCTCTGGTGTGCGCATGCGCGTCGTTTGTTACTTTTTTACTCCTTTCATTTCAATTTCAGTCACCCCCTCCCCCTTTTTTCTCCCTCCACGTTTCTCTATCTCTCCCCACCCCTTCTACACTTTCCAACCTTTTCCCCTCTTCAATTTAATATCATGGGGTTCTTGTATGGGGAGTGCGCAACATATAGTTGACCTTGAGAAAGAAAGCGGTTCATTTAAATTTAAATTTTTATAAATTCCGACGTGCTTCAAGGTTTTTGTCTTTGTTTGTACAACGTTGGGTCAGACAGACAGAAAGACGGTGTTTAATATATATACAGTATATATAATAATTGTATTATGTGGACAATGAAAATTTTCTTTGCAATATTTATGAAACAGTATGGTGCAAATGATTACACAAAACTCAAGATTACATACATGTATTATAATATAATTCATGTGAAGTGTATGTCTATTGTATTGTTGGCTAATACATCTTGCTTCGTAGAAGTGTATAAACAAAAGTAACAGTTTCGACTGTTATTGTGGAACGAATGCATATTTTACAGTGTTATGAAAACATGCAACATAGCCTACCCTCTGGAGCAGCGTTCGCCAACCAGTGATCCGTGGACCACTGGTGGTCCGCAGAAAAATCCGGACAATATTTTCATTTTTTTTGTTTTATTAATAATAAAACAAAAAATATTCTAATAAATTCTTATATTCTGAATGACAATTTTCGCCTTTATATTGCACTAAATTCATGAAATGTACTAGAGTCTAGTACAGTTCTCGTAAAATACGGCACGCGAGAGAGCTACATTTCGTTCAGTATCCCCCCACGCACGTACCCTTCTCCCCTAAGCTTCAATTATTTTCTAATAATATATTTTAAACTAACTTTAATAATTTTGTTACAATTAAACAACCTTTAAAAATTTTCTATTAATAAAATGGAAGTTCTCTGATCCATATTTGACAAACGTATTTATCTTTTTTTAAAAAAATCAATGTTAGTGGTCTGCGGGATTTAAAATTTTGAATTTAGTGGTCCGTGAGGTCTGAAAGGTTGGCGACCACTGCTCTGGAGGTTTTTTTTTTTAAAAAAGAAATTGAAATTCATTTTCAAATTTGTGTAACACCCTGTAAATCGTGATCCCGCCAAAACCATAGCCTGGGGGGTAAACAACTCTCAACCGTCCCTCCCTCCTCTCTGACTCACCTTTCTGACTCATGCCCAAGTGGCGGATTGATACATAAAGGACCATGGTCACTTGGACCTGGTTACACCTCGCAGGTGTACACAGGTCCAAGGTATAAAAGGACCATGTTCCTCTTTGTTCCTCAGTTCTTTCCTTTGCCTGTTTTTGCGATACATTCCAAATCATGGGCCTGAGGATTTCCAGTTAGTATTTTACTATTCACCCTTGTATCTGTACTTCTTACAAGGAATGAATAAAAGTGTTGTAATAAGAAGTAGCGTTGTCTCTATGTCTTTATGTTAATAACTTCTCTTCAGAGGCCGGAGGTTTCATAGGGCAGGAGCTATACGATTCTCAGCAGCTACAACATCTTCTCTAGTCGGAATACCGATGGAGAAGATGTATATCAGCATCAACCGGAAGAGAGAGAGATGGCCGCCACTCTCCTGCATCGATTTCACCCCCATGCAGAAGAGTGACTACAATCTATCTCCATCCAGCTCTCTCTACAGCTCGGATCTTCTCTGTGCAGGTGTCATACTGCTCAGAGAGGAAACGAAAAGTAGAAAATGTCATCTAAAGGTTGGTAATAAAATATTGGTTGATGTCAAAAGCTCACATTTGGTGGAGGTGCGGGGTATAGCTCCATCTGCCTTCTCCGACCTGTAAACAGAAGCCGTCCTTTGTCCTAAGTCTCGTGATTGTGCCTCACGAGGCTTCGTCCGTCCTTTCTATGTTGGAGCCACGTATGGAGACCCTCGATAGCGTCAAAGTCAACCGCGTGGCGCCTGTCTGTAAAACCGCGTATGGAGACCCTCGATCACGTCAAAGTCAACCGCGCGGCGTCCTTTGTGTTGGAACCACGTGTGGAGACCCTCGATAGCGTCAAAGTCGACCACGTGGCGCCTTTGTAAAACCGCGTATGGAGGCCCTCGATCACGTCAAAGCCAACCGCGCGGCGTCCTTTGTGTTGGAACCACGTATGGAGGCCCTCGATAGCGTCAAAGCCAACCGCGTGGCGCCTTTTTATGTTGGGACCATGTATGGAGGCCCTCGATCACGTCAAAGCCAACCGCATGGTACCGTTTTTGTGGAATCGCGAAAGAGACTTGTGGCTACACACACCACGTGTCGACCGCGCGATTCTGTGTCCTGTCCTTAGAGACACGTGGGAACGAACTTTTGTCTGCTGACCGCTTAGCACTCGGAAAGTGGACAACCGTTTGGACACACGTGTTTCCGTCCGTGTTTTTGTATTTCATGTTTCCATTACAATCACCCACTGTCACCTTCACTCTTCTTTAATTTTCAAAGTGAAACCCACACCACGTGGGCAACACTTTACACAAATTCTTCTTACTCTCCGAGAGGAGTTTGCAGTCTCACTATGAGATGAGCAAACAAATCTCATCTACTAATCTATTCACCTATTAATAGGCTTTTAAAGGACGTGTGTGTCTTTTAAAATGTCCTATTATCTTCACTCTTCATCTTTAATTTTCAAGCAAGATTCTCCCTAACTCTATCTCATTGTTAGGGGGCTTACAAGCTTAAAACACACTTTTTCTAGCCACGTGGGACTTTCTTGTCCCCCCTTTTCTTTGTTCTTTGTTTTTACACTTGTGTTTCCCTTGGGACCCTCTATGTCCCAAGTCATGTTCTTCAATTTCTTCATCATCATCACCTCAATGCATCATCACATGAACTTTCTCCATTGGACAGCACTGAAGCCCGGCCGCCATCTTGGATCGACCGGACACTCTTCAAAAAGCGCCAACGGAGCGGTTTTTCGCTCCATGTGACTCATTGTTGTACCTTCTCTCATCTTTTTGTGTTCTCTTCTCTTCTCTTCTCTTCCAGAGGGTTGCACTCACGCGCCCCCTGGCGGAGTTCCTCTTGTTAGAGAAAACTTCTCTTTTTCTTTGAATTTTCTCTCTTTTTGTGTCTTTCTCCTGGCCACCATAAAAACGTGCCCCGGAGGAACTTTTCAATCACCAATTTTTGGACATTGCAATAAACTGACCGGAAGTGGCCACCACAGCGCCACCTACGGACTTCTTCATTCTACTCAACATAGTCCCTCACTGGGCACTGACTCTGTCTTTTTCATCCAGAGCCATCCAGCAGTGAGGACTCAAAATTTCTTCAGCCTGAATATTTCTTCTGGTTCACCAAGCATTTAGCTTGTTGAACACACTTCAATTTCTACACTGTTTTACTGTTTTAATAAAACTAAATTAAAACTTTTGATGTGCGGGCACCGCACCTAAGTTTTAAACTTCCAAAGTAAAACAGCTTTCTTTTCTTGCTTCTTTGGAGAGTTCAGCCATCTTGAACTTCTCCTTTGTTTGTTCCTTTAAAAAAGTTCAGCCATCTTGAACTTTTTGTTCTTTGTGTGGTCTTCACACACACACTCTTCATTCTTGTTTCCAAGTAAAACTAAGTGCGGGCACCGCGCTCTAGCTTTACTCTTCATATTGCTTGCCTCTTCTTCAGGCAACTGCAATACACTTCCATTTCTAATTCACTTTCCGCAGTGCAATTTCGATTGGGTGGTGTACCACGCTCGCAATTGCATTGTACATCTGTTGTTTCTTCATCGAGACTTTTGGGGATTCTTATAACCTCCACGTGGTCACCAAATACCACGTGTAGAGAGAGATCTTACCAAAATTGATACTCAATAAAGAATTTACAAACACACTGTACCAGTTGGGATCGTCACACCCAACTGAAGAACAACGCCAACACCAACACAGCCACTTAAACAACGATACCATCTTTATTAAACGTAGGGAAACTATCGTCACTCAGTGTATAAGGGTACGATAGTGTCGGTTGCCGACGAAAAGACTGCAATCTACAGCGAGATCAACGGCCAAACCTACATAACACCGACTTACATTGATCACTACGTGTTACACAAGCCTTAACATAATGGATGCTCACCCACGACTAACTGGGACCGCCCGGAGAGCTCTTCCGCACTCCAGGGGAAGCATATATCCATCAGCATTATGGAGGACCTATGCAACATCACAGACATACGATACACAATACGCCGCATCATCACGTGTGGCTGTCCCACTCGGACCCACCATAGATCCAGTTATTCAACCTGGGACCTGGTGGGTGCCACGAAGTGGCGGCACCCAAAGTAATGATGTGCATCAACAGTCTACACGGCGCACGGCTCGGTCCACAAACAATAGTACATTTCGACGCCTAATGTCGTCCACATGTTACTCCAGATATCAACAGGAGCGACCTCCGCTACTACCGGATCCACTTCCTACCCAGTCGTGTGATGGTTGCAAACTCAACACCATCATGCATCAACTTAATGAACTAAAAATACAGATCACTCACATGATGATTAGTCATAATGACACCCAACCGCCGCCTGCGCCACCACCGACTACATGTACTACAACACCACAATATCGTAGCGAAGCAGATAACTCTCCGCCGTACGCTGTCGGGCACCGAGAGCCGTACGAGCCCTGCTACGATTCATACTACAGACGACATGTACCAGGTCCATATACGATACCTGAAGAGCGCGCGTACTATGTACCGCGCTATACAAACTATGAGCGTACAGAACATCAGTACGCGCACCCGACCTATGATTTCACAAGGGAGGCCTCCGATACGGACCACCGTAGTGTGGTCATGGTACCGGACCTGCCCCCTGAGACAACCAATTATGACAGAGCACCGGCCGGCATGCCAATAATGATGGTCAACTACATCCCGGAGTTGACTTGGGGAATGGATGACCTAACTACCTGGCATGGTACCCTTGAGGTCATTAACCTCGCCACCGCCGCCTTGGGTTGCACCGCCAATGAGGTGGTCGCCATCTTGGCCCCAGGTGGTGGGACGTCACTCCAAGGGCGCCCCTGCTGCCGCCGGATGCTGAAAGACCTATATAGACAACTGAAGAATACTTGCATGCCCCAAGAGATAGGAGATCATAGTGTCAGTGATGACAGTCCGAAAATCACTGTCACTATCAATGGCAAAGAGGTCCGCATGCTCGTAGACACCGGAGCTCATGGTAGTGTAATATCCAAGGCACTTGCAAAGCAGCTCCAACTCAACATCAAGCCTATGGCCCATCCGCCAAGGATTGAGGGAGTTGGAGGAAACACCATCGCCGTGGCAGGGCAAGTCTCCGCTACTGTGGAAATTGCCAAACAATCTGCCACGGGCCGCCTGCTGGTTATCACTGGCCCACCCGACGCCATCTTAGGCCGAGACCTGGGTAGGGCACTGAAGCTCCTTGTGTCTATGCAGACCAATAAAGTCTACTTAGAAGACGACCTTTTTGAATCAGCACTCCGAAGGCAGAGTATTCAGGCGTACGTCAAGAGTGCCCTGGAAGAAATCACGCCAGCCACTCTTGGGGAGTCGGACACCGCTCCCATTGAAGTCAAGCTTATGCAGCAACCGAACGAATACCTAGTAGTCAAAGGGCTAACACAGCTCACTGGCCATGGGACAACACTAGTGGAGGTAGAGGCCTCTGGGATCCTCACAGATCAGGATCTTTTCGTGGTCTCTCCTGACGAGAAGCTACGCGCCTCGAGGGGGGTCTGGGTGGCCCCCGGCATTATGCAAGGCCGTAACAGCAACAGCTTCCTAGTCGAGGTCCTGAACACTACTACGGGGCCATTGACCCTGGCCTCCGGCGAAGTGATAGCCCACGTACAAAAAGACTACTGTTTCGAAACGGTTGAAGTAAAGACCACTTCAAACGCTGACCCGATCATGACAAAAGAGTCAGGCGCTAAATTCGATGAAGCAATGCAACTCGGGCCTCGATTACGTAATGGCCAGAGGCGCATTCTAATGGATCTTTTGAGATCCTATCGAGATGTCTTCGCGCTAGAAACGTCGGAACTTGGATGTACCAACCTCACGGAACACCGAATCGATACTGGCGATCATGCACCCGTGCGGGAACCCCTCCGAAGGAGTGGCCCCGAGCAGCGGGAGATCATCCGGAAGACAGTCGAGGAAATGCTCAAATCCGGAGTAGCCAGCGAATCCAAGTCTCCTTATGCTTCAGCAGTAGTCCTGGTGAAGAAGAAGGATGGACAGTGGCGTTTCTGCGTCGACTATAGACGCCTGAACGATATCACCAAACCAGACAATTACCCACTACCCCGAATCGATGATGCTTTAGACTCGCTTCGGGGGTCGAGAATCTTCGCGACCCTCGACATGATCTCCGGCTATTGGCAATTTGAGGTCACCAAAGAGGATAGGGAGAAGACCGCGTTCATCACACCCGGTGGGCTGTTCGAATTCAATCGGATGCCCTTTGGTCTGCGTAACGCTCCTGCTACTATGCAGCGTGCCCTGGATATCCTTTTGGCTGGCCACAAATGGGAGACTTGTCTAGTCTACCTAGACGACATCATCGTATTCGGCGCGACTTTTGAACAGTTTATGGAAAGGTTGGACTGCGTCCTAGGACTCCTAAGAGAGGCGGGGTTGAAGCTTCACCCCAAAAAGAGCTTCTTCGGCTACGACGAAGTCCTCTACCTGGGACACATCATCTCCAAAGAAGGAGTGCGTCCAGACCCGAGGAAAGTGGTTGCCATCTCCGACTTAGCGGCGCCTACTAATGTCAAGGAGGTGAAGCGATTTCTGGGCATGGCCGGTTTCTACCGGCGATTTATTGTTAACTTTGCCCACATCGCTAAACCACTCACGGATATGACCAAAAAGGGGCTGCCCTTTTTATGGACGATCGACAGAGAAGCAGCATTCACTCTGTTAAAGACTAAACTTGTCACCGCGCCAATATTGGCCATTTACGACCCAGATGCCGAAATCAAAATGCACACCGACGCCTCTGCTTACGGCATCGGAGCTATCCTCTACCAACAGTCACCATCTAAGGAACTGCAGATCCTGGGTGGTGTCTCTCGAGTGCTCCGAGACGCCGAATTAAACTATTCAACAACAGATAAAGAGTGCCTCGCAGTGGTGTACGGCATCGTCAAGTTTAGACCTTATCTCTTTAACAAAGCCTTTGTCATCGTCACCGACCATCATGCACTGTGCTACTTAAAAACCGCACAGCGACTCCAAGGACGCCTGGGTCGCTGGCAGCTACTGCTCCAGGAATACGACTACACCGTAGTCTACAAAGCCGGCATCACTCACGTGGATGCAGATTGCATTTCACGGAGTCCGGTGGACGTTCCTGAAGACTGGAAGCTGCAGGCTACCCCAGATGACCTCGACGACAGCGTGGTTTACGCAGTCACTTTGCGTTGGGATTGGTCGGTTGAACAAACAAGAGACCCGAACGTGACACAGATTAAGACCGAACTTCGCAACAATCCAAGTACCGAGCTTCACCATACCTATGTCATCATAGACGAGGTTTTGTGTGCCCTTGTCTACCAGGGCAGCATAACACCCAAGCTCGTGACGGTGGTACCCAAACATCTGGTACCCGAAGTTCTGAGACTCTTACACGATAGTCCTGAACCCGGACATTTCGGCCAGGATAAGACATTAGAAAAGGTGTGCCAACGGTTCTTTTGGCCAACCTGGAAGCAGGATACCATCGAGTATGTGCGCACGTGCGAGATATGCCAAAAGTGCAAGACACCACAGTCCAAGCTGCCCGGGTTCCTCCATGAAATGGAAATTGGAGACCCAGGTGAATGCTGGGGAATCGATTACATCGGTCCCCTGCCAAAATCACTGGGTGGTGTCAAGCACATCATCCTGGCAGTGGATTACGCCACCAGATTCTGTTTCGCACGAGCTGTGCACAGCCAGTCGGCCAAAACAACTAAGAATTTCCTCCAAGATACGATCGTGTATCTTATCGGGATGCCCAGGAGGATAATCACCGACCGGGGAACACCTTTTACAGCTAAAGACACACAAGCGCTGTGTGACGAGCTGGGAATAAAGCACGCCACCACGACAGCGTACTTTCCGCAAGGAGACGGTCTTGCGGAAAGGACCAACAAAACTATAATGCAGACCGTCAAGAGACTCCTGACGCCTGAAAAAGGACAGCGGGATTGGTATTTCCATCTCCAAGCCGCCACCTTCGCTTACAACACCGCGACCCATACGTCAACGAAGTTCTCGCCATACCGCTTAATGTTTGGAAGAGAGGCCCGACTACGAATCGACAATCGGGCACCTCTCCTACCGAAGGTTATGGATTCAAACCCTGCAGCACCTTCTGTGGTTGCCACGGAAGAGGTCGAGATCGCAAGGGCCAACCTGCACGAGGCCCATTTGCGACAGAAGAAGTACTATGACGCAAGACGGAAAACTCCACACACGTATAAAATCGGAGACCCAGTACTCGTTCGAGACCAACGCATCGTGCCTGATGAGACCAAGAAACTACGTTACTCGTACAGGGATGGTTACACGGTAACCAAAATCATCAGCGACACGGTGCTCGAGCTGGAGCACGAAGATACGTTTGGAAGATTGATTCGAGACACGGTGAACATTGTGCATATCAAGCCAAAACAACTGAGGACAGTTGTTCAAGGGTTGGAGGGGGAAGACAAATCCAGCTCCCCACAACAAGAGGAACCTACCTCCTCACCACAATAAACCAATAACCCTATCAACAACCCACACAACCTAAATTTTTTCTTTCGGTTGTTTATATCATCACATTGGTCACTTGCTGACACACACCAATATAAACAAACAACAACGTGTGTGACCACAAACATTCACACACCCCTGCTCACATTTCACCACTCGAATCTGATTCCAATGGGGAAACTTTCGTACACTGCGTTTGGGGACCAGGTCGTCTGACAACAATAACAAACAACAGTGGAAGAACGGCGTTTAATACTCAGAAACCGACACCCCGCGAGCCTCCAATAACAAACAAATTGGGTGGCTTATTGGAGTTCCAGCCAGCTTCGTGGAATTATACGATTTCCATGGGACCCTGGAATTTCACACCTCGATGGGGAAGTCGGGAAACACAAGTATATAGCCAACGCCAGGCTGGTCACCAGCACTTCGGAAACAATTCTGGAAGAACAAGGATGTCACAGTGCAACGAAACAACGGGAAGCCAGGACGATGCCATCCCTGACCCATCTACTAGGATGGACTCGGATGACACGACAACGCAGCAACTCGGCATCGAGGAAGTCGGGGACGACACAGCGTGCGCCGTCGACCTAACGACGTCAACTGCCTCGTCTCGCCATATCGCCGCAGCCTCAGCAACCCCCGTACTAACTTTGCCGCAAGTGACACAACCTTTTCGCATACCAACAGTCACTACCAGGAGACTACCGGTATATCGACCGCTTCGTCAGGAAGCACGATGTGAAAGATTGCTAAATAATTGCTGGGCACTCTGGCAACGACAGGTGCGGCCCGCGAACACCTATTACATCGGTCATTATGACCTGATGGAGGGATTTCCGCGCCTCTACATACCGGAGGAAGGGCGCTACGTTGTAGGAATGTCATACTACCTGCAACTCTCTATGGCCGTCGTAATTCCGTCCACCCGGTACATCGAAATATACCAGTTTGCCGAGCAGCCCATCACTCCAGCATTGGGCGCCCTTCAGCAGGCTTTCTTTAACAGTCTCCTGGGAGTTCCACTTAACGGAGCATACAGCATTGCCCGAATGATCGTTTGGAGGACCCGCGCCACTTACCAGGCCGCCATCCTGTGGGACGCCGTTTACGGTGTCCTCACCGGGCAACCACCGGCCCGACTGATCACCGCCGACGCCACCGTCCACCGAAGTTTCATGGAAAGTCTCCGGGGCTTCGACAACGGATGGATTGTCGCCGCCTGGGAATCTTATCATCCCTGGCTGCGGAGCCACCTCCTCCACTCACCGTCAGACCCCCTACAAGCACTTCACGGATATGTTTCGGCATGTACATGTGCATGCAATCAACCAACGTGGGTATAGATTAGAAAACCGTGTGGCCACCGCCAATTGGGGTGGTGAGCTCGAAAAATATAAAAAAAAAAAAAGAAAAGAATTCTGTTATAACTGCTTTATGTATAAATAAGTATTTCTTGTAAATTTCCATAGGAACTCGCCACCCAGCGAGTATTAATTGTGTTTGCCTTTTTATTTTCAGAATTTGCATTTTCAAAGGGCGCTGACACTTTGGTGCCAGTGCCTTTCCATAACCACCTCTGTACACGGTAAGTCCTCAGCCACCCATGTCTCCCCGCTGCGTAACTTGAAAACCTTCCACCCTTGGCTGGAGTACGAGGACGTACTCCAAGCAAAGTTGGAGGGTATGTAACACCCTGTAAATCGTGATCCCGCCAAAACCATAGCCTGGGGGGTAAACAACTCTCAACCGTCCCTCCCTCCTCTCTGACTCACCTTTCTGACTCATGCCCAAGTGGCGGATTGATACATAAAGGACCATGGTCACTTGGACCTGGTTACACCTCGCAGGTGTACACAGGTCCAAGGTATAAAAGGACCATGTTCCTCTTTGTTCCTCAGTTCTTTCCTTTGCCTGTTTTTGCGATACATTCCAAATCATGGGCCTGAGGATTTCCAGTTAGTATTTTACTATTCACCCTTGTATCTGTACTTCTTACAAGGAATGAATAAAAGTGTTGTAATAAGAAGTAGCGTTGTCTCTATGTCTTTATGTTAATAACTTCTCTTCAGAGGCCGGAGGTTTCATAGGGCAGGAGCTATACGATTCTCAGCAGCTACAACATCTTCTCTAGTCGGAATACCGATGGAGAAGATGTATATCAGCATCAACCGGAAGAGAGAGAGATGGCCGCCACTCTCCTGCATCGATTTCACCCCCATGCAGAAGAGTGACTACAATCTATCTCCATCCAGCTCTCTCTACAGCTCGGATCTTCTCTGTGCAGGTGTCATACTGCTCAGAGAGGAAACGAAAAGTAGAAAATGTCATCTAAAGGTTGGTAATAAAATATTGGTTGATGTCAAAAGCTCACATTTGTATTGTAGTTTAATGAAATAAAGGAACATAAGAACATTTGTAGTTTTACTATCAGTTTATCAGATTATTAGTACATACTGTACACGTAACACAATTGACAGATTAGTCAGTTATATGATGCACTTTTCATAATGGAGGTAGTAAGCTATTTCAACCATTTTAACTAGGGATGCATGAGCAGGGTGGCGTGGTTTTATCCATTATGTTAATCACAATGGTTAAAACCACGCCACCAACCAAAACCACGGTTAAAATCATAGTTTCAGAGACAGACCTGGGATATTATATATATAATATATATATATATATATATATATATATATATATATATATATATATATATATATATATATATATATATATATATATATATATATATATATATATATATATATATATATATATATATATATATATTAAGCCAGGTCTGTGTATGTTTGTGTGTGTTTAACGCTGTACAAACCTTGAAGCACGTCGGAATTTATATAAATTTAAATGAATTAATGAACCGCTTTTTTTCCCCATCCAAGAACCCCATTGATATTAAATTGGAGAGGGGAAAAGGTTGGAAAGTGTAGTAGGGGGGAGAGCGAAACGGGGAGGGGGGAAAAGTGGGAGGGTGTGACTGAAATTGAAATGAAAGGAGTAAAAAAAGGGAAAAACGCTCACCAGAGAAAATGAAAATCTCATTTTCTCTTTTAAATATAAAAAAGGGGAGGGGATAATAGTAGCAAAATTAAACTAGAATTTATCACAGGCAATTGTGCCCAGCATTAGAATTTTTTTTACTCCGCTCTTTTATGAACGTCATCAATTTCTAATTGGTTTGTTACTTGGTCTGACGTCATTAAAAATGCGAAGGAAAAGAAATTCTAATGCTGGGCACAATTGCCTGTGAATTTTGCTCCCGTCATTTATGACGGGTTACCCCACTAGTATATAATATTATATTATATTAGTATTTGATCTTTCATTAAAAAATGAAAATATGCGCACAATATGCAAAATGCAAAAATATACACTTCCCAGTGTGGGAGTCTTAAGCCCCGTTTTCACGATGATAGTTGTCACGATAGTTGCTGTCATGAGAGCAATTATCGCGAGAACTATCCTTGTGAAAACCACATGATAGTCACTATCACACTATCTCGTTTGACTAGATAGTTGATTTTACTGTCGCGATAGTAATAATTGTTGTGTGACCGCTTTTAGGGAAATATCCACTTGTAGGGAAATTTGGCTTCTGGAGGTAGAGAGGTAACACTGTTGTTGACTCAATGATATCTATGAAGTAGACGTCACACTGTCATATGACAGAACTATCACATTACTTCAAAACGTGTAGACGGTTGCTATCGTGAGAGTGAACTATCGCAACTTTCATGACAGCTACTCTCACGTTAGAACTATCGCCGTGAAAATGAGGCTTTATAGTCAGTGTAGTAATTTTTTTTTGTAGTAATTTTTATGGTTTAAACTAAAAAAATCAGGTTTAAACCAAAAAACCGGGTTAATTTTTTTTTTCTTCAAACCTAAAAAAAACCAGCCACCCTGATTATTTTATGAATTTTTTTTTACAGCATCTTGTTATTTGTTTGTTATTATTGTGACCAAAGTCACCAATAACTAACTGCAATTCTGTAAAACCAATCAGTTTGCCAATTTTGAATGTAACTGTTACGACCATCTGAAATTATTATATATATAATATCCCAGGTCTGTGTGTGTGTGTGTGTGTGTGGAGTTTACAAAAACCATTGAAGCATGTCGGAATTTATATAAATTTGAATAAATGAACCGTTTTTTTCTCAAGGTCAACTATATGTTGAACTCTTCCTTTGGAAAGTGTAGAAGGGGGGGGGAGAGAGAAAAGTGGGAGGGGTGACTGAAATTGAAATGAAAGGAGTAAAAAAAGGAAAAAACGACGCGCATGCGCACAATTGCCTGTGAATTTTGCTCCCGTCATTTATGATGGGTTACCCCACTAGTTATATGAATAGTTGAATTCAAACAATTCCACCAACTGTCATAACGGCCCACAACAATGAACTACTAAAGAAAACATCATCACCTAATGTGCTTCTAAAAACAGTAAAGTACCAGTATTGTATTACAGTTAAGAGAAAATTTAAACATTTAAAATGATATATTTTAGTGACCACCCCGGTCGCACTATGATTTTAAGGTCTGAAATTTGTTTAAATAGCCACTTTGATGACTGGCACTTATTTCTTGTCACATAGCTCTCGAGCTGACTGCAGTTTTAAGCAGCTATTACACTAGCAACTTTTATGCCACAGTCACACTAGGCTGGTTTAACAGCTGCTGGTTGCTGCTGGCCGGTTGTAGCACTCTAGCAGCATAGTCTGAACTGCTACTAGCAGCTGGTGAAGTTGGACAAGTCCAACTTTAGCAGCTACCAGCTGGTCATGTGACTCCCTTCCTGCTGCTGCCATCTAGTGTGAACTTTTTGTTGCTAGTAGTGACACTAGTGGTAGTTGAAACTCCACTGCTTGGGTTGGTTGTTGTAATGCCGCAGTCACACTAGGCTGGTTTCCCAGCTGCTGGTTGCTGCTGGCTGGTTGTAGCGCTCTAGCAGCATAGTCTGAACTGCTACTAGCAGCTGCTTTCTCCAGCGGGCTAGTGATTTTAACAGCGGCTGGTGAAGTTGGACATGTCCAACTTTAGCAGCTACCAGCTGGTCATGTGACTCCCTTCCTGCTGCTGCCATCTAGTGTGAACTTTTTCTTGCTAGTAGTGTCACTAGTGGTAGTTGAAACTCCACTGCTTGGGTTGGTTGTTGTTAAGAGTTTGTGATTTTGCAAGACAGTGATTGGATGACTTGCACTGCTAATACCAGCAGTGACTGGACAAGTGTGAACCCAAAGCAGCTGCTGCTTGCTGTTGCTGCTAATAGCCAGCAGCAACCAGCGGCTTGTAAACCAGCCTAGTGTGACTGCCGCTTTAGAGTTTGTGTTTTTGCAAGACAGTGATTGGATGACTTGCACTGCTAATACCAGCAGTGACTGGACAAGTGTGAACCCAAAGCAGCTGCTGCTTGCTGTTGCTGCTAATAGCCAGCAGCAACCAGCGGCTTGTAAACCAGCCTAGTGTGACTGCCACTTTAATGCAATAAAATGTGCAATGTGACATATAACTTCCTTGTTTATATTGTGATATGACATGCACCTTGATAAAACTTTCCTTTTAACTAGTGTCAAACTCAAGCCTCATTGTGTTGCACATGTTCAACTTCGAGAGACTTTTCAAGTAAAGTTTCTGACAAACAACCAATCAGGCAGTTTGCTGAAAATGATATATGTAACGTTGAACGAATTCCCGGTTTCATGACTTCCGGTTTATGAACTTCCTGTTAGTTGATTACAATATGAACACAAACCAAAGGATGGAAAGTGGATGGAAAGTAATTTTACTTTTTAGCTGCATTTTTACTGGATATCCAGAATAGAATTGCAATTTTAAAATTCGGTAAAATGCGGATTAAAAGTAAAATGGCTTCTGATACCGTACCGTACCGTGTTTTTAAAAAAAAAATTTTATTTTTTATTATTCTACAGTCAAGAATCTTCATTCATATATACTTAAATGGTTTTATTCTTAAATTTATACATATATATATATATATACATATATATATATATATATATATATATATATATATATATATATATATATTGAATTAATTTTTATTGACCCGAATGTCGGCCCCTTGACATAAACGAAGTTTTGAAAACTTGATTGGCAACTAGGTTGCATAGTGTGATATATAAGCTTACTTATTACAAAGTTCTAGTTGCAAGTCACATCACAGGTTGCATTGCAAGTTGAATTGCATTGGAGGTTGCTAGTGTAATACCGGCTATAGGGTTTTCCTGTTATTTTTGCACTTTGAAATTGTTGTTCTACTGGTGCATGTTTAATTTGTCTTAGTTTTAAGTTTCTTAAATGTATTTTTATTTTTATTTCAGGCTGATGGGAGTAAGGCTGAAACTGAAAGACAAGTGACTAAATTTTTGGCACTGGATAAATGCCTTCCAAGACGAGACTTTTTACAGGTTAGTAAACGATTTGTTTGATATAACTTTAATCATTATAAGTGTGACAACCCGGTTTTGTCACTCACCACCAAACTTGGTGGGTGCAGACGAATTCCCAGTGGTGCATCCCCATTTGCTTGATTAGCAAATGGTGGATCCACCATTTTGTGTCCAGTCCAGGCCTCTCTCAATGCCATGGAGGAATAGCATTGGTGAGAGGTTTCCCTCCAGGTGGCATCATGGGGGAATGATGTCACCCCACCTGAGTATATGCTCAGGTGGTCTCGTGGCAGTTGGTTGGACCCTGAAAGACTCATCAGCCAGAGGCTCTGCTCTGGCCTGTTCTTCTAGTTCTTGTTTATTTTTATTTTATGGTTTGTCAAGGTGGCATTTCGGCCATCTTGGCAACCATTGTTTATTTTTATATAACTTCATCTTGGAATTGGCCGAGGATAGTCCGTTTTCGGACAAGGTGGATGAGTGGGTTTAAATAGTTTCCCCCGATTTCCCTCAAACCGGTTCATCATTGAAGAGCGGGAAAGTTTGTTCCCTGCGACTCATGGAGAATGTATGTTTGCCAGCAAACAAGCAGATAATTGCTCGTGTGATGCTGGTAGGCATGCTGAGGTTGATCAGCTGCTCTTGGTGGAACCTCATAGGAAAGCCTTGGGAGGACTAGGGGTTTTGGCCATTGCTGGTATTGTTGAGGCAATACCGGATGGTGTATACCACATTTGGCTTGAGAATATCACTGGAACTCCGATGACCCTAGAAACAAGTGAAGGAGTTGCCACCGCTCAAGCCATGGAAGCTGTCATTGTTGTGGAATGGGAAGTTCTGTCAAAGTTGAGAGGGAACACCTCTCAACAATGGTGGGGTGGGACATGCGGTGGATTCCGCTTTCCTATGGAGGAAACTCCACAACCCGGGGAACATTTGTCCAAGTTGAGAGGGACGGTCGGTGATACTGACTGTCAAGTTATCAGGACAAAAGACGTTCCTACTCTTGAAGAGTGGCTAAAGATTGGACCGAGTCTTAAGCCTTATGAGGCCAAAGAACTTTTTCGAGAGTTTCTACTAGTGCCGAGATCATTTTGTGTTCGACTATACAGAGTTAGGGGAAACCCCCTCTGGTTGAACACTTGATAATGGTGGGCAGCCTCCAGTGCATGAGGGGTTGCGGAGAACAACTCCTGCTGCTCATGAGGTCGAGAAGGAGGAAATTGCAAAGATGTTGGATGCAGGTGTCAGGCTCGCAGGATGCATGCGAGCCCTATCCTGCTTGTATGCAAAAAGGATGGTGGGTTTCGGTTTTGTATAGACTACATGAGACTGAATATGCAAACTAAGGTCGATCAGTATCCACTTCCTCGCATCAATGATGCACTCGATTCTCTGGCAGGGGCTAAGTATTTTGCTTCCCTGGATCTGGCTAGTGGATACTGGCAGGTCTGCATGGCGGACTCAGACATTGAGAAAATGGCATTCATTTGCTCTCAAGGTCTGTTTGAGTTCCAAAAAATGCCTTTCAGACTGTAATGCTCCAGTGACCATGCAGAGAGCATTAGATCTCTTGGAAGGACTGAAGTGGGAAACCTGTTTGGTCTACCTAGATGACATTAATGTTTTTGGTAGTACCTTTGAGCAATTTCTTGACAGGCCCTCCAAAGTCCTTGGACTTTTATAGTCTGCTGAGTTGAAGCTCCAACCGAAGAATGTTTTTAGAGTTTGACAAGGTTAAGTATCTCGGTCACCTTGTAAGTGCTTGGGAATAGCTCCAGACCCAGAACTCATAAGAGCAGTCCAAGAGTTCACAAGGTGCCATTGAATGCAACCGGAGTTTGCAGTTTTCTGGGACTTGCAGGTTACTATCGCAGGTTTATCAAGGACTTTGCCAAGGTAGCAAGGCCTCTACATGAACTGACCAAGAAAGATTTGTCTTTTGAGTGGTCAGGTGAGTGATCTAGCATGCAATCGGTTAAAGGCCTTTTTAACCGAAGCACCCGTGCTCACCATATACGATCCACGTGGCGAGGTGTTTATACACGAATGCTAGTGGGTACGGTCTCAGTGTAGTGGTTTACCAGAAGCTACCTGGGGATAAGACTCCTCAGGTTCTGGCCTACATGAGCCAACTCATGAAAGGTGTGGAAACACGGTACACTGTCACTGAGCAGGAATGCTTGGCAATCATGTTTGCTGTGGGTAAATTCCGACCTTATCTCTTTAATCGCGACTTTGTGATAGTCACGAACCATCATGCCCTGTGTCATCTGCAAGCAGCTAAAAACCTGCATGGCAGGTTGGGCCAATGGCATATGCAATTGCAGGAGTATCGATATAAAATTCAGTATAGGAAGGGGAAACTTCATGTGGACGCTGACTGTTTGAATCGGTATCCACTGGATGAAGTTGTAGATCCTTCCTTGCCTGAGCACGTCGAGGCTGACGTGGATGAGGTGATTTACTTTATCTGCAAGGAATTGGACTGGGAGAAGTAACAAACCAATGATAGTTGGTGTTCCAATGTGAGAAATGAGCCCCTCACTGATCCTAACTTGCACCTAAACTTCAAGTTTGCTATGGCTAAAGGGCTAGTATATGCCATATGTTCGATTCAGGATAGACAGCGGTTTGTTTTGGTTGTACCGCTAGCGTGTAGGGCTTTCTGTTTAAGAAACCTGCACGATCGCCCCAAAGCTAGTCACTTCGGAGTGTTTAAAACATACCAAAGACTGTGCTCGTGCTTCTACTGGTTAGGTATGAAGCAAGACACTGCAGAGTACATTTTGTCTTGCGATGTGTGTCAAAGACCGAGGAAGTTTGCTCGTGATCAAGGGTTCTTGCAACCTATAGTTCCAGAATACCCAATTCTTACTTGCGGAATGGACATTTCGTGGGCCCATTTCTGGCATCAGAAGGCGGAGTCACCTATGTGTCAATCATGGTGGACTATTGTCGCAAAGGCGGTACGAAGGGCTATGGCCACTTCAGTTAAGTTCCTGAAGGATGAGGTGCTTCAGGCTTCTGTTGGCTTGGAGTTGCAAAAGAGCTCGGGATCTCCAAAGGTGATGCCAGTGTTGACTTTGTGTAGTCAACTGCCAGGCGATGTTCCTGAGGTGGGACCACCGGAAATTGATGGTAGGCCAGGCAGTACGTGGTCTCGTGACTCCTGAGAGGAGTACACCAATGTTTGCGAGTCCAAGCAGTGGAAACTTTCGGTTTCTTGGATCGAAAAAATTGTCAGATCTCCCTCCCTCCCTTGGAGGAGGAGCGTATTGGGCCCCGGTCTCGTGTGTCGAGAAATGAAATTTTTCTTTACAACCGACTGGTCTTTTGGCAAGACCATCCTCGTAGGGAACTGTACCAGTACCACGGCTATTACCGACTGGGTGAGCCTATCCCAGAGCCGAGGATGACTGGATCATCGCCACCCATTATAGCCCACATTGTGGCAGTTAGTTGGGGAGATTATCCATGATTGATTTTGGTCGATCCAGATCAGCAGTCGTTCTGTGTTTTGGATGTTGTAGGATGAGGTGTGGGGCCTGTTGCTGTGGCTCTACGTGCTGCCCCACTCATCTGTTGGGATGTAACATTTTAGGTATGTCAGCTCAGTATTAGACTGAACCGGTGGCAGGGAGTAACATGGATCCCACCATGTGCCTGGTAGACCTCCTGACCAGTCATGCTTTTGGTAGAAGCATGCGGGTCCCCCTGGTGGGAGTCGATATCATGCGACTCTTTGAGGAGGATGAACTCCGTGAAACCAAGTGTGAGCCTGCATATGGATGGCGAAACACTCGGCTATGTCTAGCATGGGCATGCCATTGTGCCACTTCCATGGTGGGTCCAGGGCATCCGAAACCGGATACTCGGAAGTAGAGGAGTGGGTTACTAGGCACAATCCATTGGACTGG
This sequence comes from Brachycybe producta, assembly GCA_036925085.1. Classification (NCBI taxonomy): domain Eukaryota; kingdom Metazoa; phylum Arthropoda; class Diplopoda; order Playtdesmida; family Andrognathidae; genus Brachycybe; species Brachycybe producta. Next base: position 1,412,199 of record JAUPFP010000026.1, on the reverse strand, counting down.
CCTTGGACTTTCCTCTTCCCGGGTCGGAACAGAGGAACTTGAGGATTGTGACAACCCGGTTTTGTCACTCACCACCAAACTTGGTGGGTCCAGACGAATTCCCAGTGGTGCATCCTCATTTGCTTGGTTAGGAAATGCTGGATCCACCATTTTGTGTCCAGTCCAGGCCTCTCTCAATGCTATGGAGTGTTCCCTCCAAGTGGCATCATGAGGGAATGATGTCACCCCACGTGAGTATATAAGGCTATGCCCAGGTGGTCAAGTGGCAGTTGGTTTTACCCTGAAAGACTCATCAACCGGAGGCTCTGCTCTAGCCTGTTCTTCTAGTCTTTGTTTGTTTTTATTTTATGGTTTGTCAAGGTGGCATTTTGGCCATCTTGGCAACCATTGTTTATTTTTATATAACTTTATCTTTGCTGCTTTTATAGCAGCATTTGTACAAAGAAATCATTAGTAAGTTTATGAATAAATTATCTTTCATTTATTCAACTCTTCTGATTTGGGTCTTAACTTTGGGGGTTATCTAAGTGGTGGGGCTTTCTGGGGGTTTGTACCCCACACTTTCCCTGGGATAGTTTGGCCTGGTCCTTATTGGCCACAAAGGGGTACCAGGATTATGTTGTATGGCTCCACCCTCCCTAGATGGTGGAATACTGCATATTGACTCCGACATCGCATTGTCCTGTGCCAACACTTCACCATGAAGACATCCTGTGCTATGGGTAGCTGTCACTGTCGTGACAGAACTATCACATTATACTTCAAGACGTGTAGACAATTGCTATTGTGAAAGTGAACTATCACAACTTTCATGACAGCTACTTTCACGATAGAACTGTCGCTGTGAAAATGAGGCTTAAAAGCCTGAAACAATATACAGTATTAAAATTACAATTTATATAAATATCACAACAACCTTATAAAATTTATAATACCAATAATGGAGATGTGACTTTTTTATAAAATATAAAAGTATTGTGGGAGCAAACAGCGACATTCCCTGAGGTGACCATAGGCTCACATGGTGACCTGGGAGGTTATGATCATTTACATATTGTTAAATGATTGGTCAACATATACCACATGACCCAGATTGCATGTGTATATAAGTTGTGCATTCATGTGTTTGTATTTTGTCTTGTTTCTGTTGTGCATCACTGGTGGCTATGCCCGGCCACAAACCAGAACACAATTCCACTTGTACAACTGAGTGTCCTGTATCCTGTTAGAGGTGCCCGGTAGATATGCCCAGCTACGCCCAAGGTTTTGGATCTTCAAGAAGTCAGACGGAAGCAACTGCCAAGGAAGTGCAGATGGGCTACTGACAAGAGATCATTGGACCGGCAGATAAATACAGCAGACGAAACAGAGACGACAGACGGAGACTCATTGAAGAGGGCCTAGCAGATGACTGCAATGTTACAATTCACGGCTTAAGCAATCTGACAGCGTTACGATTCACACGATAAGTAATCCGAGGGCATCTTTGAGAGTTCTGTAATGGTATCAATGTATCTGGCTCAGATCGATCGCAATACGAGTTAAATATACAGTAATAGTGTAACATCTATATTCTAAGTTATAAATAAACATATTCAATGTACCCACGTGTCTTTGTTATGTTTATTTAACCCCATTGATAACGAATAGAATGGGTAGATAAACGTGGCTGCGCTGAAAGGAAGAGTCGACAGCCGGTTCCCCGTCCCCTAAATACGTACGTGGTGTTTGTAGTGTAAGGAACACTACCAGTAAGGGCCTCCTCTGAACCTATTTGGAAGGAAAAGTCGTGTGCTGAAACCGTCTCATCAAACTTAGCAGACGATTTCCTGGCAGCGTGACCGGTAAGAAGGGGATTAGTCTATTTGGTATCCAAATTTGTAAAGCACCCAATCCCAATCAAAAATTAAGATCCTTTTAGGTATATAAAGAGATCGTATTATTGTATTTGTGTTCACTTTTAAAATACCGAATCTATGCTCAATTTTCAAGAGATTTCTATGAAGCATTCATGTTTGATTTTAAGCAGAGTTATTTTTATCAAGTTCTTTAAAATAATAAATAAATGTTAATCACTGCTGCCCACACACTTTATTCAGACGATTTGGGTTAATGGAATTATTAGTTTAATTGCTTTAATATTTATATTGTATTGGTATTTGATCTTTGAATAACAAAAAATGAACATATGCACAATATGCAAAATGCAAAAATATACACTTCCCAGTGTGGTAATGTTTTGTAGTCAGTGTAGTAATTTTTTTATATAAGAAAAACATATGTTGTGGTTTAAACAAAAAAAAAACATGTTTAAGAGCCTAGATCCACGTCCATCTTGTTGTTTTGAGCAGACGACAACGAGACAAATGAGTGTTCTTATATGGTGTTACTAAAACTGCAAGAAATCGCCTCACAATCGCTTAATTCAAATACAGTAAAGCGCAAAATGCAATAAAAAGTATTGTTCTTTAATTGCTCGATTTATATAATTTTTGAAAAGGTCCTTCTATTTTTAAACAAGGTTCAAAGTCGTTCGTTTTGTCAACCCCATGTTAAAACCCATAGGATCAAAAACCGTCCCACAAACATTTGAAAAACTCTCGTTAAAACTGATTTAGAACAATAACAAAATAATTAGCACATACATTCATGTATTGGCTTCACGATGTTTCCTTTTTATAAATTTTGAAAAGGTTCTTCTATTTTTTAATAACGTTTAAAATCGTATGTTTTTTAACTCCATGTTAAGTCCCATCGGACTAAAACACCGTCCAACAAAAGTTAAGTGAACTCTGATTAAAATGATTTAGAGCAATCAGAAAAATTAGCACGTACTTACATGTGTTTATTGCCTTCAGGATTATTCCTTTTTCTAAATTTTAAAACGGCTTTCTATTTTTAAATAACATTAAAAATCTTACGTTTTTTAACTCCATGTTAAGTCCCATAGGAGCAAAAAACCGTCACCCAAACATTTGAAGAACTCCCGTTAAAAACAACCAAGAACAATAACAAAATAATTATTACGTGCATTAATCTACTGGCTTCACAATGTTTTCTTTTTATAAGGTTAGCACGCGAAATTATTTTTCTATTACTTATTATGTGACTTCGAACCTGGAGAAAAAACGTTAAAAAACCGTTTTTCAATCAACAACGATCGCAGCGCCTACATTCGGAGAAATTTTGAACTAAACGATGTATCTAGCCTCTTAAACCCAAAAAAACCGGGTTTTCTTTCTTTAAACTAAAAAAAACAGTTATAGCTAGTACACACCTGATAATTTAAATGTATTTAAATAATAAATGTGTTCTACATATCCCCCTGTGAAGGGCAAACAAACAATATATCGAATTCAATTTATTCAGTTAATCATCTGAAAATATTGAGTTAATACTTAAATATAATATTCAAACTATTGACACAATATAAAATAAAGTGAATTTTTATTTGGTTCATGTTCTTAACTGGATTCCGTATAATTCACCTAAACGCATTTAATTTGAATTCATTTAACTCGTGTGTGTACAAGGTATATTATAAGGCCCCTGCCCCCCTGCTTCAAACTAAGCGGCCCATCGAGAAACTTCCCAATTGCCCGATAGGCCAATCTGCCCCTGAGTAGGTTATGAAAGAACGAGTAATAAGACTTAACTAAAGTTAATTGAGTTTTTTTTTTTATGAAGTTTCGTTGTGAATCATATTATTTTTTGTAAACTTTTTTTTAACAAAAAGTAGTTGGCTGCCATGCAGCAATTTCGTTCATTAGGTACAATTTTTTCAGAAATAAAAAATTGCTTAACTACCAGTGCCTCATTCATAGACGAAATGGTTCCTTATTTTTTTTTAGTGAAAGACGGTTTCATAGAGACGGGAAAGAGAACAAAAAATAGTTAAAACTAAATTTTATTCGAAATTGCTCATATATTGCTTCGAAAATGTGTGAACAACAACAATTTGCATATTGTTGTTGTTCACATTTTTGAAACAATATGAGCAATTTTCGAATAAAATCATGTTATGTTAATTAACTAAACATTCTCTGCTAAAGATGTAAACTTGGGTATGAAGTGTTTACCATATATATACATACATGATTGTGATTTGCACGCAATGTTTGTTTCTCTACCCCTTTTTGGATACATTAATTCGTAAAAATGTATAAAGAGTGTCTAGGGACTAATGAAATGTTGCAAAACAAAAATTGTAACCATTTAGAATATATATTCTTTACTGTAATGGCCCATCATGAAGAAAAAAAAGTGGCATTAATTATTTGCGCTTCAGTAACATTATGGGTAAAGTGGAATTTTTTTTTACTTTAAGCCGGTATTACACTAGCGACCTCCAATGCAATTCAACTTGCAATGCAACCTGTGATGTGACTTGCAACTAGAACTTTGTGATAAACTTCTAAATATCACACTATATGCAACCTAGTGTGCATCAATTTTTTAAAACTTCGTTTATGTCAAGGCCGGGCCGCCATTCGGGTGAATCTCGTACGGTGTCGGAAGCCATTTTACTTTTAATGCGCGTGTTTTACTGAATTTTAAAATTTCAAATTCTATTCTGGGATATCCACTAAAATGCAGCTAAAAAGTAAAATGACTTTCCATCCACACGATCTGCTGTGAATCTTAGTGAAAATCGTACATGATTTTCTTCAATGTCTGCCCCCTTGGTTTGTGTCCATATTGTGATCAACTAACAGGAAGTTCATAAACCGGAAGTCATGAAACCGAGAATTCCTTCAATGTCACATATATCATTTCCGGCAAACGGCCTGATTGGTTGTTTGACAGAAAGTTTACTTTGAAAGTCTCTCAGAAGTTGAACCTGTGCAACTCAATGAGGCTTGAGTTTGACACTAGTTAAAAGGGAAGTTTTATCCAGTTGCATGTCATATCACACTATAAACAACGTAGTTGCATGTCACATTGCACATTTTATTGCATTAAAAGGAGCTAGTGTAATACCGGCTTTATAAACTTCTTTATCTTTCTATAATTAATGTGTTTCGATATATTGCGTAAAGATCAATCATAGGTAACGGTAGTAATACTTTGAATAATGTAATAATTCTTGCAGGTCAATGGCATAATATTCTTTTTTTTTTCATATATCAATTTAAGTAACTGAAGTTTTTCTCTCAACATTTTATTCTCTAATATTAAAGGCAATCGATTTTTTTGTTTCTATTCGTTTTCTTCAATGTATTTCCTAGATTAAGCCTGAATCTCAGGTTCGTAAAAAAAAAAGAAGCAGAAAATAGAAATAAAACTTGAGAACAAAGTTTTAGATATTTTCAATATATTTTCTGTTGTTTCTTCACACGTTCAAGTAATGTTACACTTAAGAGGCTACATCGCGAAATTACAGTCGAAAAAGCTCCGCAAAGAGCGCTAGCATCGTTTTTCTATTGAGCCCATAGACAACAATGTTAAAGAAAAAATGTTAATTTTTAAAATACACAGTTGCGGTGGCATTATGTTTATTTTTCATATTTAAAGTTGTCCAATATTAAGTTTTCAAATTGCAATGTGCACCTTAAATATATGCTGATCGAGTTATAGAATGACAAAAAATTGGTAAGTGCAGTAATATTTTTAAAAACTGTTTCAAAATTGCAAATTTCGAACTCTTATGTTAAACTCCATTGAGTACGCGCTCGTAAGAAAAAACATCCATTAAAATGTTCGTAAAAATACGTAAAAATAATTTAAAAAAAAAAACAGAAAAAAATCAGCACGTGCACCAATGTTTTGGCTTCATTGTGGTTTAAGAGCCTAGATCCACGTCCATCTTGTTGTTTTGAGCAGACGACAACGAGACAAATGAGTGTTCTTATATGGTGTTACTAAAACTGCAAGAAATCGCCTCACAATCGCTTAATTCAAATACAGTAAAGCGCAAAATGCAATAAAAAGTATTGTTCTTTAATTGCTCGATTTATATAATTTTTGAAAAGGTCCTTCTATTTTTAAACAAGGTTCAAAGTCGTTCGTTTTGTCAACCCCATGTTAAATCCCATAGGATCAAAAACCGTCCCACAAACATTTGAAAAACTCTCATTAAAACTGATTTAGAACAATAACAAAATAATTAGCGCATACATTCATGTATTGGCTTCACGATGTTTCCTTTTTATAAATTTTGAAAAGGTTCTTCTATTTTTTAATAACGTTTAAAATCGTATGTTTTTTAACTCCATGTTAAGTCCCATCGGACTAAAACACCGTCCAACAAAAGTTAAGAGAACTCTGATTAAAAATGATTTAGAGCAATCAGAAAAATTAGCACGTACTTACATGTGTTTATTGTCTTCAGGATTATTCCTTTTTCTAAATTTTAAAAGGGCTTTCTATTTTTAAATAACATTAAAAATCTTACGTTTTTTTAACTCCATGTTAAGTCCCATAGGAGCAAAAAACCGTCACCCAAACATTTGAAGAACTCCCGTTAAAAACAACCAAGAACAATAACAAAATAATTATTACGTGCATTAATCTACTGGCTTCACACTGTTTTCTTTTTATAAGGTTAGCACGCGAAATTATTTTTCTATTAATTATTATGTGACTTCGAACCCAGAGAAAAAACGTTAAAAAACCGTTTTTCAATCAACAACGATCGCAGCGCCTACATTCGGAGAAATTTTGAACTAAACGATGTATCTAGCCTCTTAATTGTTTGTTTTTTAAATTATTTTTAGGTATTTTTACGAGCATTTTAATGGATGTTTTTTTCTTACGAAGCGCATATTCAATGGAGTTTAAACATAAGAGTTAGAAATTCGCGATTTTGAAATAGATTTTAAAAATATAACCGCACTTACCAATTTTTTGTCATTCTATCACTCGATCAGCATATATTTAAGGTGCAAATTGCACTTTGAAAACTTAATATTGGACAACTTTAAATATGAAAAATAAACATATTGCCGCGACTTATATATTTTAAATATAAACATTTTTTTCTTTAACATCGTATCTATGGGCTCAAGAGAAAAACGATGCTAGCGCTCCTTGCGGAGATTTTTTCGAAGTAATTTTACGATGTAGCCTTTTAACAACCAACATGTGTGTACATTATTTGAAACATCCTATACAGTAGAGTACGGCTTATCCGGACCCAAAATCAACTAAAATCCAGAATAACTGCATGACCATACATTTTCTGAATTCTTATTACATTGCTTTTTACGTGTTTTTGTTACCTGTTAATATAGATCTATAATTCACAGTTATATGAAATGTAACTCCACCCACGTTATTCTGGATAAAAAAAATGTGTTACTGACATACTGTAGTTACTTTTTTTTCCATTTGACTTCAAAAAAGTCCATTTCTATGTTTAATTTAACCTATGTTTAGCTATGGTATGGAAACTCGGTACTGTGCTTTCATTGATTCTTCATTAGCATTACGAACAGTTTTTTTTTTTTTTGCAATTTCTTTTGTAAGTTAGAATATTGTGTATTTTCCTGTCAGCATATTATAAGAATGATGCCTACCTTTTTCTTGTTAAATCTCTGAATGAAAATAGAAGCCCAAACATTCATGATAATGTTACACATTCAGAAGTTTTATCATTAGCGCTATGTAATCGGTAAACTAATTTGCATAAACTGAGCATAAGAAGGAGGAGAATGAGGGAAGTTTCTGTTAGCTTGCTTCAGTACTTTAGAAGGAAATGAAAAGAACTCGTTTAGTTTGCGAAGACTGAGATTACTTCTGTTTAGATGTATAGACCTAAAGTATGTTATTTTTATCAGTTAATAAAAATCGAAAAATCTCCGCAAAGAGCGCTAGCATCGTTTTGCTATTGAGCCTATAGACAACAATGTTAAAGAAAAAAATGTTAATTTTTAAAATACACAGTCAAGGCAATATGTTTATTTTTCATATTTAAAGTTGTCCAATATTAAGTTCTCAAAGTGCAATGTGCACCTTAAATATATGCTGATCGAGTGCGGTTCTGTTTTTAAAAACTATTTCAAAATCGCGAATTTTTAACTCTTATGTTAAACTCTTTTGAGTACGCCCAAATAAGAAAAAAAACCATCCATTAAAATGCTCGTAAAAATACGTAAAAATGATTTTAAAAAACCAGAAAAAAAAATCAGCACGTGCGCCAATATGTTGGCTTCACTGTGGTTTAATTGTGTTTTTTTTAAATTATTTTTAGGTATTTTTATGAGTATTTTAATGTATTTTTTTTTTGGTTATGAGCACGTACTCAATGTAGTTTATTATAAGAGTTAGAAGTTCGCGATTTCGAAACAGTTTTTAAAGATATAACCGCACTTACCAATTTTTTATCATTTATCACTCGATCAGCATATATTTAAGGCGTAGCCTACATTTCACTTTGAAAACTTAATATTACCGTGAATGTGTGTATTTTTAAAGTTAACATTTATTCTTTAACATTGGGTCTATGGGCTCAATAGAAAAACGATGCTAGCACTTTTTGCGGAGGTTTTTCGAAGTAATTTTGTGATTGTAGCCTCTTTTGGAAAAGGAGCTAAAAATAGTTTTTCATGAAATGTCAATGAAAAATCCCCCCCAAAAAAACTGCTTTTCAAATGAAAAAAAGTTTTTACATAACCTTTTACCATTCTAGTTTTGGAAACAATTTGAATTTTTTTCATAATGTTCTTTTTGAAAGATGTTTGCTTGACGTTTTTGCGTCCAGTTTTTTATCGGAACACGTCTGTATGGAACATACAGTACCACCATATAGCATGAGCCACAACAGTGGCGACATAAGGAGAAAAAAAGCGAAATTAATATCTATATAAAGTCTGGAACGCACACGCGGAATTGTTGCTCAGAAAATCACAACAGAATATTTAAATGAGAACATTTTCCATAAAATGTGAACGCAAAATTCATTAAAAATGAGTTGAACAAAGCTCGACTTTTTCCGTTCTGAAAATATTCCGTTCAAATTTCCACCAATCAGAAAGAAAAAGCATGTAACATCACAAAAAATGCAAATTGGAATCCATTTTGGCAATAAATTTAGTGTTTTTGTTTTCTTGCTCAATAGAGGGTGCACAACTTTCCTCCATTACTTTTCTGTTTCTGTGTGTGAATAACAGAGATACAGAAAAAAGAAAAATGACTTCTTTTTTTTACTTTTCCTATTTTCTCCTTCCTTGGCGGAATTCCGCGAAGTGAAGTTTGCCTCAGTTGTAGCGCTGAAAATTTATAGGTCAACGGTGCTACAAAGGTGTTACACATGGACGTATATACTTTCAAGAAAGAAATTGACAAAGAAGTTCAAAAAGTGATCTCCATGACAAATACAAATAATTGGAATCGCAGTCGTCACTTACGCTCTCTCTTAAAAAAGATGTTGCAAGAATTATGCACAAATGATAAGCGTAGAAATAAGTCATTTCAATACTTTAATAAATTTAAAAAATATATTTTTAGTCAGGCTCAGACAAGAAGTGGGAAAAGGAATTTGCTAATTGGATCGAATTTCTTAACAGTGAAGATGAAAGTCAATAGAAGTTAAATTTCTTTTAATTAATTGTTGTGCTTTCACGAGTGAAGCCGGGTAGTAACGCTAGCAAATATGACTTGTTTAATTTCTTGGTTATGTAACCTTTATAATCGAGGATTCTTGTGGTCAAACATTGCTATTTTATTTTCCAATCATATAGTTCTCCTGTTGCCCCGATGTTAAGTATGGGTTTTGTCTTCTAAGATTTTTTTTGTCAGTTTATAACTCAAATAACCGAAATTTTCTGTCTGGATTTGTAAACAATTGGGAAAAGTAGAGGTTTTTCTAATTGTGTTAGTTCTGGTGAAATGCATCGTATAGGCCACTGTAATGTTGCAATCACTGTTAGTCTGTGTCTGGTGTTCACTCAAGCATATTATGCTCTTTTGTAACTCTTTTTCTTTGTATCGAACTCACCCACGCCTGCTCCTCAATGACTTCCATTTTAATGATTATATCAGAAACTTATTTGTGTGGCTTTATAAAAAAATTGGTCTCGGATGTTTGCCTCAATTAGAACCATCTTTAGTTTTTGTTAAAACAATTGAAAAGTGGCTTCAGTAATTCATGAATAGAATTCGGTATAAATAATGACAGTAGGTTGTGACACTAATAACTTAATACTTAATGACTTAATAACTAGTGGGGTAACCCATCATAAATGACGGGAGCAAAATTCTAGTTTACTTTTGCTACTAAAATTATTTAACTATTTTATTTAAATACTTCCATTTTATTCAAATACTTCATAAACTCCTTACTATTGTTTGGGTTCTTGGATTGGGAGAGCGCAACATAAAGTTGACAATGAGAAAAAATATCAAGAACAATAGAGGACCCAGCACACTACCCTGGGGTACAAAAGATGTAACAGCTAACCACTCTGAGTGAGACCCATTTACAACTACCCTTCGTTTCTTATCACTTAAAAAAGAAGTAACCCATTTGGTTAATTGGCCCCCGAACCCATATGCTACAATTTTTGCCAGAAGTTTTGAATGTGAGTGTCCAATGCCTTACAAAAGTCAGGTCATGTCAGGTCAGGACACCATGTCAACCTGTTTACCATTGTCTAAACTTTTCTGGAGGTCATCACTACTAGGATAAGTTGAGTCTCATAAAAGTGCCCTCTCAGGAAACCATGTTGGTTATCAGAAATGAGATTGTGAGATTTGAGAAACTTAATGCATGATATGCTCAAGGATTTTACAAACCACTGAAGTTAGAGATACATGCCTATAGTTAGCAAATGTAAATTAAGTCAGGTAATAAGTCCGAAGCTGCAAATTTCCACATACTTGGAGCAACCCCTTGATCCAAAGACTGAGACCATTTATTCAAGTAATTTATCAGCAATGGTCCATTTTTATTAAGGGCAATAGTTGCTTGATAATGCCCTCAGTATTAACAATAATATTTCCCAAAGAATGCATGGTTCTAGACTCAAAAACATTAGGTGTAGTATTTTCATCTGCTGTAAAAACACTCCTGTATTGTTCATTCAACAAAGAAGCTTTCAATTCTGAGTGTGATATCAGTTCTCCATTTGCCCCAACAAGAGCTGGAATCGAGTACTCACCAGCCCGAGAATGCTTGACATACCTCCAAAACAGCTTAGGATCTTCTTGCAGCCATTTACTGAGTTTATTAGTTTTAAAAATTGTATGTGCAATTGCACGAGCAATATGCAAACCATTTGCATTCAATAAACTTAGATTACCTCTGTATCTATGGGCGATAGAAAGAAATCAAAAATACCTTTTTTCCATTGAGCAGCTCTATACTGCAGCAAACTATCTCACACCCAGTCTCAAATGCCTGTTTTCTTTGGCTGTTAAGCAAATTTGAAACTGCTATACAAACTCCACCACCAGTACACCCCACTCTGTCCCTACGATATATTGCAAAGTTAGATGGAAACACCTCTCCATTACTAACATTGTCATCCAGCCATGACTCAGTTCCAAGTATTATTTTTCAGTCTGATTCTTCAATGGCCGCAAAGATGTCAGGTACATTTCTCCACAAACTTCTGCATATTACAACCATGATTTTCGTATTTTTATTTATAACTTATCCATGTGAAAAGTTTCCTTTCACTGCAGCATCTATAAAACAGGGATTTGCAGTCACAACTTGTGGGTTGAGCTAGGATTCTACAGTACCCTGTCATCCTCTCAGCATTAATTCCTGAAAAAAGGTTATTAAGATAATTGATAGCAATAATCCCTCTTTCCCCAATACCACCCTCAAGCCCCAACACTACACTAAAAATCACCAACAAATTCTCCTATCTTTTTACCAATTGCTTCTTCTGCATGAGTGTTAAAATGCACTCCATCATAACTCCATTCACCCCTGAAACCTATCATAGCTGCTATCCACTCAATTACCTGAACCCCCACCTGACTACAAGCCTCCACTAACTTGTCATTAACCCACTGGGTCCTGCAGAAGACTAAGTTGCCTCTATCCACTGTTTCTGGGATTGCACTAACACACACCTTAACCCCCACCCTAGAGCTAACTGTATGCTGAGCTAAGCTGACTAACTTATCTAACTTCTGAACCACTCTGTCTACATACATCATTAGCACCTATGTACATGCAACACCACTAGCACCTCATCTGCAGTTTCACCCCATACCATCCTACTTATATGCTGCTTAACATCCTCAATTTTAGTCCCCAGTAAGCATGCCACACTAACTTTCTTCCTGGCATTTCCTTTGGGGATAGCCCACCTATCGATACACCTCACATTACTGTCACCAACAATGACAACAGATCTAGTCTTAGCTATTTTCCTATTTGTCTCTCCATCTTCAAAATTAAATCTCACCCTCCTTGGCATACAGGACACCCTAGCTCCCTTACCACCACCTACACATTCTACATATTTCTTTTGGACCCTAAAGACCTTCTCCAATACATCAAAGCTATTACATATAGGAGTCCTGGGTGACACTAAAGGGCCCCAACTCGCTTAGCCCCCTTAACCATATCTCCCATCCTAGCCCCCCGGGTGCAGACCTAACTGGTAACCTAACTGGCATGGCAGCAGACACAGGCTCTTCACTAGGAGAAGGGCCAGCCTCAAATACAGCTAACCTTTCCCTCAGCAAAGACACCTCTGCCTGAAGCCGTGCTACTTAAAAACTACTACATTTTTTTCTAATATAGTTGTTTATAATTTACTATTTTGCTCATGAAGTTTCTCCTACTCTATGAAAGACATAGACAAACGAGTTTAATCGTTTTTAAATTGGAAATGGAAATTGGTTAACCACAAAGTTTAATATGTTACTTTAAATGTGAAAAAGGGTGGAAGGAATGTTTTTTTTTTCTTCTCGTTTTCTAAGTTTCTTGACTTTGTTTCTTGTTTCATAGAATGATATTACAATAACAACTAAAGAAAACATTAAAATGAAAACTTTTTGGGTCGAATTCTGTTTTTTTTTTGTTCTTTTCTTTTCTTGAATGCACTGCACTGCACTGTCTCTGGAATTGAAAAGTGCCTTTTCGTGTCTTTTTGATTAAGTTTCTTCTACTTTTCGAAAAGGTCAGATCGAAATTGTGATAGAATCGTATATATTGGACAACCAGGGTTTTTTTTTACAAACCATTGACGTAATTTCTCCAAATGGTTCACTTTTCTTCTGTATAGGAAAACGAAGAAGAAAAGACAATATCCATTTCATTTGACGTTTTTACTGGTCAGTGGTCAGTGGTCAATGTAATGTACATACAGGATTGTATGTGTGTACTTGGAATACGAATTTCCTCATAAAATCGGCTTTTGCCATTGTCAAACTGTACATTTTTCCCCTTTAAACGTATCGCATACAGTTGTATATTCTAGTGATAGTTAATCAATTTTGTTACAGTTTTAGTATTTATGATGGTTTTAGGTGCCATTTTAGTGGCAAAGTCGGTTGTGCTATAACACAGAATGTTTAGTCGAACAGCGTCATTTAAATCACTGTTGGTTATGGCGCATTCACACTAGGTTGGTTTATCAGCTGCTGGTTGCTGCTTGCTGGTTGTAGCCAGCTAGCAGCATAGTGTGAACCGCTACCAGCAGCTGCTTTATACAGACCGCTAGTGATTTTAACAGCGGCTGGTGAAGTTGAACATGTCCAACTTTAGCAGCTATCAGCTGGTCATGTGACTCCCTTCCTGCTGCTGCCAGTGTGCAACTCCACTGCTTGGGTTGGTTGTTGTTACAGTTTGTGTTTTTGCACGACGGTGATTGGATGACTTGCGCTGCAAATACCAGCAGTGACTGGAGAAATATGAACCCAAAGCAGCCGCTGAAGTGTGTATACGCGTTTTCTGTGGCCTTTTATGACACATCGTTAGTAGTTATAGAGTAGAGCTGCAACTTTTCGGAATTTTAAAATGCAAATTTCGAAAATTAAAATTGGTAATTTCGGGACTTTTTTTAGGTACATAAAAATTGCCAATTCCGGGACTTTCCGAACATAAAATCATAAATTTTAGGACATAAAAATCTTTCAAAATACATTTATTTTGTCTAGTCATCAACTTTTCAATTGTACTGCAGAGCATTAAGCTCTTCAATATTTTTTACGTGACAGTTAAGTGCGCGATCACTTCATTTAGATTTATACAATGAAAATGAGCGTTCCACGTCAACTGAAATCAAAGGAGCAAACATTACTTTGATTCAAAAATCCATTGAGAAATAAAATTTGGGAACGTTTACACATGTAGATCACATTGTAGCTGTGCATGTAGAACAAAATTGGTCCTAGTAGTGGACATAAAAGAGTTACCAAAAAGGGTGGAAAAGAGAAACAGGATCTTGAAAGTTTGGACCCACATTCTTTCAAGAATGCAAGAATTTTTGTTTGAAAAAAAAACTCAAAATGTGCCAATGTTTGGGAAGTCGTCCGGACGAGATACTAAGTTGCCCGGACGAGACAGTAAGTCGGGTCAGGATGAAAGGATGAATATTGTGTGAAGTAACTCTAAAACCTGAAACAAAATGCATATAGAATTGGCTGAACACTTGGTACTAATATGGGTGCATAACAATATAACTATTTTTTAAAATTAAATCATGTGATTTTTATACATTCTGGGGGCTGCGCCACCAAGACCCCCTGCAACAAGTTCAATTTAATGTAACACCATCTAATCAATAGTGTAGTGTTCCTCCAATTCTATATGCATTCTGAGGTTTAGAGAGTATAAAGTCAGGGACACACATGCAGAAACATACAACAGAAAAACTACTGCAACAAAAGAAATTCTGTTAGTTTTCTTTTTTCTGTTTGCATGTGATGAACACACATGTAGAACAGAAATGCGACATGCCATCTATTGTGAAACATAGACAAGTATTCCACAGTCATGTTGTTTGTTTTAAATCTACAAAAATGTTTGGATGTCATTCAAGCTACAATTCTATTGGTTCATTTATAACATAAAGCATGGAAAGAACAGAAAAGATACAGCAAAGCTCTATCTCAGGTTTTGTGCTGTTTCTTACACTTGAAAACAGAATTGTCTGTTTTCTGTTTTTTTACATGTTTTCTTTTACGTTTTCTGCATGTGTGTTCTTGGCTTTAGCGTACAATGTTCATCCTTTCATCCAGACCCAACTTAGTATCTTGTCCGGACGACTTATAATCTAGTCCGGACGAGATAAAGAAAAAATATCCCATGTCCTCAACAGGGCTCCGTACTCTCCAGAGCAGAGATTACCAACATTTTTTATTTGGAGGAACTCTTGAAATATTTCGTAAAAGAAGAAATACCAATAAGAAAATAAAGTTAAAAAAAAACACGAAAATCGATATTTGAAAACAACCTTAAAGGTTTGTTTATTTTAAAAGGTAAACTATGAAAATAGTTTATGGCTTTTCCTTTGCATTTGTTGTTTTAATTATACTTTTAGTTTTCTTTTTGTAATATATTTCGAATTTCAATTTTTCTTACAGCTTGTGTTCATTAATAGCCATGTTGAGGCTGGCTGAAAATTTGTATACAGCGAAAACCCTTTAACACAATGTCAGCAATCGACGACTTCTCTACTTTTCTGTATAGCTCGTCTCTTCCCTCGATCGTGTGGTAACGACACGAGGAAGATTCGAGTTACTAAAGTAGGCGGATGGTGATGGATCGTAGTCGTCCTCATGAGTAGGGGTGTAATCTTTCAGAAGGATGGTTTTATTCATTCTTTTCTAGAAACATTAACATTACAAGAATGAATTTCATTATAAGCCAAAGGTGTGTCCACGTGCCCACAATGTGAACCAAGAACAAAGAGGAGCATGGTCCTTTTATACCGAGGACCTGTGTAACCAGGTCCAAGTGACCATGGTCCTTTTATACCGTGGACCTGTGTAACCAGGTCCAAGTGAACATGGTCCTAAAGGTATTGATCTGCCAATTAGGTTTAAATATACAAGGAGGGAGGGACAGGTATGAGTCACACCCCCCCCCCCAGCTAGTGTTCTAGGAGGATCACGACTCACTGGGTGTGTATCAGTTAACACAAAAATGTTTTGGTGCCGTGAATAAAAATCGTTGTGAAATTTTTTTTAACACAAAAAACAACGCATTCACGTGGCCGATTTTTTCAAATTCGCTCTTTTTTCTGCGTCCTGCTTAAACAGACCATTACCACCAGAAATTTATTGTCAAAATGTTATCAAGAATTATTCAAGAATCGTCAAAACGATTTTTTAAATTTAAAATAAGTGATTAATATAATTTAAAAAATTAAAAATCAGTCGATTTCATATAAATGAACTCAGATAGATGCGCCACCAAACAACAGACATTGGCAACAAAACCCCTCAAAGTATATTCCTCTACTCGAATTCTGATGTGTTGCAATCACCTCACATTACTTTCATTTCAATCTACTATGGATTTAATATTTGAATTATTCCACATGGAAGGTTAATTGCATTGAGTTGAATATGAATAGGGAATACATATATTTGATAAAGGAATTCTGTAAAGTGAGGTGACAACTTTTGCCACAAAAATGGTTGGGGGGGGGAGACTTTCGTTTTTGGAAATTTAAAATGGCGTCGTTTGATGACTCATGAAAAGTTTAAGTTTTTTATGCTTTTATTGACTTTATTTTAAAATTTAAAAATCGTTTTGACAATCATTGGGTAAGTCTTGACAACGTTTTGAAAATGTATTTCTGGAGGTAATGGTTTCTTTAAATATATATTACACACATTCATAAACACTGCGTATTACTATATGTTACCATACGGTTTAGGGTCTTTTGCCGGAGTATGTTAACTAGGTTGTTGCATGCCGCAGACGCGCAAAAATGCCAAATGATGTAAATTTCCACTCTACTGATTAGGGCAAATGTATTTTTAGGGTAAGTGATTTTAGGGCAAATGTCCCTTTAGAGTAAATGCCCTTTTAGGGCAAATTGATTTAGGGCAAGTGTCTTTAGGGCAAATGGCTGTAGTGCAAGTGTCTTAAGGGCAATTGGCTTTAGGGCAAGTGTCTTTAGGGCAAATGGCTTTAGAACAAGTGTCTTTAGGGCAAATGGCTTTAGGGCAAGTGTCTTTAGTGCAAGTGTCCCACACCCAAATTAAACATGTTTAAAATACTCCTACGAACAATGGAATAAATGAACAATTTTTTGAAATCAACTTCACATTTTTTGGGGGGAAATATTTCAAACTCATGTCATGTGAAATATTTCAATGAAATGAAATATTTCACATATATTTCTCAAGAAATATTTCAATGGCACATCACGACTACCTATATGACATTAAGTAACGCGTGTTTGGTTGAGTTGGTCCGAACATCACTGTCATCAGTGCTCATCACATGCAGTATACATACTGTAGGCATAGAAATAAAATACCTTTTCAAACATTTCCAGTGTAAAATTTAGGCCTACAACGCGAAGTCACGCCAATGCATTGAAAATATCAACATATCTTTTAACTTTTATATTTCCAATTTGTTTTTAGGTTCTTGACATTGGTTCTGAACTGGATCATTCTGACGGAAATTTAAGTTTGTGCTATGATGAAGAATGGCTATGCATTCTGAAATCAACCAATCACCTTTTGAGCATCAACAGTACCACACAATATTTACCAAGCTCTGGTTGCACCGAAAGGTAGGATTCGATCTACTATACTTTTTTTGTGCATTTGGAAGAATTTTTAAGTTTTAGTATGTTCTTTAAATGGAACTAGTAGAAACTATATGCACATAAATGAATATATGTTGTTTCTGTAGGCCTACTAGTAAAGCTACTAACTTACTAGTAGTAGTTTTTGTTTTGATATGTAGCTAAAGTAAAAGCAGTTGTTCCAACATTAAAAATTAAGAAAAAAAACTAGAAAGTGTTTAAGAAAGTAGAAGAGTAGTTCAATCACTTAAAGAGACCATTACCCTTCATGGCAACTTCAGTTGAATCAAGGGAAATGCAGTCTGATGAGGGTAACACGGGGTAGACATCCATTGACTTTTACTTATGTTTTGAATAAGAAACAACTTCAGAATGTTAATTCTTATAAATACTTGGAGGTTACATTGACAAGCAATCTGTCTTGGAAGCAGCATGTTGATGTTGTCGCTAGCAGGGCAATGCAAATGCTACGTTTTTGTCAACGATCACTGGGTACTTGCCCTTCGACCTCATCTTGAGTAATTGCTGCAGTATGTGGAATCTCCACTCTGTAGCATTAACTATTGCAGTGGAAATAGTCCCGCGTAGGGCAGCGAGATTTGTTTGCGGCAGATATAAGTTTACTGATAGTGTTACTGAAATGTGGTGGGGCTTCAGAATCAGAAATTAGTTTATGTATGTTTAAGAAAATTGTACGTGGTCAATGTCCCAAACCAAAGTCTAGTGATGTAAGTAAACCATTGTACGTGGGATGGGGGGCGACCCCTGACCAATCATTGAGAAGCGTGAAAAGCTTGCACAGCGCGTCGCGCACCCGAAAACGCATGTGTGCATTGATGTGCCTATAATTGTTTTCATTTTAAGAGCCTAGACACAGCATTTGAAGTCATATAGTAATTAATAGAAAAATAATTTCAGGTGCTAATTTTATGAAAAAAGGAAACATCGTGAAGCCAATACATAAAAGCACGTGCTCATTTTTTGTTATTGCTCTGAATCGTTTTTAACGAGAGTTCTTAAAATGTTTTTAGGACGGTTTTTTGGTCCAATGGGATTTAACATGGAGTAAGAAACGAACGATTTGGAACGTTGTTTAAAAATAGAAGGACCGTTTCAAAATTTATATAAAGCGAGAACTTAAAAGTACAATACTTTTTGTTGCATTTTGCACTTTACTGAATTTTCATGGAATGATTGTGAGATTATTTCTTGCAAGTTAGGAACACCATATAGTAACAACTTATTTGTCTCGTTGTCGTCTGTTCGAAATAACAAGATGGAGGACGTGTATCTAGGCTCTTAAGTAACGCAAATTTAGAGCCTCTCAACCTTTCCTTTGTATTATATGTAATTCGATCTCCATGATTCTAAGAAGCTGACACACGTGAATTCTTAAATACTAAGATATGAGCTCGTATGTTATCTTGTGTGTTGTTGGTTAGTTGTTTGATCCGGCCTCGGCCTTGTGTGTGGATCTATGTATCAAGCGTATAATCATCTAATTTCTAAAAAAAATCTTTTGCTCTCTCATTTGTCTCTTGTTGTTTCAAGACATGTTTGCAAGTGTATTGTGAGCTTTATGGCGACCTCATGAATATTTACCAATTCATTATACTCGTTTTCTATAGCTCGTCTCTTCTCTTGATCGCGCGGTGACCGCACGGAGAAGATTTGTGACATAGAAGTAGTCGGATGGTGATGGATTGTAGTCATCCTTCTGCGTAGGGGTGTAATCTGCTCAGAAGGATGGTGACCATCTCTTCTGGCCGCTATTGATGTGCATCTCCTCTTGGTTGGAAGATGTTGTTGCTCCTTTGTGATCTCTATGCCTCCTTGCCCTATGGTGTCTCCGGCTTGCGTAGAGAAGGGTTAGTTTCCAAACAGTAGACAATGCAGTTTCATATTGTAAACACTTTTATTCACTCTTTTATAGAAACAGTCACATTACAAGAGAGAATAGTTATCAATTAAAGGTGCATCCACGGGCCCATAATGTGATACGGATATAGTAATCTACGTAGTACAAAAAGCAGAGCAAAAGAGTGAATGAAGAACAAAGAGGAACATGGTCTTTTTATACCTTGGACCTGTGTACACCTACGAGGTGTAACCAGGTCCAAGCGGCCATGGTCCTAAGAGTATCAATCCGGCACTTAACTATGAGTCAGAGAGGGAGGGAGGGACAGGTACGAGTTGTTTACCCCCCAGGCTATGGTTTTGGCGGGATCACAAGTTACTGGGTGTTACAGTATCCCTCAAGTTGAGTAGAAAATTGATTTTGAGTTCTTTGTTTTGATACGTCAAGATCAGTTTGTGTGTTTGTTTTTTCTTCATTGAGAAAATAAGCATTTTTTAAAAAATTTATTTTATGTTTGCTTTTTGGTTTTTTTCACAACAACAACAAGGTTTATCAGTGATACACTTGTTGCACTACATGTTTTGTGTTGCATATTTCGCGCCACCTTGCAGTTTCTTTTATTTGGTGACATTGAGCACTGGTCTTTAGTCGTATTTCTTTTAAGATTTGATTTGTTAGTGACTAGCGTTATAAATTGTGTTTTGAACTTCTTTTTACTGCACTACTAATTAGTAGTAATTACACTCGTCCGCAAATAAAGGAATCATTGTCACAATCCCATTATTATGATTAATTACTGAAACGATTAAATTAGTTCCTGTAATGTGTTTATTTCACTAATTAGTCATTGTTTATAATTATATGAAATTAATGATGAAAAGAAAAATTTGCTTTGAATGAAATGGATGAATCATAATGAATTTACCATTGATGATAATTAAATTATGATAATTAATAATTATTATGCAGTTACAAAAGTTTTGCACCTAAAAATGGAGATTTCGTGCTCTGTAATACAACAAATTCAATTAAGAGGCTACATCACAAAATTACTTCGAAAAATCTCCGCAAGGAGCGCTAGTATCATTTTTTCTATTGAGTCCATAGACCCTATGTTAAAGACAGAATGGTAATTTTTAACATGCACAGTCGCAGCGATATGTTTATTTTTTATATTTAAAGTTGTCCACTATTAAGTTTTCAAAGTGCAAAATGTCCACCTTAAATATATGCTGATCGAGTGATAGAATGACAAAAAATTGGTAAGTGCGGTTGTATTTTTAAAAACTATTTCAATATCGCGAATTTCTAACTCTTATGTTAAACTCCATTAGGGTACGCACAAATAAGAAAGAAAAAACTTCCATTAAAATACTGGTAAAAATACGTAAAAATAATTTCAAAACACCAGAAAAAAATCAGCCAATGTGTTGGCTTCACTGTGGTTTGGTGGCGGGTGGGGGAGGGTTGATTGAAACTTTGTATCCAAATGCTTCATTTTTATAATAAGTAACATGAACGCCCACAGATACTAGCAAAGCCAAAATATTTGATTTACATTTTAAATAGAAAGTATAGTGTATTTTAGCCACTCTAAAGCGGCAGTCACACTAGGCTGGTTTACAAGCCACTGGTTGCTGCTGGCTATTAGCAGCAACAGCAAGCAGCGGCTGCTTTGGGTTCACACTTTTCCAGTCACTGCTGGTATTAGCAGTGCACGCCATCCAATCACCGTCTTGCAAAAACACAAACTCTAACAACAACCAACCCAAGCAGTGGAGTTTCAACTACCACTAGTGCCACTACTAGCAACAAAAAGTTCACACTAGATGGCAGCAGCAGGAAGGGAGTCACATGACCAGCTGGTAGCTGCTAAAGTTGGACATGTCCAACTCCACCAGCCGCTGTTAAAATAACTAGCCCGCTGGAGAAAGCAGCTGCTAGTAGCAGTTCAGACTATGCTGCTAGAGCGCTACAACCAGCCAGCAGCAACCAGCAGCTGGGAAACCAGCCTAGTGTGACTGCGGCATTAGGGTTAGTTTATACTCCCTTGCTAAGCAGCAAAGCAGCCTGCAAAGCTTGAAATATGACATCAGAGCGGTGGTGCTGATCAAGCGCCAAATTGAATAAGCGCCAAATTGAACAAGCGCCAAATTGAACAAGCGCCAAATTGGACAAACGCCAAACTGAATAAACGCCAAATGGAACAAATGCCAAACTGAATGAAAGCCAAATGGAACAAACGCCAAACTGAATAAAAGCCAAATGGAACAAACGCCAAACTGAATAAGCGATAAATGGAACAAACGCCAAATTGAATAACCGCCAAAATGTGATAAACACATGGTTAGATTAGGATTGGTTAGGTTATGTTATGTTATGTTAGGTTAGGTTAGGATTGGTTAGGTTAGGTTAGGATTGGTTAGGTTAGGTTAGGTTTGGTTAGGTTAGGTTTGGTTTGGTTTGGTTAGGTTAGGTTTGGTTTGGTTAGGTTAGGTTTGGTTTGGTTAGGTTAGGTTAGGTTTGGTTTGGTTAGGTTAGATTAGGTTAGGTTAGCTGTAAATCTGCACAGTCTGACGTCTATAAAAGCTCACATTATTTGGACCATCACAATTTACAAAAAACCTGAATAACCGCCAAACTGAATAAACACCAAATGGAACAAACGCCAAACTGAATAAGCGCCAAATGGAACAAACGCCAAACTGAATAAGCGCCAAATGTAAGAAACGCCAAACTGAATAAAAGCCAAAAATTTGGCGGTTATTCAGTTTGGCGTTTGTTCAATTTGGCGCTTATTCAGTCGCCCCATCAGAGCTTCAGGTTTTTGCCTTCGCCAAAGCATTAAGCTAGCTTTGAAATTGTTCAACTTTTCAAATCTTAGAAATTCAAAGCACCAATCAGAAAATGGATACACAAATGGGGTGAACAAGTCACACTTTTTTTCTTTCAGGAGGGGAAGGGTTCTATTGTTTTATATGGTATAAAGGTTATAAAATAACGTGAATCTTGCAAGACCACATGTTTGTATGAACAAGCTAAGCTTTGGGGAGCTAATTTTTATTAGCTTCAAAGTTTGCAAATCTTAGCAAACTTTGGAGTATAAACCTACCCATAAATGGAATATTATAAGTTATTTTTATGGCTCGCTACGCTCGCCGGAATTGATGGCAAGAGGAAAGTATACAATGATTGTTTGCTTGCTCGCGGAATAGGGAGAATGAATGTTCATTTATTCCAAACGTTAAAGACTATTTGAAACACATAAAAACGTCACAAATGTTACAAAACGATATAATTACCTTTTACTAGTATAATTAGCTGAGGACGTTAAAGCTTAAACTTCATTCACGCGACGTCGAGCGACCTACCTCGAGCGAGCATCAGCGCACATGCGCGTCTTCATACCATATACAAGCAACTATTAGCGACTTGTCAAAGTGTCGCAAACATTTCAAGTCGCTACCCAACAACCAATCAGAGACCAGATTTTGTTGCATATGGCGTCTTCGACGCCATTTTTTATGACATCACACACCATGAAGACATGCCCAAAATGTTAAGAGTGCAGCACATATGTAGTGTGTGCCAGCGACTCGCTAGTCGCAGCCGCTAAGCTCAAGGTAGCAGGTATGAAGTTCCAGCTTAAGAACTTAATAGTATTTGGCAATATCTTTATTATTATTATTGGTACGGTTGCTAAAGGCGCAAGCTGTGACACCCCATGTTTTGGGTGTTTCAGTTTACAGGGGTTGTTTACATGGAAGCTGTTGAATCTGTTCGTCGGGATCGATATTTCTATCGATCTCCCTTCTTTCCTCTCTTTCTCTTTCCAATTTACAGCTGATCCCACGAGGTCGGGTTGATGTCAGCTGATCTGTCCTGGCTGGTGGATGAATTGTCCAATCAAGCGATTGATACGTCACAAAAAGGGGCGTAGACAATCACTATTGAATTGAGAGGCAAATTCAAATAGCAGCTGTTCTTTCTCAACTGGTCATCAACTCGAATGCATCGTCGTCTTGCTGATCTGAGAAAGGAACAGCCTGAGAGCCCTTTGAGGTCTTTCTTGTATTTATAAAGTGTCTTATCTCCGTTTACATTTATTGTCGTTTTTACATTCTCTCTGACTTCGTTTCGCTTAATTTCGAGACATAAATCGATTGAGCGTAGGTTGAGGTTCCTCCTTCAGCAAGACCGCCCAGAATTAGATTCTCGGCGTGTTACAAAGCGCCCATGACGCCAAGGAGGGGGAACAATACATAAGTAGGAACACACCATTGAATACTATACAAAATAAAAATAAATATACTTCATTTTAAAAGTATATGAAAATTATATTAAAAATTTATTAAAAAAAAAACGCTTTCAGCATATTGGCCTACTCTTCCCATTTAGAATATAGGTTCCCCTGAAAGGGGGGGGGTGAATTCGCCATTGGCTTTGGGGGGTTGGGCACCCCGATGTTACTTTGCCTGTATATAGTTGCAAACCCGCTATATAAACACAATTTCTGCTCGATGTCAATATTTACTTGTCGTTCTGTTACAAACAGCAAAATTTATGGGGGGGGAGAATAATATTGGTTGTTACTAATATTATAGTTTGTTCAAATTGAAAATGAATTTTTTCTAGTAGGCTTATTGAAAATTTATTTATCATATTTTACGAGTTCTGCTGTGCGTGTGCACAAAGAATAAAGATTATTATAATTTTCAAGGTTCTGCTTGAGTCTCGTTTGGTGTTCAGTTCATATTTGCTTGATTTATCTCTTCGTTTCTTACTTAAAAAATATTTGCTTGCAAAAAAGTAAGTCTTTAGAGACTAAGTTTACAGTCATTGATTTTTGTAGATTCATAAAGTAATAACTTTTTTTTTAAATAAGAATTCATAAGGTACGCATATTTTCTGAGAATTTGTTTATATAAAATTGGATGATGATTTGAGTTTTCCGGTCTGTAAGAAGAAGCAATGTATTTTGTTGACCGGGTTATATACTGAGATATGTTATTGATTTGTAAAGGCAATGTATGGCTTGAATGATATCATGCAATTGTATGTGATGTGAGTTTGGCTCTGCATCATAGCTTATATTATTTCGAGTAATGATAATTGTATTGCATTTCAAATTGCATATATTTTATTATGGTTTTTGATTCAGATGGGTACAGTGGAAAGTTCATTTTGATAAAAACATCCGTGGCTTTTTTTGTCTTGCTACTTGAATCCCATGTGTTATAATGGCAATGGGGAAATATTGTAACGAACAACTTTCTTGTGTGGGGGTGGGGGGAGTAGAATTAACTCTGGGGCTACAGTTCGCTCTCTTGAGCAGACTGGAAGTGGTTGGCTAGGCCACTTGTTCTACTCTGGTTAGAGAGGAAGGGAACAAACCAGTCCCTTTTGTTTCCTCTCAAAGTTCCTCTTTGACGAACTTTTACAGTTTTAAGAATTTTTTCGCTGTTTTTTACTCCTCAGGCTTGTGACCGATTAAAAGCTGGTAGATCGTGTAGCATTCACTGGTACAATTTGGAGTGTTTTATCATAGGTTTGCATCTGAATTGGTGGCCCTTAAACAAAGAACAGTAAAGTCCCACGTTTGAATTAGAAAATATAAAATAAGAACTTCAGCAATTTTTTTATCCAAAAACTCTCTGGTTTGCATTACACAAAAATACGGACTTATATACCCAAGAAGAGGATTCTGAGAGGTATTTTTCAGAATCCTTTAATTGGTCGCTTATCAAAATAAAAATCAATTAAACCAATCAAAAACGATCGACCAGTGGTCAGCAGAAATAGCAAAGATGACTCATTGACTATTAAAACAAACTACAAAAGAAAAACACAACCCCATTGACTTAGTGTTGCCGTTTATCAGGAAGATCTCTTTATGTTAAGGGGTGGGACTGGGAGGAAAGGGCCCAGGCCCCAGCGAGGTGCAAACCAAACAAGGATATTGGTATCCTTGTGACCTTAAAAGGAAGACATCAGTTGTGCGGAACTAGTACACTGTACAGAGGGATGACAAAGTTCCGTTCCACTCCACAAAAAAACGTTCAATATAGTTGCCTCACCGTATAAGGTGAAGCTAGTGCATGACGTCAGAGGGGTTGACAAAAAGTTTAGGCTTGTGTCATTTTTATGATGCAATGACACAATCTAGAGCATCTCTATATCTAGACAGGCTGGTCTACGGGAAGGTCGTTCCGGCTAGATGTGCTCCATTTCATTTTGGCCAATAAGAATGCAGTATTTTATTCTTGCAGGATATAAAACCCGCTCTTCAGAATCAATAGTATACTAAACAAAATACTAAAGCTGCTTTTCGCTCTTCACTGTCTTCTTCTTTTCCTGGACCACAACCCGCAAATTGCGGGGTAGGTCAATAATGACAATGAATTATGAGAGATGACGATGAGTATGAGCCATTTGGCATAGAATTGGGTCGAGATGTGTTTTATGACCGGCTGCCATGCCTGACGTCAACTCCGTAGTGCCGGAGAAATGATGAAAGACAAACACAACAACCATGCTCCAACCGAGATTCGAACCCGGGGCTCCCAGGAACCACGGGACCCCATTTTAGTGTAACAAATACTGATTTCCCTGATTTCCATCCCACCAACTGTTTCTTTCAATGATTACGATATATAACTGAAACTGAGAAACAAAAGAAATGAATTTTAAAGTTAAATAAAGACAAACAAAGGGACGTTTGTCAAGTCTTTATTTTTCTAGACTTGTCTACACGCATTTGTTATACAAATAAGTGTCACACACTGTCACGGTATAATATGCTTACCAGCAAATTATATTGACGTAAGTATGTTAAAAGAAAATACAGGTTGGTTTTCGTGAGTGTGGGCCCACCTTAAGAAGCTACATCACAAAATTACTTCGAAAAATCTCCGCAAAGAGCGCTAGCATCGTTTTTCTATTTGAGCCCATAGACCTAATGTTAAAGAAAAAATGTTAATTATTAAAATACACAGTCGTGTCGGCAATATGTTTATTTTTTCATATGCACCTTAAATATATGCTGATCGAGTGTGATAGAATGACGAAAAAAATTGGTACGTGCGGTGCTATTTTTAAAAACTTATTTCGAAATCGCGAATTTCTAACGTTAAACTCCATTAGATATGCGCTCTCGTGAGCAAAAAAAAACATCCTTTAAATGTTTGTAAAAATACATAAAAATAATTTTTAAAACAGAAAAAAGAAAACAGCACGTGCGCCAATGTGTTGGCTTCACTGAAGTTTAATTGTCTTTTTTTTAGGGATTTTTACGAGCATTTTAACTGGTGATGGAGCAAAAAAATAAACCAATTCCAATGTAAAGTGTAAAAGTTTTGAAACAAATCGTCCCAACATTTCACGGTGAATTCTTCGTTCAATGAGTTTCATTTAGAAACATTTGGAGTGACATATAAACCCAATGCACACAAAATAATAATGTGAATGACTGACTGGACTGCTGTTTGTTTCTTCTTGTACAAAAAACATTGCTCTAAATTTTCGGTTTTCACTGCTTGAATTAAAATGAGACAAAATTATTATGCAACAAAGTTAATTTTTTTCCTCTCTTTCTTAACTTTGGTATTTTATCTACGGGCTCCCTGTAGAGATTTTAAAGCTAACTTATCCAACCATGACAGTCTGTCTGTCTGTCTGTCTGGCAGACCAAAATTCAAGATGATTGGAGTCTTGAACCAATTTTAAGCATTTAACATTATATCATTCCACAGAGTGCCATAACCAACTTCATCATCATCATCATCATCATCGTCGTTGTGTGTGTTCTTTTGTTTAGTTTTAAGTTTCATTGCAAAATGTGGCATTGTTGGGCATTGCATTATTGTTTTTTTTGGGGACGGTTAATCGGAAGCCACCAAACTGCAGCTCAGTGTTATCACTACACAATAAAATGTTTGTCTCATTGTGTTTTATTTTTTGACCTCTTTACTGTGTCTCAACAATGTGATTTGTCTTGATCTTTAATGTTCTTACATTAGAATTGACTATTGTGTACTGACGATTTCCGGTTTTTGTTTTTTAGTTGGTGGGGTTGAAAACCCGTCACTAAGTGCTGTGACCATTATTTAATTATAGTGTCGTTGGCCTTTCTGGTTTTGTTCCAGCTCTTTTTTTTTGTTTAATGTCTTAAGTTTTTGTTGTAATAAATTCAATTGTTGGAAGGAGGAGGAGGCTTTTCAAATTCTCAGAAAGTCATTATCGAATATAGTTAACAGATTTGGATGCAATTTTATTATTAATGAGTGATTTAGGATTTCGATATTGATGAGTGATTTAGGATTTCGATATTGATGCCTGATTAGGCCCTATATATTAGGCAGTAGGCCTGGCACCCTGTACAACTCTGTTGAGGGTGCGGGCTATATTACCTAAGTGAAAGTTTGGGGGTACGTGATGTGTTATTAAGAGGTTCAATTCAACTCAGTACACCTGCAATCGGCTTATAAGCCATGTTGCAGAGGGAGATTCCTCCCGATCACAAATGATTGTCATTCAGGTAAAACAAGACATCATTGTTAAATATGGAAAATATGGAATTCTCATCCAGTTTGATAGTTCGTTTGTTAGGACACAAACGAACTATCAAACTGGAAGAGAATTCCATAGTTGAATAACATACGGGAAAAAAAGGAAAAAAAATATGCATCAGTTCTAGCCATTAATTCTTTGAAAGTTTTTGAATGCCCGTGTCTTCCCTTACGAGGATGTGTTGTTTGTTACTTAGGGCCATATTATCATCTCCCAGTAAATGTACGAAAAGGGCAAGGCTTTGGTCGTTTCTTCCACCTGCTAATGATTAGTTCCCGAAGTATAGAAGATACACTGTCAGTATACACATATCTTCCTTTCACAAATCTTGCATCCCTGAGCTGTACCATTTCTATTTCTTGCTTTAGTTTACTTCTAAATGGGCTCCAAATTGGGGAACAATATTCTAATATAGGTCTGACTAAGGTAAAATGACAGACCTATTTTACATTTTCTTTACAATGTTTAAGGGTGTGTTGGAGAAAACGCAACCTGTGGTTAGCTTTACTCGCTGCATTGGTTATGTGTTTTTTCTACAAAGCATGTCGTTTGATTGAAAAAAGAAATATTCATATTTTGACCGGCAAATTCTAATTGGCTGGTTATGAAGTCTGACGTCACATGCTCCGCCCTTTTCAACGTCAGACTACATAACCAGCCAATTAGAAGTTGCCATTCGTCATAACAAGGGCGGAGCCAACTGAAGTTTTGACCTATTTCTAACTGCCTGTCACATTTACAAATTACATATCACTGAAGAAATCACTGAGATGCTTGCTGTCAGTGCTGCAATGGCATAGTTTAGCACATTGCAGGGCAGAGATAAGTTTGAAATTGTTCAAAAAAATTACATGTGGTGATTGTCGTAAACCACAGTCTAGTGATGTGCATAAAGCACTTATATGGACAGGGCTGACCACTGTAGGAAAATTCAGGAGATTTTTGCTAGGACAGATTCATATTATTGTTTTTTTTCCCTAGGGTTATAAGACAATGGAACTCTCTTCCTGAGGAAGTGGTGAATGGAGATAATTTTGTTTTGTGGGATTGACAATTGTATATTAATTTTGTTTTTAATATATGTGCATGTATGGTGTTGCTGCTTGACAGTGCTTTATGCTGCACTTGGACTTTTATGTCCCTCTGCCATAGGTCCACTGGGCTGCTAGCAGAGTACTTTTCGTAATTGTAGTTTTTTCTCGACGTATTACTTCAGCTGTAAAAAATGCTTACTGCTATTTGCAAAGAATTTAATTTTTTCCCGAAATGGCAGCAACTAAACTATGCAACCCGAGAAAGACACTTTTTGTCTATGTCACTGTCCGATTTGCTTGACGATTGTGTTAGTTAAAAGTAGAGCAAACACATTCATTTTAGACCATAGTCAGACTCCTTAGAATAACATTCATTCCATTAAAATGGTACACTGAATTGTGGTGAGGTTGTCGCAGCAAAATAGAATTGCACAGAATGTGTGATTAACATTCTTGCAGAACTGTGTTAAGACAGGTTAACATTTGGTAGGGCTTCAGGATGAAGATTATACATTCATGATATATTACTGTGGTCTTGTCCTATCCTGTAAACCAACAACTAGTACACTGTGCAATTCTTTTTATATAGGCAACGGTGTCCACTATAAAAAAAAAAATTGAGATTTTTGCCAGGATTGACTCATTTTTGTCATTTGACAATAAAATTTACTTTCTGAGGATGTTATGATTTAAGGAATTTATAATTTTAAAAATCCATTGACCTTAAAGCATGTGTTTTAAAGCAACCATTACCTCTAGAAATTTCTACTTAAAATTATGAAGAGGCTTACATTTTGATTGTAAAAATGATGTTTATTTTTTTAAAAGTGCCTTCTTAATTAAAAAAACTTCAAAATGAATCGGTATTTGGTAGAAACTTGCAATCTCAGATAGATGCGCCACCAAACAACATGAATCGGAACTTAAGCATTAAAAGTATACTCCAATACTCGAAAAATCACCTCACATTACTTTTAATTCACTATTCAAATACACGTATTTCCTATTACTTTTAATTCACTATTCAAATACACGTATTTCCTATTACTTTTAATTCACTATTCAAATACATGTATTTCCTATTCATTTCAAAGTACTATGGATTTAATATTGGAATTATATCCCACCTGCCACGTGGCTCTCGAGTTGATGTGAAAATTGTATTGAGTTTAATATGACTAGGGAATACATGTATTTGATTAAGGAATTATAAAAATGTGAGGTGGGGGCAACGTGCATCTTGCCTTTAACTTCGGGGCACACGCCGGCCTTTCCAGAGTGGTGATATTTCGGTTTCTTAACCTAAACACCAATGGATCCATTTCCTTGCTTGAATACTTGGTGGGTTACACATTGGCAAGCAATCTGTCTTGGAAGCAGCATGTTGATAATGTCACTAGCAAGGCAATTGCAAGTGCTTTGTTTTTGTCAACAATCATTGGGGACTTGCCCTGAGCAAATTAAAATTGTTGCTTACAATGTGCTCATTCGACCTCATCTTGAGATGCCATAGGCCAACTGGCTGCTTTCGGAGTATTTTTTGTAATTGTAATCTAACACTAGGGAATCGATGTTGATATGGCAGTGAATGCTCTCGTAACAGTGTCTGATAATCATCACCATTCATTTTGGTTGAAATGAAGGCTAAGCTACTCATTCCAAAGACTAAGCTACTCATTCCAAAGACTAAGCTAATCGTTTCAAAGGCAATAAATGTTTCATATATCATTCGGCTCCCACAACCAAAAGTTCTTTAAGAGCCTAGATACAACGTTTAGTTCAAAATTTCTCCGAATGTAGACGCTGCGATTGAAAAACTGTTTTTTAACGTTTTTTCTCCAGGTTTTAAGTCACATAATAATTAATAGAAAAATAATTTCGCGTGCTAAGCTTATAAAAAGAAAACATCATGAAGCCAATAGATTAATGCACGTGAAGAACTTCAAATGTTTGGGTGACGGTTTTTTGGTCCTATGTGACTTAACATGGGGTTAAAAAAATGTACGATTTTAAACGTTATTAAAAAAATAAAAGGACCTTTTTAAAATTTATAAAAAGGAAACATTGTGAAGCCAATACATGAAAGTATTTTTGTTATTCTTCTAAATCGTTTTAACGGGTTTTTTTCAAATATTTGTGGGACGGTTTTTGATCCAATGGGATTTAACATGGGGTTAAAAAAACGAACAATTTTGAACCTTGTTTAAAAATAGAAGGACCTTTTCAAAAATTATATAAATCGAGCATGTAAAGAACAATACTTTTTATTGTATTTTGCGCTTTACTGTATTTTAATTGAGCGATTGTGAGGCGATTTCTTGCAGTTTTAGTAACACTATATAAGAACACTCATTTGTCTCGTTGTCGTCTGTTCAAAACAACAAGATGGAGGACGTGTATCTAGGCTCTTAAAGAAATATTGAGGTAACTTAAGTTCCTGCAGATCATTCTAATAGGAAGACAATTTGCAGCGTTTAGTGCCTTTGGAACGAGTAGCTTTTGCCCTTCATTTCAACCAAAACGAATAGCGTTGATTATAAGATGTCACGAGAGTATTTACTGCCATATACCAACCTTGACACCCTAGTGTAAGTTGATGTTACTTTCATGTAGCTGTTGTACCCTCCCTGTACATATTTCATACACGAATTTTATAAAGGAAGAAATCTTCCTTATTCAAAAAATAGGCTAAAATTGCTGAATGAAACAAGTTATTTTGTAAAATGACTTGAATGTTGCAAGATAAATTGTTGGCGAAGAGAAAGAAGTCTCACGAGGCTTGCTTTTTTACGCCCCTTGATGTGATTATTCTTCCAATAAAGGTTCTTTCTTTTGGTAGATTGAACCACACCTTGAAGTATAAAACTCTTGAGAGCGGATTAAGTAAAACCAATAAAAATAAATCCATGTAAACTTTTTTTCTTGCTTTTTTTTTTTTTGCAAAAAAATGTTGCTTCTTGTCTTGTATTCTATATTTTCTCACAGATTTTCTATGCTTTTCAAATAATTGATTGCTAACTTAATTTATGCTTTTGATGCCCAGAAGAGAAGCTTTTGAAAGCCTTCAAATAAGGTGTCGTTTGTTTTCTATAATTGAGTAAATAAATCTATCATGTTTCTTTCTCATTGTCGCCCATAGGTATTATACAAGTGTTAAACCTTTTTTTTTGTCTTTCTCTCAAGTGTGTGTCTTTTATTAGAACCATGTCCTCCAAATGCCATTTTTCATATAGGGTGCCCCCCCCACTGTTTGCAAAACCCTCAAAGAGAGAAAATGTTTGCTTTGAGTTAAGGGATTTGTTTTTGCTGTTCTTACAAGTCCGTCGTTACTTATGTGGTATTTACATTTTCAACTAAAGGTTTAAGAGGCTACACATCACTAAATTACTTCGAAAAAATCTCCGCAAAGAGCGCTAGCATCGTTTCCCATAGACCAAATGTTAATTTTTAAAATACACAAGTCGCGGCCAATATGTTTATTTTTCATATTTAAAGTAGTCCAATATTCAGTCTTCAAAGTGCAATGTATGCTGATTGAGTGATAGAATGACAAAAAATTGTTAAGTGCGGTTCTATTTTTTTAAAAAACACTTTCAAAATCGTAAATTTCTAACTCTCCATTCTCGTAAGCAAAAAACATCCATTAAAATGCTCTTAAAAATACCTAAAAATAATTTTAAAAACCCATAAATGAACCACAGTGAAGTCAGCACATTGGCGCACGTGCTGATTTTTTTTACTGGTTTTTAAAAAATATTTTTGAGATTTTAATGGATTGTTTTTTTTTTTTGGGAGTAGTACTCAACAGAAATTCACGATTTTGAAATAATTTTTTAAAATCGAACTGCACTTACCAATTTTTTGTCTTTCTATCACACGATCAGCATATATTTAAGGTGCACATTGCACGTTGAAAACTTAATATTGGACAACTTTAAATATGAAAAATAAACATATTACTGCGACTGTGCATGTTAAAAAAATTAATATTATGTCTTTAACATTGTTGTTTATGGGCTCAATAGAAAAACGATGCTTGCGCTCTTTGCGGAGATCTTTCGATGTAATTTTTCGATGTTAACCTCTTAAAAAAACCGAAGTTCTACCAATGTTCATTAAATGGAAATAATTGTTGATGATGCTGATTTCGTGTTATGCCGAGAAAGAAAAGAGATGGTTGGTTGTGTTTATTTTGTCCATTAGTTTTCATATTGTCATCGTAAATTTTCTATTAGAATGAGTTACAGCAAATATGACTGTAATTATCATTTTCATTGTTAACTGAATTTATGCCGTTATTGTCATAGGTTATAACCACACGGTGTATTTACTTGATTCATTGGTTTGGGAGCCACCTCAGGGTTATCTCTTCATTTTGTTACACTATTTGTGTGTGGGTGGGTGAGAACAATACTGGGTGTTTGTGGAACGCTTTTATCATTTTGTTTGATTATAACCACGGAAACCACAGTTTCATGTTTGCTTCATTTATTTCAATTGGTTTTTTTTGTTTGTTGTTGTCTCATTTAAATTGAATGCAGTGATATTCGAATATCTTTTATATGAATAAGTGATGGGAGTTTTATTATCGTTCGTAGGAAATGAGGCATATATACCAGATATTGTTAAGATTTGACAAACTTTTTGAAACGAAAATAACACAAAGTAAGCAGTTGGTTATGGTAATAAAACGTTTTGCAAACGCAAAGTTTTATGCAAGTTTGGTGTTTTCAACATGTCCGTCATGGCGGTTGAGCCCATAAACAACAATGTTAAAGTAAAAAATGTTAATTTTTAAAATAAGACAGTCGCGGCAACATATGTTTATTTTTCATATTTAAAGTTGTCCAATATTAACTTTTCAAAGTGCAATGTGCACCTTAGATATATGCTGCTCGAGTGATAGAATGGCAAAAATTTGATAAGTGCGGTTATATTTTTAAAAACTACTTCAAAATTGCGAATTTATAACTCTTATATTAAACTCCATTGAGAACGCCCGAATAAGAAAAAAACATCCATTAAAATACTCGTAAAAATACCTAAAAATAATTTAAAAAACAGAGAGAAAAAATCAGCACGTGCGCCAATGTGTTGGTTTAATTGTGGTTTTTTAAAATTATTTTTTAGATATTTTTACGCATATATATTTTGGGCATACTCAATGGACTTTAACATAAAAGTTAGAAATTCGCGATTTTGAAATAAGTTTTTAAAAATAGAACCGCACTTATCATTTTTTTGCCATTCTGTCACTCGATCAGCATATATTTAAGGTACACATTGCACTTTAAAAACCTTAATATTAGACCACTTTAAATATGAAAAATAAACATATGTTGCTGCGACTGTGTGTATTTTAAAAATTAACATTTTTTTCTTTAACATTGGGTCTATGGGCTCAATAGAAAAACGATGTTAGCACTCTTTTGCGGAGATTTTTCAAAGTTTTTTTGTGATTGTAACCTCTCTTAAACTGAAATATTTCTCTTCTTCAGGAGTCTTAAAATCTCTGATTGTATTTTGGAATAGTTTTTTTTTAAAAACAGATATGGACTTTTTTAAATAAGTAATGAACCTATACTGTTAGTGTTTGGATGATATTTTGTTCCCTTAAGGGGTTTTTTTTTCTTTACAATGTCCTTTTATGTTTATAAGAGTAGTAAGTTGGATGAGCATAAAATATCAAGTACATAAGTATGAAAATCCACTGTTAAAATCATCCCAAAGGCTTGTTTTTTATGTAAAATTCTGCAAAAAAAAAAAGTATTAAGTATACTGTTTGTTTCGAATCAGCAGCAGTATAGTACATTGCGGAAGCGTATGGCAGGAAATTTGTGCTTGAAAGCACAAGAAACAAAATCCAATTGAATTTGTCCTATTTTTTTTTTCTGAAGTCTTTTTCTTTATTTTATCAAAGGACTCTCTTACTCTGTTCGCGTGCTTGCAAATGTAGAGCCTTATATAAGCTTCTTGAAGCTCAACTTCCTGTTATTTTCTGTTTTCGTTATCGACTTTATTTTTTAGTCATAAAACTTCGGTCTGGTACTAATAAACCCATGTTGTATATCTTGAGCACCCTTTCTTAGGGAACCTCTATTGAAAATTGTTTGCAAATGTTTTGCTAATTGCATATTTGTAAAATATAAATTTGTGTTGCTGGAATTTATTTATTTGTCTAGATGTTTGTTTTAATTAATCATATAGTTGTGG
This sequence comes from Brachycybe producta, assembly GCA_036925085.1. Lineage (NCBI taxonomy): Eukaryota > Metazoa > Arthropoda > Diplopoda > Playtdesmida > Andrognathidae > Brachycybe > Brachycybe producta. Next base: position 1,376,851 of record JAUPFP010000026.1, on the reverse strand, counting down.
ATTATGTTTTTAAGAGGCTACACGTACATCACAAAATTACTTCGAAAAATCTCCGCAAAGCGCGCTAGCATCATTTTTCTATTGAGCCCATAGACACCAATGTTAAAGAAATAATGTTAATGATAAAATACACAGTCGCGGCTGCAATATGTTTATTTTTCATATTTAAAATTGTCCAATATTAAGTTTTCAACGAGCAATTGGCACCTTAAATATATGCTGATCGAGTGATATAAAGACAAAAAATTGGTAAGTGCGGTTCTATTTTTGAAAACTATTTGAACAAAATCGCGAATTTCTAACTCTTAAGTTAAACTCCAGTGAGTACGCGCTTGTAAGCAAAAAAACGTCCATTAAAGTGCTCTCTTTTCACACGGTTTAGTGTCTTTCGGTGGAGTATGTTAAATGACGTAAATTTATACTACTGATTATGGCAAATGTCCCTTTAGAGCAGATGGTTTTAGGGCAAATGTCCTTTTAGGGCAAATGTCCTTTTAGGGCAATTGGTTTTAGGGCAAATGTTACTTTAGGGTAAATGGTTTTAGGGAAAATGTCACTTTAGGGCAAATGTCCTTTTAGGGCAAATGGTTTTAGGGCAAGTGTTCACAGGGAAAATGTCCCTTTAGGGCAAGTGTCTTTAGGGTAAATGTCACACACCCATACGGAAGGGGGCCTGCAAAATATTTCTGACTAGTTTCTTGCATATCCGTGTTATGGCCGTGTGCGTGGCCCATTACTGGCACTACTGGAAAAAGTTTGAGAAACACTGCTTTACTATCTGCGCGCGCACATTCAACTGTTGCGAAACTCGTAAAGTTAAGGAAAATGAGGAATGTGTTACAATAAAGTACACTGCTTTAAAAAAAAAATTTTTTCCGTTGGTTCTGTCACATTTATTACGTGCATTCGTCTTTTGTATGATAAAATTTCAAATGCCCAATAGGACCACGAATCCCACAAAACCCATGCGCTGGGCTTTTGTAAAAGCCCATCAGGGCAATTTAAATCCAGGAGTTTTTTAAATGTAAGCACGTGAAACTTTTAGGCTATTTTGTGCACCGAGAGAGTGAATTGGTGAATTTTACAACATCTTTAAGAGTTGCTTCTTTCTCTGTGGAAGTTGTCAAGATTTTTGGCTTCTCACTTTTTTATTATTAGTCTGAGGCAATTTTTATTTGTTTTTTTATATATATACTGTACTTTGCAAATATTCGCTATCTTAAAAAACCTATGCCTTATAGGTGACATTTTATTCTGAAACCTGACATAATTTATTTGTGGACATATTTTGCAGTGTATCTAGTTTTTGAAATGTTTTCATTTTTGTTTCAAATGTGTATCTTGGGGGCATCCATTCAATTGTATGATGACTTCTTTCCTGTCTTGAGAGTCTCTCTCGGGCTATAAGGTTTTGTCTAGTTTTCAGATTTATACATTTAGGTTCAACTGTAATGCGATTTTTGGATTTTCTCGGTTTTTAGTATACGAGCATATTTTTTTTTTTTTGCGTTTTTATTATTGTCTTGTATATTTCAGAGCTGCTTCCTATGGAGCTCTGCAGAGGACTTTTGCAATTTTTTTTAATCTCGACATGTCGACTTTTTCCAGAATTTCGACATTTCGACTTTAATTTCGACATCTCGATTTTATACTCGACATGTAGACATTTAATCTCTTTTATTCGGCCATGTTAATTATGCCATGTCGTGCACACTGTACTCTAATAATTAAATTATTGCTGCTACAGCCTACAAGAGGGCGCATGCAAAAAGGAATTGTCTAGCACATTTATATTTTAAATAAGCTTAAATTAATGTTTAAGAGGTGATCCATAGTTGTTTTGGAGGTTTATTAAGCATTCCAAGGGTGGTGGGAATTCCATTCCTGCTTCAGTTGGGGAAAATCGGGAATTAATATCAAACCCTGAATCTAAAGCATCTCTGCTGAATAAGGAATACAGACATATTTTTACAGTAGAAGAACATACAGACTACATTTGTGGCCAGAACAGAGGAGGTCATGAGGGATATAGTCATTAATACTGAGGGTTTAATTCAGCAAATAATAGCTCTTGACAAAAATAAAAGTGGGGGCCAGATGGTGTTTCAGCAGTAGTCCTTACCAATCTAGCAAAGCAAGTGGGACCATTTCTTCAGCTAATATTTCAACAATTATTAGATCAAGGTGTTGTCCCAATTATGTGGAAATTTGCAATATTTAAAAATGGGAATATGGCAGATCCTTGAAACTATATGCCTGTTTTCTTTTTACTTCATTAGTTTGTAAGATGCTTGAGCATATACTATACTCTTGCTTCATAGACTTTCTGAAATCTAACCATATTATTTGTGAAAACCAGCATGATTTCTAAGGGGTGTTCTCGTGAGACTCAACTTATACTGTTAGTCGATGATTTGCAGAAAAGTTTCGATAACGGCCAACAGGTTGACCTGGTTTTTCTAGACTTCTGTAAAACTTTCGATACAGTTTCTCATTTAAAATTAATGTCAAAACTTGCTGGTTATGGGTCTTGGGGGCAAGTTTGCAACTGGATTAGGTCATTTCTTTGTGATAGAAAGTGTAACATCCCGACTGGACCGTCACAATACCCGGGCAAGAAAAAAACCAACTTACCCACTTACAGACTCCGGTTACGGGGATGGGACTGCACCCATAGCTGCCTCTCCTTTTTAACCCTGGGTAACGCCGGCTCCCACAGAGTCTCCTCTTGACGGACATGATGGTAACACGTCGCCACAATGAGAATATCGTGATGGAACCAGAGTTCCACCGCGAGCTGATGCGAGTACCGGCCGAAACAAGCTGGTATAGGGCGGTGAATTCCCCTGAATTCCTTCTCCCCGCGGTACTCCCCAAATGACCGACACAACACAAGGTAATTAAAAATAATAAAATGGATTTAATTACACTTACACAGTGGTTGAATATTTACATAACTTGGCTGGTCACTTCAACCAGCCAAGAAAACTATACAAGGCAAAGGCCTAATGGCCAAAAACAACAAAGAAGGTCCAATTGACAATGGAGGCCTCCTTGGCCTCCAGCACAGGTCGCGTCTCCTCTTCTGCTCACAACACACTGCCCAGATTAAATGGCTGACCAAACCAATTAATACCTCCAGGCAACTCCACCTGGAGGGGACAGTGGTCACTTCTGACCTCTCACCCATTGACTCCAATGGTGAGAGGTCTGCTGGCACCAAAATGGCGTCCGTCCCAACAGCCTACTGCAAGCTGTCAGGCAGACCACCATAGAGAGTTCAACTGCTCAATCAAAGATTTGATTTGAGCAGACCAGGTTGCCACAAAAGTAGAGGGTTGTTGATGGGTCTCAATATGGGTGGGTGGGTGTTACACCTGTGGTTCCACAGGTCGTGTGTTGTTAATAAATTGTGGGTTTAAATTTTCATGACTGCATTTGTATTTTTTATATTTGCAATGCAGGTTATTTTTTTGTAGTTATTATAAATTGACTGACAATGCATCTTGCAGCACTTGGATCTTAAGATCCCTCTGCCATAGGCCAACTGGCTGCTTGCAGAGTATTTTTGTAATTGTAATTGTAAATGTATAAATTTTTATTATATCCTGCTAGTGAATAAGACTGTTTTTCGCCCCCCCCCCCCCCCCGGGTGAAAACACAAAGATATCCATATGCAACCCGTTTTTCTTGTTTGAATATACATTTATTAGTAATGAGGTTGTGGTATTACCATCTCTAGCATCGACTGGATTGATCGATAATGTCTACAATTTTAGAAAAGTTTTAATAAAATCGACAACGAAATTTTGTTCAACTTATTTTGCATGAATTGATTTGGATGTAATTGTAATCTATATCTCATTTAAAGCTATAAACATAAATTAGAAAACAATTTTTCACTTGAACGATACCTATTTCGATTGATGTGGCATTACGAAAAGACAATTGTGTATGTATGAAACAATCAATTCTACTAGCAGAATAAGCAAAGACAAAAAAAAACGATCATACATATAACAATCATAGTACCAATCATTAAAGCCTGGAACACACGCGGAATTCCGCCAAGGAAAAAGAAAATAGGAAAAGAAAGAAAATAGGAAAAGGAAGAAAAAGTCATTTTTCTTTTTCTGTATAGAATCTCTTGTTGTTCACACATAGAAACCGAAAAATAATGAGGAAAGTTATGCATCCTCTATGGATAGCAAGAAAGAAAACATTACATTTATTGCCAAAATGGATTCCAATTTGTTATTTGTGATGTCATATATGCTTCTTTCTGATTGGTGCGAATTTGGCTTGGTTTATACTCCCTTGCTAAGCGGCAAAGCAGCCCGCGAAGCTTCAAAATTGACGTCAAAGCTTCCGGTTTTTGTCTTTGCCAGAGCATGACGCTAGCTTTGAAATTGTTCAACTTTTCAAAGCTGCTAAGCTTTGAAAAGTTGAACAATTTCAAAGCTAGCTCAAAGCTAACTCAAAGCACCAATCATAAAACAGATACACAAATGGGGTGAACAAGTCACACCTTTTTTTTCTTTCAGAAGGGGAAGGGTTCTATTGTTTTATATAGCTGCTTTATAGGGTATAAAGGTTATAAAATGCAGTGACGCTTGTAAGACCACGTCACGTGTTTGTAAGAACAAGACAAGCTTTGGGGAGCTAATTTTTAGAAGCTTCAAAGCTTGCAAATCTTAGCAAAGTTTGGAGTCTAAACCTACCCTTTGAACAGAATATTTTGAGAACGCGGGAAAAAGTTGAGCTTATTGAGCTTAATGAATTTTTCGTTCACTTTTTATGGAAAAAATTTCTCAATTTAAATATTTTGTTGTGGTTTTCTGCGCGGAATTCTGCGTTTTTGTGTGTTTTCCACGCTTTATGAACATATAAGCAGAAAAAATATTTTTGTTTTTCTTTGCTATTTTTACCACAACTATTTCCAAAACTTTGTGGAAAATGATGAGAGAAGAAAAACAAAAAATGCCAATAAGAAAGTCTTTCTAAAGAGAAGAAATGTCAGAATGAAAACAATAGTTAAAAGAGAAACCACAAACAATTTACTAATTAATTACCCTCATTTCATTGCAATCATTTACTTTACAAATGAGAATAAATAAAAAGAGAGAGAGAGAAAAAAAATTCTTTAGAAAGTTATGATGAGTAATTTCTATTGACAAGTTGAACATTAAATATGCAACAACATTGAAAATAAAGCAATTGAGCGAAGAAGAAGAAGTAGTGCATCCGAAGAAGTTGCATGGATAATAATAATAATAATCCCAAGGAAATTTAAGAAAGATTCTGTTTGTTCACTCAGATGAACTTCTTAACAAAAAGCAAATATAATAAATAAAAGAATAGGGGGAGGGAGGGGAGGGGAGGAAGCTTCAAGATAAATAATTTTTACGTCTTGTTTTGGCTCAAGGGGGGAAAGATAAAAAATACATATGAAATAATACCAAATTAAAAAAAAATTCTGAAAGCCTAAAAGCAGTCTGTAGACATGTATAGTCAAAATGCATTCACTTTTAAACTGTTCATGCTTTTTAAATTATTCAATTTATTTATAGATTTTAATTTTTATCAATACGGAGTTTTTAGCGAAATTTCCGTACGAAATTAAGTTTAAGAGCCTAGATATAGCGTTTAGTTCAAAATTTCTCCAGATGTAGGCGCTGCGATCGTTTTTGAGTGAAAAACGGTTTTTTATCATTTTTTCTCTTGGTTTGAAGTCACATAATAACAATTTCACGTACGAACCTTATAAAAAGGAAACCTCGTGAAGCCAATAGATTAATGCACGTGCTATTTTTTTCGTTATTATTCTAAGTCGTTTTTAATGAGAGTTCTTCAGATGTTTGTGGGATGGTTTTTTTTGGTCCTATGGGAGTTAACATGGAATTAAAAAAACGTACGATTTTAAATGTTATTTAAAAATAGAAGAACCTTTTCAAAATTTATAAAAAGGAAACATCCTGAAGCCAATACATGAAAGTATGTGCTAATTATTTTGTTATTCTTCTAAATCGTTTTTAACGAGAGTTTTTCAAATGTTTGTGGGACGGTTCTTGATCTAATGTGATTTAACATGGGGTTGAAAAAACGATTTTGAACCCCGCAATTTGTTCTTTGCTGTATTTTAATTGAGCGATTGTGAGGCGATTTCATGCAAGTTTAGTAACACCATATAGTAACACTCATTTGTCTCGTTGTCGTCTGCTCAAAACAACAAGATGGACGTGTATCTAGACTCTTAACGAAATTTATAATATTTAAATTAAGTGATTTCGTTTTCTTTTTCAATTTCGTACTTTCAATTAGCGAAGCAACCCGAATGTTGTCCTTGTATGGCGATTTGTGTGGTCATTTTTGGACTAATTATCGCTGCTAAATGTAGATTTGTTAACTTTTATTGTTCTCTGTACTTATTATTGTTGCCGTAATCGGGAAAACTTCCATATAGGGGTGGTTATTCCTTCAGAATCGACATCGTTTTGCATATAGTTATTTTTTAAACGTAATTTAAAGTGCAGTAAGCACTCAAATATTCTGTGAATCCACTGATATTCTCGCAAAACCTACTTCTATTTTTAAAGAAAGTTTGAAAATCGTTTGAAAATCTCTATAGGCGAATAGTACGTTTCTAATCGCCTATGGAAATTAGCATGTATACTATTTTCAGAATTTTCACCTGGATACAAAGCTCTAAGTGAAACCAGGGAAGACAAACGATCTACCGGCTTTTAGTCAGGCGCAAGCCTCAGGAGTAACAGACAGCGAAAACAACAGGCAATTAGAAATCGGGACAAACAGATGTTGGCTCCGCCCTTTTTATGACGACCGGCAACTTCTAATTGGTTGGTTATGGAGTCTGACGTAACATGCTCCGCCCTTTTCAATGTCGAACCACACAGCAAACCAATTAGAAGTTTCCGGTCGTCATAAAATTTGATAAAAAGGGCGGATCCAACTTCTGTTTGTCCCGATTTCTAATTGCCTGTGCGAAACCGTCCTTTAAGCCGTAAAAGTTCATAAAAGAGGAACTTGTGAGGAAACAAAAGGGGCCAGTTCGTTCCCTTCCTCCTGAAGCAGAATAGAATAAGTGGTCTAGCCAACCACCTAACCACTCGAAGTCCGTTCAGAAGAGCGATTTGAAACCCCTCAGCTAAATCTATCCCCCCTCCCCCTGGAAAGTGGTTCATTACAAAATAAATGTGTTCCCCAGTGGCAGATTTAGTGGGGGACCATTCGGTGGGGGGGGGGGGACATTCGCCCACAGCATTTTTGGCACCCCTTTGGTTTCAAATTTTAATTTTCAAAATTGAGAGAGAAAAGATTGTTTTACTTTGAGTTTCACAATGATTCTCATTTGTAAAACACATAATTAACACCTCATGCCTAATACCTACTACACACCTGATAATTTAAATGCATTTAAATAATGTGTTCTACAGAGCCCTGTGAAGGACAAACAAACAATATATCGAATTCAATTTATTCAGTTAATAATCTGAAAATATTGAGTTAATACTTAAGTAGAATATATAAACTATATTGACAAAATATTGATTTAGTATTTCAATTTAAAATATTACTAATAAAATCAATTTTTATTTGTTTCATGTCCTTAACTGGATTCCGTATAATTCACCTAAACACATTTAATTTGAATTCATTTAACTCATGTGTGTACAAGGTATTACAGTACATTCCCGAAATTCCCTGTTATGTAGTCTGACGTTGAAAAGGACGGAGCATGTGACGTCAGACTACATAACCAACCAATTAGAAGTTGCCGGTCGGCATAAAAAGGGCGGAGCCAACTTCTGTATGTCCCGATTTCTGATTGCCTGTTGTATACTCATATTTTGAAACATTTGTTTGAAAATTTTGAAGTACAAGGCTAGCATACAAGACGTTGTATAATAAATTATTCACTATACGGATAATAAAATAACACTTCACCTAATTATCACATTTCTTTTTAAGCAACACTTTTCTCAGCAAGTCCAAATTGCACAGAATTTTAAATTAGAAAAAGCGTTTTATTTATCAAAACTCAATAAGTAATATTTGAATAATTCATTCGTCACTGAAAACATCATCGTCATCATCAGTCTTTTTTTTGCTAATAATAAAAACACTTGAGAAGTTTGAACATTAACGATTTTCACATCTGTTAAATGAAAAGACTCGCTCATTTCTGACAACCAAAGTTAATTTAAAAATGACAAATCAACCGTCCCTTTCGCAACTGAATAAAAATTTACATTATCTAACATAAATCTTAAAAGGTGTACTTGAAAGGTTAGAGGTGGGACGAAGCCTTAATTTTTCTCGAATCCGAATCCTAATCCGAATCCTTCATATAAGAATCCTATATTATTCCTTAAGAAGATACAAATGAATGAAGTAATATTAAATCAAAAATTAAAAAAAAAAACAGTGTGGCATTCAGGGTCGCCACAAGGTGATAGTCGTGATCCAGGTTGCAACAATCGCTGGTTTTTTTTGTTAGTGAACACTTTTATTGGACGTCAATGGCGTTAAAACGAATTTTACCAGTGTTTTAACAGTTTTTATAGGTTAGGATTCGAAAGATTGGAAAGACGAAAAAAGCGCGAAGATTCGAGTTTTCGAATCTCGAATATTTTTAAGATTCAAGGATTCGAATGCCCTCTTCAAAATCAATAAAATTAAAACTGAGAATTCATTCGACTGAGGCGGCCACTTGACTTTTTTGAACAATTCATTATGCTCTCTTTTCTATAACTCGTCTCTTCCCTGAATCGCGTGGTGACCACACGGAGAAGATTCGAGTTACAGAAGTAGTCGGATGGTGATGGATTGTAGTCATTTTTCTGCATAGGGGTGTAATCTGTCAGAAGGATGGTTACCATCCACTTCTGGTCGCCATTGTTGTTCATCATCCTCTTGGTTGGAAGATCTGCTGCTCTGTAGGGATTCATATGCTTTCTTGCCCTATGGTGTCTCCGGTTTGTATAGAGAAGGGTTAGTTTCAGAACAGTAGACAACGTAGTTTCATATTGTAAACACTTTTATTCATTCTTGCACATAAACATAAACGTTATAAGAATGAATTCTATTAATTAAAGGTGCATCCACGGGCCCATGATGTGATACGGATATAAGAATCGGCGTAGTACAAAAGTTGAGCGAAAGAGTGGACGAAGAACAAAGAGGAGCATGGTCTTTTTATACTTTGGACCTGTGTACACCTACAAGGTGTAACCAGCTCCAAGTGACCATGGTCCTAAGAGTGTCAATCTGCTACTTGAGTATGAATTAGAGTGAGGGAGAGACATGTATGAGTTGTTTACCCCCCCCAGGCTATGGTTTTGGCGGGATCATAAGTTACTGAACTTACTGGGTGTTACTACTGCGAACTTATATCATCATTTTCACACTGTGAAAAAGCGAACACGTAAAAGACGGAAGTTGCATATTTTGACGCACTAAGTTCAGATGGTGCCAAGATGGTTTCAGGATGGTGTAAACCCTAGACCGGAGCCCCACCCTCGCCGCGCTACTTCCTCGAAAATAACACATGGACACAGTGTAAGATATAAAATAGATGTATTTATTAAACACTTATGCCGCAGTCACACTAGGCTGGTTTACAAGCTGCTGGTTGCTGCTGGCTGGTTGTAGCCAGCTACCAGCTTTCACCAGCATGCTCATGATTTCAACAGCGGCTGGTGAAGTTGGGCATGTCCAACTTTAGCAGCTACCAGCTGGTCATGTGACTCCCTTCCTGCTGCTGCCATCTAGTGTGAACTTTTTGTTGTTAGTAGTGGCACTAGTGGTAGTTGAAACTCCACTGCTTGGGTTGGTTGTTGTTAGAGTTTGTGTTTTTGCAAGACGGTGATTGGATGGCTTGCATTGCTAATACCAGCAGTGACTGGACAAGTGTGAACCCAAAGCAGCTGCTGCTTGCTGTTGCTGCTAATAGCCAGCAGCAACCAGCGGCTTGTAAACCAGCCTAGTGTGACTGCCGCTTTAGTGTTAGAATATTTACAGTAACTGCTGGCTAATTCAGATAGCAGAAGACCAGTATACAACACAATAAATCAAATTAAATGACGTGGCACATCCACCATTGACCTGGATGCCACCTTGGCCTCCAGCATGAAGTTGTTGCCTTTGCTGATGTCCACTTCACTATGCTGTCACAGATCAATGGCTGTCCTGCCATTAAATCCCCCAGGTAACTCCACCTAGGGTTGGACAGGAATTATTCTATGCCCCTCCCACCCAAGGGATATTAGGGCTTCTTCACACCATACTTCACTTGCTAACTGTGCCAAGGGGAAGATGGCTCAGCCTGGACCCGCCCAGTAGCGAGCCCCTAAGAAGACCTTATCTTGGAAAAAGCTTTAGCTCAAAAACCCAACGTTATTTAATTCTTCATTATTCTTCCTCTTCGAAGATTTCTTTGCAAAATTTCTTAAGTGCTCCAACAGATCTTTTGTTAGGAAGTGGTCCACACGGCAAGGCCGTCCTAGGTTTGTTTTGTTTACTGCTGCTTGTAGTCTCGTTCTTGCTTCCACCACTTGAGTAGCTTCACATCTCCAAAGTAGATGATCGATCATATCTTCTTCCTGACCACAGCTCAGGTGTAGAATCTCTTAGTTCGAGCGGATACTGCTTTTCACTTCGAGATTTAGTGTAATACAACCTGAGTCCAGATTGGTGCCGGGGTCGTTCTCTATGATATTCTGTGGTATCATCGATGCTGGAAAAGAAATCATGTAACAGGCGAGACGTATGCAGATTGACGATTACGTCGCTATTGATAGTTTTTGGGCTAAGATTAGTTCCAGAAGACTTGAGCATCTTGTGTCTGCTTCGCCTGATCCCCATATGGGATGTTTAGCATTGAAGTCTCCTACCAGTATGATAGGTTCCCGTCTCTCAATTAATATGGTTCTTAGATTTGTCAGTATGCTGTTGAAGTCTACTTTAGGTTCTGCATATACGTTTGCTATTATAAAAGTTGATGTACATAGTTCTACCAGCAACACAGCCATATTTGGTGACATATATCCTCAAAGGGCTGTAACATTCGTTTTCTTTCTTGAGACTATAACAGACTTAACATGTCCTTCATGTTTACACATATCTCCTCCCATCAGGATGTTTATTAATAATTCACAGGTTTGGTTCCTGTATAACATATAAAGGTTGCTTCCCTGCTTGATCTTTCCAGACATTCTTCAGCAACCGCACCTTTTCCAAAGTTTGCTTGCATGATGATAAGTTTAGCCATGATCAATATGCGACCATGACCTATCTCAAGCTTTCATGTACACAGGGCATTTTTATCCCTTGCGGTGTGGCATCTTTCCGCTTTACCATTCCTTTTACAATTTACGCAGTCTTCTTTGTTGGCCTTACAGTCCTTCTGTTTATGATCTTCACCACAGGCAATGCATTTTTCTTTGGCCTTCTTGCACTCGATTGCCTTGTGCCCAAGTTTGTTACATTTGTAACACTGGGTTATGTCTACCCATTTTTCGACCCTGTATTGCGCCCATCCAAGTGTGAGCCTCCAGTTTGAGCTCATAGCTTCATATACTTTTGTTGACTCGAAATAATGTTTTTCTTAGCTGTGTTTCGGCATTGTCGGTCCGGTATCCATGTTAAACTATCTCAGAATACTGTCTCTTCTCCAATCATCATTTTAAGTTTGTCGTTGTATCCTATCTCTTCAATGATAGTGTCTCTGCTCTTCTCTTTTTTGACTCCTGTAATCATGACTTTTGGCAATCTTAGTTTAGGTCTGTCGAATGTGAAACTTCTCATCTTTTATTTTCTCTATTAGTCTGTTTCTTTGCATTTCTCCGTGGGTTTCAAGCACCAACGTCCTATTTTTACCCTCGAACATTTTTAAGACTACCTCCTAGGTCATCAATCGAAATTTGTGATTGCAGCGTATAACGCATTCGTCGTGGAGACATATCCACATATTTTAACCTCACCAAGATAACGTCGCTTGGAGGTTTACTCTGCTGCACCCTGTTTTTTGGTTGAGCGTACGTTTTATTGTCATTGCTTTGTGTGAGTGCTGGCCTTTTTTTCTCTGTAACTTGGCTTATGATGTTTATCCAATCTTGGAAATTCTGCGTCCAATTGTGCATTTCCGGTTACATTTTCCACAATTTTGTTGTTTCAGCTTAGTAACTCTTTAAGTTGTGTTATCTTATGGTCGTGGTTTCTTTCATTCATAATTGAGAAAATTTTAACACTTTCTTCTAAGCTGTTGTACACTGTTTTTGTTCAGTCTTGTTGAACTGAATCTTGCTATTGTTTTCGCAACTTACAGCAGTCTTAATAGCCCCAATTTGTTCATACATGTACTTCAATAAGTTAACGTGGTTTAGATCGAAAAGATCTTGACCTCCGTTTTCAGTGTTATCGGTTCTTCCTGTCTCTTTAGGCGGTGTCATATTGGCTTGTTCTATACGTTTTCTTTTTGCTGTTAAGTGACAGTCTTCTTGGTCATTTTCATTTACTGCCCAGAGACCCATCCCTCCAAGGCTTCCAGTTTGGTATTTGGCTTCCCCTACAACAGGGTAGCTCACCAAAGAGTGCTAATGGGTCTCCGACCCGAGTTGACTTAGCCCTTGGGATTAACCCTAATGACCAGAGGTCAACTCAACCCACCCTGGTTACTCTTACTCCCAAGATCCCGTCGGACGAGATAGACCATGCCAATATTCCTGTGGCATAAAACATCAGTCCCTGACCAGGAATGGTACCACGCCCCCTTGTCAGTTATCTGATGCCGGTATTTATCTTCGTTTTCTAAGATCTACCAATTCCACATGTCTCTGTCCAGAGTGGTTATGTTCTGGGGAGTGTTCCCCATGTGGAAGGTGTCCGTATACATCCATAGCCAGATCATTTGGTCGTTACCAAAATAAGCCTTGAAATTCACTAGTGTGAATTTCGAGCAACGTGGCAGTCTCGGTGACACCCTTGAATTTTCTACAGGTGTGACCTATGCTACCACCTTTGAGGGTTATCAAAGGAGCTTAGGTTGGTTCGAGATGGTCTGATGTTATGACCTTTGTCCCCACTAGAAGGGACGAGAGAGTTCTAGCTATATTCAATTCAATTCAATTAAATACACCTGCAATAAGCTCGAAAGCCATGTGGCAGGGGGATTGCTCCCAATCACGACTGATTGTCATTATTTAAAAATAAGACATCATCATGAAATTGAAATCGTCCTAAAAAAGAAAATTCACAGGAAGAGAATTCCATAGTCTAATAACATTAGGATGAAAAGACCAAAAATATGCATCAGTCCTAGCCATTAATTCTTTGAAAGTTTTTGAATGCCCAAATCTACCTTTATGCGGATTTTAGTTAGTAAACCATTAAGCAGGGTAATGTTATCACAAGACAGCAAACGTCCCAGAAGAGCGAGGCTTTGCTCATTTCTTCGGCTTGCTAATGATTCCCATTCTAGCTCTTGGAGCACAGACGATACGCTGTCAGTATACGCATACCGTCCCTTTACAAATCTTGCAGCCCTACGCTGCACCATTTCTATTTCTTGTTTTAGGTTATTTCTAAATGGGCTCCAAATTGGGGAACAATATTCTAAGATATGTCTACAAAGGATAAAATAACACACCTTCTTTACATTTTCTTTACAATGTTTAAGGGTGTGTTGGACAAACCACAGCCTTTGATTAGCTTTGGCAACTGCTTTGGTTATATGATCTTTCCAAAGCCTGTCCTTGGACAAGGTTAAGCCAAGATATTTGATGGCATCAACATGGGTTAGCTGAACATCTCCCATTGTGTAATCTGCCATGCACGATTCTTGCTTTCGGGAAACTCGCATAACCTTGCATTTACTCCTATTCAGTTGTAAATGCCACTCAGAGCACCACTCTTCAACACTGTCTAGATCTTTTTGGAGGACTTCACTATCCTCATTATCCCTAATACTCCTGTAAACAGCATCATCTGCAAACAAACGCATCGTACTGTTGCATCTGTCTGCCAGATCGTTTATGAACAGAAGGAAAAGCAGTGGTCCAAGAATGCTACCATGAGGTATACCAGATGTTACTTTAGCCCAGTCTGACACAGCACCATCAATTTGGACTCGCTGTTGTCTATTTGATAAGAATGATGATGTCCACGAAATTACTTGTTTATTTAGGTTAAAAGTAATCATTCTTTTAATTAGTAGTGAATGCTTCACTGTATCAAATGCTTTTGCAAAATCTAAAAATACCAAGTCAAATTCGCCCTTACTATCCAAGCCAGATTGTATGTCTTGGATGAATAGTGCTAGCTGGGTATCACAAGATCTGCCTTTTCGAAAACCATGCTGGTTTTTATGAATTAATTTATGGTTTTTTCAATGCTTGATTGTATTAGAATAAATTATATGCTCGAGAGTTTTACAAACAATGGAGGTCAGAGAAATGGGTCTATAGTTTTTTGGACAATTTTTATCTCCTGTTTTAAGACTTGGGCAGATATTTGCTTGCCTCCATGCCATATGCAGTATACCACTATCAAGGGAATCTTGGAAATGTTTACTTCAAAAAGGGCTAACTTCTGTGGTCAGCTCCTTTAGCAATCTTGGTGAGATTTCATCTGGACCAGCTGATTTATTAACATCTAGATTACAAAGCAAATTTTGTAATCCAGTGGAGTTTATGATTATATCAGGCATGACATGAGATAAGGTGCCAAGTTGTGGTTCCTCATTGCCATCATTAGCATGAAAGACACTGGAAATAATCGTTAAGTGTGCTTGCAATAACCTGTTTGTCAGTACAGACATCACCAAGTGGTGTTATAATTGAAGTTATATTATTTTGAATTTTGTTGAGATTTTTTACATATTTCCAGAACAACTTGGGATTTTTATGGAGTGATGCCCCTAAGACATTATTAGTAAATTTTGAGTGTTCTTTTTTTTAGCAAGCTTTTCACAAGACATTGCTGGAAATTAAACTGCAATTTATATAATAGTATATTTATTTATATATATTTATTTATTTATATAATAGTATCATTCATGTTAATCTTCATTTTAGATCTAAATTTGCGTTGTTTACGAAGAGTGCGGCGTATCTCAGTGGTGTACCAAATTGGTTCCAAGCTTCATTTTACATTTTTGAATGGGATGAATTTATTTATGCCATTAGAAATGACACTGACAAACAATGACCACTGTCGGTTTACATCTTTTGATAGTCCACTTTTATTTTTATTTTTCAGTTCATTTGTTACATAGAGCTTAAAATTAGCCCAATCATCTTTATTGTACTGTAGGACTTTTCGGGGAGCTGATTGGAGTTTTTCGAAATGGATGGCAAATTCTAAGTACATCATTTTGTGATCGCTTATGCCATCAGCAATTTCAATTGATTTGGCATTTTCTGGGGTGTTCGTAAAAACTAAATCTAGAATATTAGCTGTTGTATTGGTGCAGCGTGTAGGGGTTTGCACCAGTTGATCCAGGGAATATGTGCATACACTATCAAGCAGTAAATCTATTAATTTATTACTAGAGTGCTGGGAGTCAACACTATAATTTTTCCAATTTATTTCTGGAAGGTTAAAATCTCCACCAATGAGAACTGATGCATGTTTGTGGGTAGAAAATAAGGAATCTAAACATTTTCTAAATTGGAGTAATTCCTCCTCGTCACTTAAAGGTGGGCGATAGAATGAAAATAAGAAAATTTTTCTCCCATTATGAAGTGAAATGCTACAACAAACTGCCTCACCTTCATAAGTGGGTTCTCTTTTTGATGTAAGGTTTTTATTGATAGCAAGAAATACACCTCCACCTTTGATTAAGTTCCGATCATTTCGGCATATGTTAAATTGTTGGGAGAAAACCTCCGCGGATAAAACATCTTCAGTTAGCCATGATTCACTACCAAAGATAATGTCGGGATTATAGCTTTCTATAGCTTTTCTAAACTGAATTACTTTATTTTTTATACTTCTACAAGTGATTATTAACATTTTTAAAGATTTATTTATAAGCTTGTTTTCTTTTTTGGTCAGAGGGACTGCCTTAGAAGAATTTTTTTTGTTATAAAGTTTGGTTTCTTTTTGGATAACTATTTTAGGTACAGTAACTAGATTTGATTTCTTCCTAGAATCAGGGCATTTAGAGATTAGAAGTTTCCCTGGACTTGACTACAAACAGATTTCCAGAGAACAGAGCTCAATACATCCTTATTAAGGCCATCATGCATATGATACTTATCAGGTGCTTTAAGAAGCTCCCGAGAAGCAGCTGCGAATGAATAACCAGCACTACGACAGAGAAGAGATAACTCTTGTGAAATCTGCTGAACTGCAGGGTTTGGATAAAAAGAACCCCTAGCATCATGCTCGAACCGTGGCAGGACAGTAGAAATCACAATCTTTGCACGAGGTCTGATGCATTTTACCTTTTTAGGAAAGTGTTTAAGTCTCTCAGCTATCCCCTTTGGCACATCCATCCTGAGATTATTAGTGCCGGCATGCACAACTACAACAGGGTTAAGGCTAGCTTTGTTCATCACTGCCTTAACTCGAGTAGTTAAATGCCTGTTAATAGCCTGGATAGCACCACGTAGTTGACTTCCCAGTTTTGCCGACTCTAACACCTCGAAAGATACTGTCACCAATGAGGTGCACATTGATAGGCTTTCCAGTTTGTGGGCTATAATTAGTGGATGTTGAGGCAGGAATATCCTTAATCTCAGACAGCACACCAAATTGGTTACCACCCATGGTAGCAGAACTACCATTAGCCACAACACTGGCAAAGCTTTTTCTCTGTGGCCGAGATCCTTTGCCTTTGACCACCATCCATCCGTCTCCTGTCTGGGCTGCCTGATTCTTAACTACCAAATCAGTCCCTACAGATACATTGGATGAAATGCCAGGCACAACATCATTCGTCTGGCATGCAATCTCGTGAGTCACTGTAGGGTGAGCATTGCAATGCCGAAGGAACAATTCCTTCAACTCAGCAACCTCCTTCCGCAAACAGGCGATATCATGGGATGCCTGCACTGAATGAGTGGAAGGAGCACCAGGTGGGGTCAAAGTCTTAAGAGGCATATTTAAAACGATAATAAAACAAGAAAGAGCCTAATAATTTTAGAGAAGAAAAAAGCGTTGACGTTAAGCGTTTTTTTTTTAACTTTTTGGGCCTAAAGTGACATTTTGATTTGAAAATGCGATATCTCCTAAACTACAAGTCGGATTTATAAGGAAATCAAGTTTAGATAAGGAATTAGTTGCATTTTAAGTAAAAAACGCGCACAAACAAATAAAACAAAGAAAAAGGAGACAAAGGAAGTAGCGTCCTAAACTAAAATCGCTCTAACTCAGAAAATACGTATCCAAATTGGAATCCGATTTCACCACTGTGTTCAGGTGACAAAACACTATTAAAACACCTTACTATACCCTCCGATGACAATTTTAATTTAGTAAAATAGCCAAAAAATCGGGAGACAAGAAAAAAAAAACGTGCTTCTCCTTATGATGCTTATCAACATACAATATTGGAAAAGAAGGAATATGGCTCAGAGAAGAAAATTATATCATTTAGTAGGGTTTATCTTCGAGGCCACTCTGGCTTGGTTGGACCTTTTTCAGCACAGCCCTCAGAGGACCCGACAAGCCCCCACACCACGACACGACGGTATAAGCTGTTGGGGTGGACAGTGCCAACATCTGACCTCTTACCCAGTGTTATGTTAATGGGGCCAACTGGGCCCTGGCCCAGGGCCTCCATCTAAATTAGTGCCTCTGTCAGTCAATTGTCACTATTTTCTGTATTTTTAAATCTTTAATTTCAATTTATCCGACATCAAAAACATTTTACTATTAAAAAATAGGCCTATTTACTTATGTGATTTACTTCATAAAAGTCCTGTTCCACTATATACAATGGAAATCATGGAATCATCAATACCTTTTATAAATAGAACACTGGTTCTTTGGGGGGAAAATGAGATTATTTGTAAGGCACGGTTGGGGGCCTCAAATAAATCTTGTGCCAGGGGCCATAAAAGACAGAGATGGCCTTGCTCTTACCTATTAAAACCAATAGGGCCTGCTGGCTCCAACATGGTCGTCTGCCTGGCTGCCTACTCTATGCAGCCTAGCAGACGACCAACAGGATTTTGTCTGCTCCTTCCAATTAAGGAAGATGCCAGACAGGGTCATCACAATTGTCACTCTTGCTGAGGTGCTACATGCTTGTCGAAAGCAAAATGGCGGAATCAAAGTCTGAATAGTTGGAACTAGAACAAAATGCACGCAAATTGGACGTGCGACTAAGTTGCGCGCACGGAGGGGATGTGTGCATCAGGGCTAATTCGGGTAATACGATTCTATAGGCCTTAGTTGGGTTTGTTTTGTGCGAAAACATCCACTACACATCTCACAATTACCCTGTACGGTTTATTCACTAAAATTATTTGTAAAATTTTTACGCTTTTTGATTAGTTTTAATACTTTGTCATCCAAACAAAGACAGGACTGAATTAATTTGAAAAAGACGCCATCTTGCGTCTTTGACAAAAAAAAATAAAGGTTTTGTAGAACCCATAGACCCACTGCAGAGTTAAATCGCAAAATTACTTCGAAAAATCTCCACAAAGAGCGCTAGAATCGTTTTTCAATTGAGCTCATAGACCCAATGTTAAAGAAAAAATGTTAATTTTTAAAATACACGGTCGCGGCAATATGTTTATTTTTTATATTTAAAGTTGTCCAATACATTAAAGAAAAAACGGTTTTTTTAAATACACAGTGGCGGCAATATGTTTATTTTTCATATTTATACTTGTCCAATTTTTGATTGTTCAAAGTGCAATGTGCACCTTGAATATATGTTGAATCTTGTTGCTGATCGAGTGATAGAATGACAAAAAATTGGAACTTGTGGTTCTATTTAAAAAAAAAAACTATTTCAAAATCGCGAATTTCTAACTCTTATGTTAAACTCCATTGAGTAGGCCCCTACAGCCCACATAAGAAAAAAACATCCATTAAAATGTTCATAAAATACCTAAAAATCATTTAAAAAAAAAAAACAGAAAAAAGCAGCACGTGCGCCAATGTGTTGGCTTCACTGTGGTTTAATTGTGCTTTTTTTAAATTATTTTTACGTATTTTTACGAGCATTTTAATGGATGTTTTTTCTTATTTGGGCGTACTCAATGGAGTTTAACATAAAGAGTTAGAAATTCGCGATTTTGAAATAGTTTTAAAAATATAACGGCACTTTCCAATCTGTTGACATTCTATAACTAGATCAGCATATATTTAAGGTGCACATTGCATTTTGAATTATAAAAATTGGACAACTTTAAATATAAAAAATAAACATATTGCCGCTACTGTATGTTTTTAAACATTAACGTTTTTTCTTTAACATTGGGTCTATGGGCTCAATAGAAAAACGATGCTAGCGCTCTTTGCGGAGATTTTTCGAAGTAATTTTGCGATGTCGAATCTTATGAAAAGTGAAGTACAATTGTGACAGGCAAGTGGTGGGGGCTGCACGGTTAAAAGTTATCATTGGGTCTACTTCCTCCATTTCCTTTATGGACAGAAGTTGATGGAGGGACGGTGCTTAATGAAAAGATCAGTCTAGGATTGAAACGAAAAGGTGGTGCTTACGTTTTACGGCAAACTTCGAAAAAACTCGACACTTGGCACTAGCATCGTTGTTCTATTGAGTCCTTAGAACCGATGTTAAAGAAAAATGTTAATTTTTAAAATACACACTTTATTTTTCATAATTAAAGTTGTCCAATTTTGATGGTTCAAAGTGTAATGTGCACCTTAAATATATGCTGATCTGGGGATAGAATGACAAAAAATGGTAAGTGCGGTTATATTTTTAAAAACTATTTCAAAATCGCGAATTTCTAACTCTTATGTTAAACTCCATTGAGTACGCCCTCGTAAGCAAAAAATATCAATTAATAATAAATGTTTTCTTATTTGGGCGTACTCAATTTAATTTAACATAGAGTTAAAAATTTGCGATTTTGAAATATTATTTAAAATTTTTTTGTCATTCTATCCATCGTTTCAGCCCTAGGCTGTTTTTTTTTTGCATCGCCCCTCCATCAACTTCCGGCCAATAAGGGAAATGATGGAGGAAGTAGACCCAATGATAACTTTTAACCGTGCGGCCCCCACTTGCCTGTCAATTGTGTTTCGTTGCCATATTGTTTTACTCTTGGTTTGAACTCAACCCCCCAACCTTTGCTTCAAGTTTTAATGCACTGAAGTATTGTTCATGCCATGTTTTATTTGTCTTGTGAGGTCACCATTTTTTTTAAATGAAAATAAGTTGGAAAAGTTTTGTTTAAAGCAGAGACTTAATCAGTTTAGCTGCGAGAATGGTTTCTTTACAATGGAAATACCATGGTGTGCAGTCGAAATTTTCTATTCTACAACCCAACACAAGAGGCAATAAAACGAAAAAGTAAACAATAAAGATGTAAAAACAAATAAAAGGAAACGTATGAATGTTTACATGGGTTTTACATTTTGAGTTACTTTTTTTTCTACGTCAGTTCGCAAAATTAAAATTGCACCATTAGTAACAATTTTTAAATTAAAAGCTGAAAAAAATATATTACATTGAATCGTGATGAAGTTAGCAAAATGGCGTTACTATTAAGGATACAAAGACTGCCTCTTTGAAGTCCATCTTTTAAGATTCGGTTTTCTGTTGTGTTAAAAATTTGGGAAATGGAATGTTAAATTCCACGTCACTAAATTCATGACTTGCAGCCATATTTACACTTCTTGCTTTAAACGAGAACAAAATGCAAAGGATGAGAAGAAAGAAAGAACTCTTTTCTTTAAAGCGTACCTTTTATTTGATGCTAGTAAACTCCGTCGTGCAATTTGCATGAAAGGAAAGGGACTATTACGGAGCCCTGTAAAGGACATGCGAGATTTTTTCAGAATTTCGACATTTCGACTTTTTTCAGAATCTCGACATTTCGACTTTTTTCAGAATCTCGACATTTCGACTTTTTTCAGAATCTCGACATTTCGACTTTTTTCAGAATCTCGACATTTCGATTTTTTTCAGAATCTCGACATTTCGATTTTTTTCAGATTCTCGACATTTCTATTTTTTTTAGATTCTCGACATTTCGACTTTTTTTCAGAATCTCGACATTTCGACTTTTAATCTCTTTTATTCGGCCATGTCAATTATGCCATGTTATGCAACCCAGGGGCGTAGCTAGGCAACTGCGGGGGGGGGGCGCAGGAGGTTTTGGGGCGCAAAAAACGAAATGAAAGTTATGTATTTTCAAAAATAATTGAAGAAATTAAGCGAGTGATTCCGAATCGCTCGCTTAATTTATTCAGTTAATTTTGAAAGTAAATCGAATTTCATTTAATATTTACTTTAAAAAACTACATACTTGCACCAGTAAATGTTCATAGAGATCAATGGGCACGACAGAGGAACAGTAGGAATAGTCGGAAAAATAGTAAGAACAGTTGGAAGATTAGGTTTAATTAAATTAAGTTTGTTGCAGGGTGGTTGGGGGCGCAGCTTCCAGTTTTTAAAGAATTATTAAATCAAGTATTAGTCCAGTGTTCTACTGTGCCCTTAATTGATTAACGGGAGGAACGGTTGGAACAATGGACAAATTTGTTTTAATAATTCTTTAAAAAAAATGGGGGCTGCCCCCCCCCCCCAGATCCCCTACAACAAGCTTAATTTCCTAACCTTCCGACTGTTCTTACTGTTGTTCAGACCTGTTTCGCTGTTCAAATAGCACCCCCACCCAGTATGAGGGCTATGTGGAGAGGTGGGTAAGGGGGCGCAAAGTTTTAAGTGGCGGGGGAGGGGGGGGGGGGCGCAACCAAGCCTAACTACGCCACTGATGCCAACATACTCTAGTAATTAAATTATTGCTGCTACAAGAGGGCGCTTGCAATAATTTAATTATTAGAATATGGTACGCGCAACATGGCATAATTAACTTGGCGGAATGAAAGAGATTAAAGTCGACATGTCAAGATTCCGTAGGAAGTCGTAATGTCGCGATTAAAGTCGACATGTCGAGATTTTTTTTAAAAAATGTCCCATGTCCTTTACAGTTTTCTGTAGACTATAACTCGCGCAAAAAGTTTGGAGAAATAAAGAATATATAGTATGCCTTGCTATATGTATAGTGAATGCATGTAGAAGGAGGTAACATGTTGAAGCAAATACGTGTTACAGTATATGGCGTCTAACTTTCACTATTATTGTCACAACCCGACTTGTGCCGGATAAACCTCAACCAATTTCACTTACCTCCAGACACGATGCTAACACTTTTTCCAGAGATTTTTCGATGTAATTTTGTGATGTGTAGCCTCTTAATGAGCCATATGTTCAACAAGCGCCTCTAGTGGCACTAGACGAAAAGATGGCCCCCTCTAAGAAGTTAGCAGACGAAACTTTCACATCATAAAACTTTATGGAAAAATCGCTGCACCAATAAGTTTCTTTTATGTTTTCTCGCAAATTACTCGCCCAATTTTAATGAATTTTTGAAAAAAAATAAAGACAAAAAACCATGCATTAGATTTTTTTTAATATTCCTCGTTGTTTGTTTGTTTTTCCTTGTTTTATTCTGAACCCGACATTGAATAGTTGGAGTGAATTTTTTGAATAACACATTAAAAACAAACAAACAGGAAGAATATTTAATAAAACAATGATTGGTTATAAAACTACCTATTTTTATCTTTATTTATCTAAAAAATTCACAAGTTGCAAGAAGTAAGTAAAAGAACTTAATGACATATCGAAATCTCCATTGGCTTCCACGTTATAAGTTTCGGTTTTACAGCAACGTTCAGAACAAAACATCGAAAAAAAAAAAAAAACGAGGAATATTAAAGAACTAATGCATTTATATGAAACTACGTACTTTTGTCTTTATTTTTTCAAAATTTCACAAAAATTGGGCGAGTGTTTTGCAAGAAAACTGGCAAAAAACCTTACCGGTGCAGCGATTTTTCCAAAATAAGATTTCTATGTTAATGTTTCGTCTCCTAACTTCTTAGGGGGCCATCTTTTCGCCTACTGCCACTAGAGGCGTTTATTGGACATATGGCTCAGTATAAAACTATTAAATGAAATTTGAGAAAATATAAATGGCAGTTACATAAATTTATTATTAACAAGCAAAGTGCGTATACATTTTTGGGACACACTGTGTAATGTACTTTCAATTTGCAATTTTTGCAATTTTAACTTTTGAATGTAAACGGGGGTTGGTGCTATGTTATTGCTTTTTCTTTATTTTGTTCAAATGCATACACACAAATTCGATTTTAGTTTATCAAGAAAAGTTAATTTAGAAAGGTAAATTGTAAAGATAGAAAATGTAAATCAGTGCCAAATCTAACAGTGTAGAGCACCTGTTATACAACTTGAGTCCAGATCCTCTTAGTTTGGGGCGGATACCGCCTTACGCTGAGAGTGTGACTTATTCTTGATTCCTAATGGTGCCGGTGTCATTCCCGTTGGTATTTCCTGTGGACGCAATTCTAGAGAAGAGAATGAATAAAAACAGGCGAGACAAATGCAGATTGTCCAGTTACGTATTTAATGCACACAATCATTGAATATTACATTAAACAAGTATTTTTTTTCAAATCTTTTTACCCGTTCACGACCTGTTACAGCGACGGTCAGTTTTGGGCTGTGTAAACCCAGAAATGACCACAGGTGGCCGTTACAAGGCCCGGCTTGGTGACTCACTCTGCCGTACTCTAACCGACCAGGGATGGTCAGTGCTTTTCGACAGCAAAAAGAGAAGAGTTAAAACTGTGGCGTTGCTGAGCCACCGGACCCATTGAATACTGCAGCTCCGTGTGGAATCCCCACACTGAAGACTTAGCTCACTCTATAGAAATGGTCCAATGCAGGGCTGCTAGGTTTGTTTGTGGTAAATATGGATATGCCGACAGTGTAACTAAAATGCTTTCAGAGCTTGGTTGGGATAGTTTACTTGCAAGACGTTCAGATTTTAGTCTTAATATCTTTAATCGAATGCTAGAAGGCTCTTGCCCTAAACCTACTTCAAGTAAACTTTGCAGGGCATTATATTTGGGTAGGGGTGACCACTCTAACAAACTTGGAGAGACTTTTGCACGAACAAATTCTTATTACTGGTCATTTGTCCCTAGGGCGATTCGACAATGGAACTCGCTTGCTGGGGATTTTGTGCAGGAAAAACGTATTTTATGGGAGTCATAATTTTGTTTTGTTTTGACAATGCATATATTTGCAGCATTAAAAAATATTGAAATTGTTGTTGGGTTTATATCAATAGGGTTTTATATTTTCTGGTTTTGACAATGCTTTTTCCATGCTGCACTTGGACTCTTGTCCCTCTGCCATAGGCCTTTATGGCTGCTTGCAGAGTAATTTTTCAAATTCAAATTCAAATGAGATATTTCATATTTCAATATCAGAATGGACCCTGAATCAATCGACATATGGACCTTTATACCTAGGGCCTGTGTGTACCAACACAGGTGCACCCACCCCCAAGGGATCATGCCTCGATGGGTATCCATCCGCCAATACCGGAACCAGGATGTGACTTTATACTTTGGGGTCTTAGAGGGTAACAAAAGGGGAGAAAATGTGGGAATTGGGGTACAATGGGAATTCCAAGGCTATGGTAATACAGGGAAGTCGAAATACAGGGTGTTACACAAATATTTGCTGATTGTAATTTTATTTGTGAAATATTGTAAGATCTAATTAAGAAAAAGTAGTATTGAGAAAATATAATTAAAAAAAGTAGTATTGAAATTTGAAGTTAAACTAAAAGTACTGCATCGAATTTCAACGAAGCGCTGTTAAATCAGTAAACACACGCGGTTTATAGCAAGCAGCTTTATCCCTGTTTTCCTATTAAATAAATAAACAAAAAAAAATGAACATGTTTCAAAGGTGCGTAACTGAATCACGCTGTTTTCATCCATTTAATTAACGTTTTTGCCATAAACAGGCATGAAATTGTAATAAATAGTCATGTGGTCTAGATACTAAGGAAGACATTAAATAGCTGAACTAATGTAACCTATACTTTAATTTTATGTCTTATTTTACACAACATGTTGGCATACAGTGAAGGCCTAACTAAACTAAGAACCCTAAACCTATTTGGAGATTCAGTTAAAGAGTTTTCATCTCAAGGGAAAGATTTCAGAATGTAAACAATCCCACAAAGTGAAGGTTTTTCAATTAGTGATGCAGTATTAATTACGCTTTTTTTTGCCTGTGCAACATTTTGGGGCAGTGTGTGATCTTTTCAAAGCCCAGTATGTGTAAAAAAAAATGTACAAACATGTATATATTATGGCAGCAGTAGCCAACCCAGTGGTCCGCGAGAAATTTTTGGTGGTCCGCAGAAAAATCTGGACAATATTTGCATTTTTTTTATTAATAATAAAACAAAACAAATATTCTTAATAAATTTTTATATTCTCTGAATGACAATTTTCGCCTTTATATTGCACTAAATTCACGGAATGTACTAGAGTCTAGTACAGTTCTCGTAGAATACAGCAGCACGTGAGAGAGCTAAATTTCGTTCAGTTTCCCCCGCCACACGCTTCTCCCCTAAAATTCAATTATTATATATATATATATATATATATATATATATATATATATATATATATATATATATATATATACTGTATATGTGTATATATATATATACTGTATATGTGTATATATATATATATATATATATATATATATATATATATATATATATATATGTATATATATATATATATGTATATATATATATATATATATATATACTGTATATGTGTATATATATGTATATATATATGTATATATATATATATATATATATATATATATATATATATATATATATATATATATATTTATATATATATATATATATATATATATTAAGCCAGGTTTGTGTGAGTGTGTGTGTGGTTAACGCCGTACAATTTATATAAATTTAAATGAATAAATGAACAGCATTTTTTCTCTCAAGGTCAACTATATGTTGCACACTCCCCATCCAAGAACCCCATGATATTAAATTGGAGAGGGGAAAAGGTAAGAAAGTGTATAAGGGGAGGGGGGAGAGCGAGAGAGAAACGTGGAGGGGGAAAAAGTAGGAGGGGTGACTGAAATTGAAATGAAAGGAGTAAAAAAGGAGCAAACGACGCGCATGCGCACACCAGAGAAAATGAAAAACTCATTTTATCTTTCAAATATAAAAAGGGGAGGGGGTAATAGTAGCAAAATTAAACTGCATTTTATCACAGGCAATTGTGCCCAGCATTAGAATTTCTTTTGCTCAGCCCTTTTATGAACGTCATCAATTTCTAATTGGGTTTGTTACTTGGTCTGATGTAATAAAAGGGCGGAGGAAAAGAAATTCTAATGCTGGGCACACTTGCCTGTGAATTTTGCTCCGGTCATTTATGACGGATTACCCCACTAGTTTTCTAATAATTAAACTAACTTTAATAATTTTGTTACAATTAAACAACCTTTAAAGATTTTCTATTAATAAAATGGAAGTTCTCTGATCATTATATATTTATATATTTTTTTTAAATTCATATTATTTAAAATGATATGATTTAAAAATTTTAATTTAGTGGTCCGTGAGGTCCGAAAGGTTGGCGACTGAATATATGTGTCAGATATGGCATTATATGCATTTATTTTCAAAATATTATCAAGACTTGTACAACCATGAGTTAAATGAATTCAAACGAAATGTGTTTAGGTGAATTATACGGAATCCAGTTAAGGACATAAACCAAATAAAAATTGACTTTATTATTAATATTTTAAATTGAAATACTAAGGCATCTAGGGTTTCCATAACCGGTTTTATCGTTTACCGGTAAACCGGTATTACCCAATCTATTTTGTTACATTGGAAAAAAGAATTGACCAATATTTAAGAACCACTGAGTTTAAAATTAAAATTGATGCAACATCTTCCTTAGTTACGCTTGTGATATATAAAACAACTAGCTTTTATACCCTGCTTTGCCCGGGGTTTTAAAATCTCTGATTAATTTCTCTGAAAAAGATCAAAGAATATTGGTGCTAAGACACGGCAACTGTGACAAAAACCTACACCCCTTTCACCTTCTGCAGGTTCCTAGAATTCCGCACCTCTTCAAAAATACATTATTTATGTGTTGGTATGGAATTCCGCAGTGCGGAATTCGCATTGCCTATCTTAAGGCGTTGAAACTATTTTCCCCGTTTCAGGTTTTGTTTATTCGTTGCTTAACGTTCCCAGGTTATATCAGGGACATACAAGACAATTTCAATACAAAGACCATTTTTCAAACACAAGTCAAATCATGAATACAAACTCAATACAGTACAAAGCAATACAAATGCCATGTTCCAACCAGAAGTCAATTTTCAAATCCAAGTCAAATTTCAAAGCCAAGTCAATAGGCAATACAAGTCAAACAATGACAAACACGATTCAAACAAGGACAACACAAACATCCATGCCCTCGCCATCCAACACCGCAATAGGCGATCTTCCCATTGCACTACCGAGGCGTCGGCCCGTTTCAGGTTAATAATCTTTTTAAAATAAAACGGTTTGCCTATTAGGGATGGCCATCAATAGTATCGATATTCGATATTCAATATTGAACCATCGATAGTGACCTCTTCGATATCACTATCGATATTTAGCTAGCGAGGTCCCATCCTTATTGCCTATACAGTATATGAAGACACACACCACGTGTAAACTCTGGAAGGGAATGATGTAGCGAGCTGAAAATAGTTGCATTAACTTGGAAATTCCGTAAAGAATAACCTGTGCAAATTTCATGATGCCAGCCCTCACCGTTCAAAAGCCTTTAATGTGCAAAGAAATATCGACTTTGTTTTATATATAAGATTCTTATGTATAAAAATATTTAAAAAGTGATATTCAGAAGAAACAAAAAAACTTAAAAAATTGGAACTTGTGTTGAGACAAAATAGATAAAAACCCACCAACTTTATTTTACATGATTATTTTTGTGTATTATATAATTATTAATAATGAATTTATATTTATTTTATTTTTTTTTAACATGGGAAATTTTTTTTCTTCTTTTTTTGAGTTTTTTTTTTACAGCGCTTATATGGTTGCATTACCGAAAAACCGGTAATGCTATATATAAGGCGGCTGGTAATGGAAACCCTAAAGGCATCTCTTTTGAAAGTGATTGAAGGCTTGTGATGTATCATGTCACGCTAACTGCTACATACTGGCATTTTTTTGTGGAGTATCATAGCTATTAAACGTTTCAAGTGGTTCATTAGTTTTTTCTTATCGAGATTCAGGTGAGGGACGTGTTCAGAGAACTAACTACGAAACTCAGCTAATTGATGAAGAAGACGCCTACTTAATCAATAGAGAGAACTGTTGTTTCACTTCTATCTACACCCATTTAGGAAACAAGAAACTAGGCTTTTTTTTAGCTTTTTTAAAGCTAGCAGTTAACTTTTTCATTCCATGTGTGTGTGTGTGTGTGTGTTTTATTGAAAAGACAACCCCATTATGGTTGGAGTGGGTGTCAGTTAATGTTTTGGGTGTTGCAAGTTTACTTCTCATAATTCCGCAAGCTTATATTTGCATAGATTAGGGTGCAACGTGTTTGTTTGCAAATATCAGCAAATGCAGGCGGTTCTCATGCTCATTGTGTGTTTTTTACATTCAGTTTATTTTATTGAGAACTTTCATTATGTTTTTTTTTGTTGCAGGAACCATATTTAAGAGAAACTAGAACTTTTTTTTTTACAAACTTTAATGGTAAATCAATGACATAAGGTTTGATATCTTTCAAAATAAACTAAAAAAGTTTCATATAAGCTTTTTATTTGAATATAAAAATGCCCCAACTTTAAGCAGACTTTTTTTTAATTTTTGCCAATTATAAAAATAATTGGCAAAAATTAAATTAATTAAATTAATTAAATTAATAAAATTAATAAAATTAATAAAATTAATAAAATTAATAAAATTAATAAAATTAATAAAATTAATAAAATTAATAAAATTAATAAAATTAATAAAATTAATAAAATTAATAAAATTAATAAAATTAATAAAATTAATAAAATTAATAAAATTAATAAAATTAATAAAATTAATAAAATTAATAAAATTAATAAAATTAATAAAATTAATAAAATTAATAAAATTAATAAAATTAATAAAATTAATAAAATTAATAAAATTAATAAAATTAATAAAATTAATAAAATTAATAAAATTAATAAAATTAATAAAATTAATAAAATTAATAAAATTAATAAAATTAATAAAATTAATAAAATTAATAAAATTAATAAAATTAATAAAATTAATAAAACTAATAAAACTAATAAAACTAATAAAATTAATAAAATTAATATTTTAATATTTTAATATTTTAATATTTTAATATTTTAATATTTTAATATTTTAATATTTTAATATTTTAATATTTTAATATTTTAATATTTTAATATTTTAATATTTTAATATTTTAATATTTTAATATTTTAATATTTTAATAATTTAATAATTTAATAATTTAATAATTTAATAATTTAATAATTTAATAATTTAATAATTTAATAATTTATTAATTTAATAATTTAGTAATTTAGTAATTTAGCAATTTAGCAATTTAGCAATTTAGCAATTTAACAATTTAATTTAAAAAAGTCTGCTTAAAGTTGATGCATTTTCATACTCAAATAAAAAGCTTATTTGAAAAATACGAGCGAGCATATAAACATGAAATTACCCGTTAATGATTGAGCCTCTAACACTTCTAAGTTTCTCGACGTGTTGCTACGGAAAAGACAGAATAATCAGAATTCACAAGAGGCGTTGTTATAGTATTATAGCTTTGGGTATTTGCCCTGAGCAAGTTAAAATTGTTGCTTACAGTGCGCTGATTCGACCTCATCTTGAGTCTATTGCTGCAGTGTGTGGACTCCCCACTCTGTTTATTATTAACTCTTGCAGTGGAAATGGTCCAGCGTAGGGCAGCGAGATTTGTCTATGGCAGATATGTTTACCGATAGTGTTACTGAAATGCCGGTAGTACTTCATTGGGATAGTTTAGCTCATCGTAGATCACAAATTAGTTTATGTATGTTTAAGAAAATTGTACGTGGTCAATGTCCCAAACCACAGTCTAGTGATTTATGTAAAGCATTGTATGTGGGAAGAAGTGACATGACTCAAGGAAAATTAAGAAAGATTTTTGGTCTTTTTTCCAAGGATTATAGTGAAACGATCAGTCCAGGAGCGCTCCTGGCTCACTTAGTTTTTTGTGGATCGTTTGTTTTTGTTTTTGAATTGGCCTGGAACTTTGTCAACCCTCTGTACTGATGTACAGAGGATTGACCTAGTTCTCTCAGCTGACAACGCCAATATCCTGTCTTGGGTCACCTCTTGGGTCTTGGGTCTCTTTCTCTCCCAGTCCCACCCCTTAATACAAAAAGATCATGCTGATAAGCAGTAGCATTAAGTCAATGGGGTTGTATTTTTCTTGGAAAATTATTGTTTTTAAAGGATGAATCATATTTCTATATTTTGGTGACCACTGGTCAATCAAATTGATTGGCCAGTTTGGTTTTTCATTTCGATTTTGCCCAATCAGAGAATACTGAGAAATGGTTCTCAGTATCCTCTTTTTGGGTATAAAAGGTTGTGTATTTTTGTGTAAACCAAGCATTCACTGAAGCATTCTGTAAATAGAGAATCTATGCCCAATTTGGGATAGACCTCAAGGAATAGAACTGTAAATAAACAAATGTTATGCTTTAAAATTGCCAAGTCATATTTTTTATACTTAATGGAGAGAACGAAAGTTCTCAAATCATCTTCATCTCGAATTATCAATCCGGGTGAAAACCCGGATCAACACTTCTAGATGCCACTTCAAGGGACAGCACGATCAACTAGCTTTTAACGGGCGAAAGCCCGAGGGGTAGCAGACAGCTAAAAGATCCATTTTACTGTAAAAGTTCAACAAGGAAGAACTTGTGAGGAATAGGAAAAGGGATTAATTTGTTCCCTTCCTCCCGAACCAGGATAAAATAAGCGGCTTAGCCAACCGCTTTTTGGTATATTTTATCCACCACAAGGTGGTTCGTTACAAATTTGGTGGAGGCGCCAGGTAGTTGAACAACTTGTTACTCCGTAAGCTACGAAAATCGTGTTGAAAAACACGCAGCAGAGAATAATCGACGTCAGAAATGACTAGCCTTCAGAAACTACTCAAAGACCTGAGGGACCTCGAGAGACTGAGGGAGGAGAGACGTCGAAAAAAGAAAACTGCTGCGTTGAAAAGGATCGTGAAGAGGCAACGTACTCAACTGGAAGAGGCCAAGGAGGAAACCGAAGTACTCCCACCGCCTCCTGTTGCTGTCAAGCCTGAGGTGCAGTCCAATGATGGGAGCAAGACGCCAGAACACGCCGCCATTGCCGACATCATTGGGAAACTGTCTAAGGAAAAACAGGATGAATTGGTTCGTCAAATTCTGGGCGACGAACGAAGCGAGAAGAGAGCGGGCTCGATCAACACTGAATTGGAATCGATCGAACCCGGGCGAAAGCCCGGTCCGGATGAAACTACCAAATGGACACCGGACCTGGGACCTACGCCATACTCTGAGAGGAATTCGTTACATCCTCTGCAGGGATTCCCGAAATACGAAGGCGACGAGAACATCCTTCTCTACGTGGAAGAATTCGAAGACATCGCTACCGCACATGACTGGAACTCCCTGCAGCGATGCAGACACTTCACAGGGCTCTTACGAAAGCGTGCAATAAAATGGCTTGCACACTTCCGCTCTGCTTACGAGGGACAAGAGATCACCTGGTCGATTATGAAGGAGGGAATCATCGCCGAATTCCTCCTACCGGACCAAAAAGTCCGCATGAATCGAGAGCTGATTGAGAGGCGTCAGCAAGACCACGAAACTTTCAGGGTCTATGCTGAAAAATATGCAGAGATGTATCGAAGGATTCACCCAAATGATGATGAATCTTTGCTGATAGCTACGCTCCGAAAGAGTCTGCTACCAGCACTTCGAAAACATCTGTATGGAGCGCCAAAGGATCGGTATCACGAGTTCATTCGCTTCACTACTCAAACTGAAGGTGAACTCTTGATGAAAGGGAGTTGATTTACAAAACATCGGCTGGGACTACAACCAAAACGGGCGCAAGCCAGTCGAGTCAAGTAAAACAACAGAGTCAACCAAAGGTATCAAGCGGACAAGACACGGCGTCGAATCCGCCTGAAAAGGCTGACAATCAAGGACCAAAATGGACAGAAAAAGAACATCAAAACAGACAGAGAACTCCTTGGAACAAAAATCAGGGGCCGCTCATCTGCCACCGATGTTGGGAGGCGGGCCACATGGGTCGTGACTGCCCAAATCCTGCTAGAACAAAACCGGAACAAGGAAGGAGCGTTGCTGCGGCTACACCGACACCTGTAAACAGAGTCGACGAACCGTTGGCAACGACGGCGACGCAATTTTCGAATACTGTTGAAGTTTACGAAACTCACGTCCTGCCGAATGGTATGAGACTAGTGCCTGTCGACATCAATGGGGTGACGCACTATTTTCATGAGGAAAATCTGACTGAAGAGGCTTTAAACTTCTAAGGGCGCCACTCAGCCCCAAAGTAGTGACGCCCGAAACTGAAACAATTACGGAAAAGGATAACGGAAAAATCGAAGTCAACTTAGAGAGTCATCAGGGAGTCCAAGCTGCAACTCGGCAAAAAAGGGAAGTCTCCGAGCAACCACGCGTTATGTGCATCGAGGTTCGACAGGAGGGATCTATAGGGGAACCCACAGACCTGTGCCAAAATGACCGACATACGGCGGCTGCAAAGAAACAAAAAGGAAGCCAAGCTGTAGCACGGCAAATAGCCTCAACAAGACTGACATCGAAAAAGGAAATTGCAGTTGGAATCGAAAGTCGTATCATCCATGGGGGAGGTCAACTCAAGAAACCACTGCAAAGTGGGGCCGTCGAAACATTAAGGAAAAATGTCGAAACTAAGCCCTTCAGGGAACAGGAGTCAGTGAAAAGGAAAGTAGCTGCTCCTGCAAAGGAACAGGAGTTAGTGAAAAAGGAAGTAACTGCTCCTGTAAAGGAACAAAATGGGAACTTTGCAACTGGCCTCGAAAGTTGTAGCGTCTATAGGGGATGCCAACCAACAGTGCCACTGCAAAGTGGGCTCATCGAGACATCTAAGGTGGATGTCATGGTGCAGTCCAATGGGAAACAGGTCGCAGTGAAGCTAGGAGTAGCTGCTCCTGAAAAAGGAGAGGAACATCTTTATAGGGAAGAGACGCCTCGAAACGAAAAGTTCCAGGGTGGAACTAAAAAGGAGCATCTTTATAGGGAGGATGCGAAAATGGAAAAGTGTCAGGGTGGCACTAAAGATGATCAGGGTGGTCATCAAAAACGAAAGGAAACCACGGACAGGGTGTCCAAAAAGGAATTCTGGAAAAAGACACGCGGGCAGGCCGAAAATATCTCTATAGGAGAGACATCTACAGCCTCCCGTGTGCAAACACGGGTAGGAACATCGATTGAGAACGATAAAACTCAATCGACTCCTAAAAAGGAACAATTTGGCATTAAAAATCCATCAAACGATGAAATAACGTCCAAATTGTGTAAAGGGGAGGCCAAAATTCAAATTTGCCGCTATACGGAGCGCCGCCTGGTGGGAGAAAAAGGAGAAAGAGACTTTTTGGATAGAAGCTCCTCCCACTTCCGGCCGGAAATTGAATTTGCAAGCCCCACAGGATTACGTGAGAAGACGACCGCCATTTTGGACGCCACTTTGAATTGTGATTCTGCAAAGAATAGTCGCGTCTAAAAAGGGAATAATCAGAAAGAGGATGGCTGGATTCATGGATAAGGGAGCATCTGGGACCGAAGAGGCATCCGAATTGGAGATATTGATGGATACTGGCGAAATGACTCCGGATTGGTTAAGGACGCTTTTTGGGGAAGAAGACGACGAAATCATCGCTGCAGGGATCTCTCCCGGCAGCAATGCCGTGCCTTCATCTCCCACAAAGGAAAAAGCAAAAGGATCTTCGAAAACGAAGAAAAGGAAGACGCCAGAGGGTGAGCTAACTAATTTTGTTCCGCTAATGCACTCGCCTCCCGAACAGCGTCGAAGCGGCAACCCAGAGCCGGAGATCGTCTATGAAGGGCCTGCCAGGGACCCAACTCTACAATTTCCCAGGCCACCAGAAGAGATGGATACTCCACCAGGAAGTCTTCATGATGGATGTCTGCCAGCAGAGCTAGGGGGCTCTCGCAGGAGCGGCCGCACCAAGGGGGAGCGGAATACAGACAAGAAGGCCATGCGCGATTGGATCGATGGACAGAACAGGGAGCTGGCAGCTAGGGGACGGTCCCCAATCAAGGTGCCAGCAATTGGAACAGCGCTACCGAAGAGGACAGCACCAAGAGATGTCTCCTCTTCAAACAGCTGGGTCACGGTGGACCAACCAATCGTCAGAGGGTACGTTCATCAACCTAATCAACCTTTAAAATTGTCTGGGGCGATGGAGAGGGTCTCCATCGTTTCTAAAGTTGTAGAACCGAGGAGATGCTCATCCGCCAGCGGTGAGCAATCCCGCTCGGCTCAACAGGGAAAAATTCGTTGCTGAGAGGCCAAGGGACCCAAGACGCCAAGGAGATGTCACAAGAAGTCAGCCTCAAGAGGAACGAAGAACCAGACCAAGGGAGGAGTCAAGGGACCCACCAAGGAGATCCGAGACGGCCAGAATCCAGCCATTTCGCCATCCCCACATACCTGGACAGACCAGGAAAGGACAAGGTGCAACAGAGAGGAGGAGGGAACGTCGTGACCAGATCTTCGCAGGGGAACGTGGGCATCCAAGCCGACCAGCGCCTGGACCACCCACGGGAGCGATCCCGAAGGTCTCTCCACCACCACCTCCTCAACAATGGCCAAAGGACCGACTGGATATGTCGGATGGAAAGCTTTCCAACCGACAGCAATTTCGGCTCCTAAGGAACGGTTTGGTGTCTTTTGGGCGTCGCTGGGGAAGAAATGTATTCAGGTATTTAGGTTTCTTCCACAGTGACGATGGCATTAAGGAAGATCGACTCCGTCCGCGACTGGACCGGCCCTGGACTGCAGTAATCATTCAGGTTTTAGATCATTGGCCTGTCGTTGTCCTTCATGACAACGCCGAGCCAGGGACGCTTCAACTCATCTACCCGCAGCCTTGGGACAAGTCGACAAGTAACATCCTGGAAGTGGTCATCTCGTCGATGGTAGCAACCCTGATTCCCGGTAGCCGAGGACACCGCAACGTGGTTCATCATCGACTCAAGGAGCAGGATGGGAATGCGCATCTGGCCACTCAACAACTGGACTTTATGGAGTCCATCGTATTGGGAGCAATCCCACGGTCACAAGTCGTTCCCCTTAGGATGTTGGAGGACCTTAACATCCTTTCAACGGAGGCGGAACCAGGAGCCAGAGATCAGCAGGGACATCTCGAGCCGGACCACTAAGGAGGACCAGGACCGAAAAAGGACCAGCGTGGACCAGTTCCGATCCATGCTGAGGAAACCGGAGGAACGAGTCAACGAGGAAGCGTAATTTTTCAAAATTGTTTTGTTTTTAATTTTGGGATTAAAAGAAAAATAAGGGGTTTCTTTTTAAAATTAAAATTTTGAATTTTCGTTTTCTTTTAAAGGTTTAAAAAACTGTTTTAATTTATGGGTTGTTAGAAATTTAATTTGGGGCCAAATTAATTTCTTTTGAAACGTTTTTTTTAAGGGGAAGGGTTAAAAAGGGTTTAACCTTCCGTTAACTTTATGTTTTTGATTAGTCAAGATTTTTGGGAGGGAAATTTAATTTTAATTTCGTTCGTGGATACATTTTTTTTTTGTATTTGGTTAAAAAAAGATGTTGGTTATTTTTTATTGGGTATGTTCTAGTCGAACTTAATTACGAATTTGATTGGGAAATGTTAATTTTGAGGGGTTTAAGGGATTTTTCAGGGTTAAAAATCATTCTGTGATAAATTGATCAAATTGAAACCTGTGATATTGTTATTTTTATCGGTACAAATTGTATATTTTTATTTTTGTTATGCAAAGTGAAAATTTTTCAAAAAGGGATTTGTTTTTGACTTAATGCGGCTGCTTACCAGTGTGAAGTTCAGGGACGAACTTCATGCTTAGTTGGGGGGGGGGGGGTGAAACGATCAGTCCAGGAGCGCTCCTGGCTCACTTAGTTTTTTGTGGATCGTTTGTTTTTGTTTTTGAATTGGCCTGGAACTTTGTCAACCCTCTGTACTGATGTACAGAGGATTGACCTAGTTCTCTCAGCTGACAACGCCAATATCCTGTCTTGGGTCACCTCTTGGGTCTTGGGTCTCTTTCTCTCCCAGTCCCACCCCTTAATACAAAAAGATCATGCTGATAAGCAGTAGCATTAAGTCAATGGGGTTGTATTTTTCTTGGAAAATTATTGTTTTTAAAGGATGAATCATATTTCTATATTTTGGTGACCACTGGTCAATCAAATTGATTGGCCAGTTTGGTTTTTCATTTCGATTTTGCCCAATCAGAGAATACTGAGAAATGGTTCTCAGTATCCTCTTTTTGGGTATAAAAGGCCGTGTATTTTTGTGTAAACCAAGCATTCACTGAAGCATTCTGTAAATAGAGAATCTATGCCCAATTTGGGATAGACCTCAAGGAATAGAACTGTAAATAAACGAATGTTATGCTTTAAAATTGCCAAGTCATATTTTTTATACTTAATGGAGAGAACGAAAGTTCTCAAATCATCTTCATCTCGAATTATCAATCCGGGTGAAAACCCGGATCAACACTTCTAGATGCCACTTCAAGGGACAGCACGATCAACTAGCTTTTAACGGGCGAAAGCCCGAGGGGTAGCAGACAGCTAAAAGATCAATTTTACTGTAAAAGTTCAACAAGGAAGAACTTGTGAGGAATAGGAAAAGGGATTAATTTGTTCCCTTCCTCCCGAACCAGGATAAAATAAGCGGCTTAGCCAACCGCTTTTTGGTATATTTTATCCACCACAAGGTGGTTCGTTACAATAGGACAATGGATCTAGCTGACAATGCATCTAGCAGCACTTGGATCTTAAGATCTCTCTGCCATAGGCCAACTGGCTGCTTGCAGAGTATTTTTTTTGTAATTGTAAAGAAACATTTATGAAATCAACACAAGCCTCAACCTGAGTTATTTGAAATTCTGATGAATGATTGGCTAATGTTCTTTTAAAGTATCACACAGGAATAGTTCAACGTTTAACACGAAGTTGTTTTAAGTTGGTTACTAGTCTCTGTACTGGTGGCTCTTTTATGACTATTTTGCAATGACTAAGTAACTCTGTAACATCCCCGTTTCTGTAGGTTTAGTAGAGAGATCTCTGCTAGCCATCTAGAAGTGTTGATTGGATGTTGATGATTAAGTCTTTCGGTCTATTGGCTCCTGTGTTGCTTACTTAACCACCAGGGACACAAGGGTCGGTACCTCAGGAGACCTGTGGTAGAGAATATTGTAGAGATGTCTTCTTACACCCGGCTGCTGGAGACTTCGTTGTCCGGTGAAAACATCGGCTAAGTAGCGGCTGTAATTCTAAGTCCCACTCCCACTAAATGACTGAGTCCACACATCGAGATTACAAGTTGAAATAGTATCTTTATTCAATAAACAGTGAGTCCTGTAGATTGAGAGAGATATCGCATAACATCGGTCTTCAGCATAAAGATGAATCTGTTCTCTCAATCTACAACCTCTTGTATTTATACCCAAAATACAATACAAACATCTGATTATGATAACAAAGGCTCCAGGTGTGTCCAAGTCTCTTGGACACACTCGGACCTGAAAGTGAGCTATCAATTAACAATAAACGAAAACATCTATAAGATGTATAAACTATAACAATACAGAAGGATCTTCGTTGATCCTTCTTCAAACGATAACAATACAATTTAATTATGAAAAGGACTTCTGTATCCTTTTCGTCACACTTGACCGGTGTTTCACTAGCCAAAAGTTCTATATCGTCAATTCTTCTAGGAATTATCCTATAAGAATTGACGATACAATTCATTTGCCGTCTTTTCCTCATCCTGTGGGGTAGGGAGGTATCGTCTGGATAACCTCCCGCCCACCCCCAAGCATGAGGTGAAACCCGTCGATAAGAATATCTAAAACTACAAGGTGTTTCAAAACGCAATTTATCAAATTCGTTACAACTCGTAGAAAGAGACCTTAACAAGGGCCTTCCTTCGTTTTTCAAACTGAAAAAGGAATTTAGTTCTCTTTAAGTAGCAGTTATGCAGACATGGAATACTTCAAGGTAAACCTCTTAGTTAAACTAGCTGTATGTATTTTGCTTGGTGTTGATGGTTAGGGATATATGAGCTAACTCAAGTGGAATGCTGTCACAGGCACATTCTTGAATTGGTGAATTTTTTTGCTAAAGAAAAACATGATTAGCACTGTTGAATTAGCCTTGTTGCAAATTTATTTTGGGCATTACTACTTTTTATACTGGTAATACTGATATAGCTGAGCAATCGTTTTAGCAACATGTTGACTAGTTATACATAGTGTTGAAGACAACTTCGTAACAGTGTAGAGCTCTTCTTACGAGACTCAAAAATCTGGATCCTCTTAGTTTTGGGCGGATACCGCCATACACCAAGAGTATGTATGATTCAGGCTTGATTTCTAATGGTGCCGAGGTCGTTCCTTTTGGTATTTCTTTTGGACACAGTTGGCTGGAAGAGAATAAATGTAGGACAGGCGAGACGAATGCAGATTGTCGATTTACTGGTTTATTTGTATCCAATCATTAAATTACAACAGGCAGAGAAGAGTTGTAAACTGAGGCGTTGCTTAGCCACCGGACCATTGAATGAGTATTTTCATAGTTTCGATATCAAGGAGTGGACCCTGAATCTGTCTAGAAACACGGACCTTTATACCTAGGGCCTGTGTGCATCTACACAGGTGCACCCATGCACAAGGGACCGTGCCTCGTCGGATATCCATCTGCTGATACCGGAACCAGGATGTGACATTTGATGCTTTGGGGGTTTAGAGGGTAGTAGAAAGGGTGATGGAAATGCGGTACTTGTGGGTATGAGGGACCCCCAAAGGCTATGCAAAATTGAGGGGGGGGGCAATATTACAGAGTGTTACAACTTGTTTATTCTAAAGTCAGTAACAATACAAGCAAATGTTACATACCTAACAATTAATGATGCACATTGTGTCTGTGCAGTTGTATGTTACTTGTTTCTATTTTTGTTAAGCCTTTTTGTCACTTTAATCCTTCTTTTGTTGCTTGATGTGACGGATTATGATGACTGTGTCTATAAGCATTATACTCAGACCTCGAAATACTTTTTGAATGCATTTGCAAAGTGTTGTTTTTTATGCCTTTTCTTCCTTTCTTGGGTTTTTTTTCCACAAAATAGTTGCTCTTCTCTGTTTGATCGTATTGCCTATAGCTTGCACGGTTGTTCTTGTGTTATTATTATTGATTGATTGAAATCGTAGCTAGATAAAGCAACTTTAGATACTCTCGTCTACATTAACTTCATTAAGTTTTATCTTTAAGGTGCGGGTAAACAAATTGAAGGTGCACTTTCAAACACTTAGTAAGGGTTATCATTCAGAGCTTTTTATCGTCAATAGGACTTGTTTTGTTTTTGGTCCAAACATGGTGACTAATAAGGCTGATGACTATGTGTGCCAGCATTTTTGTCTCAGTTGAGATGAGTTTTCTAAATCACAGAAGACATGATCGGCAAGTGCATCGTGTTTTGCACTACATTTTGTTCACACGCTGATCCAAATATCTTTTCGTTATTTGGAAAGATTTTTTTTTATATACAGTATATTTAGGGAAATTGATGCATTGTTTGTTGACAACATTATCATTCGAGTACATGGGTAGACTTTTTTATTGCCAACGTCTGTTGTTTGGTGGCTATTGTATCTGATAAAAAATTTTAATTAATAAATGTATAATATAAATTTATAATTAATTTAATTGATGGAGTGATAGAATGACAAAAATTGTTAAGCATGGTTATATTTTTTTTAAATAATTAAATTTCCAAAAAGGAACGTCTCCCCCTCATTTTTGTGGCAAAGGTTGTCACCTCACATTTCCAGAATTCCTTAATCAAATACATGTATTCCCTATTCAACTCAATGCAACCTTCCTCGTTTTGGTAATTGGTTGAATAATTCTTGACAATATTTTGACAAGAAATTTCTGAAGGGTAATTGGTCTCTTTAAAGTTGCTGCTAAAAACCACAATGGTTAGAATGATATTTTTGTTTCCGTTTTTTACATTTTTTAAAAAAAAATGGTATTTCTCCTTTATAAGTTTTTGTTGAAAGTGTTGACAATACCAGCGTATTTATGGATCAGTTTACCTTAATTTATGTACTGGGTGTGCAATGGTGCTCTTTCCTTCTATAATGGCGAAATACAATTTTTTAAAGACTGCATGTTGTTTTTTTTTGGAGGCCCACCTGTGGTTTAAAAAGACATACGAACAATTCAACATACCTCCAACCGTTTCCATAGTTTCAGTTTGATTTTTTTTCGGGATTCTGTGTAATGCTTTCGTATTCTCGTACAGAACCACAGCACTTGGAGATTGTCTTAGGACAATATAAGATAATACAAGAAATTTGTTTCGACTCTGTGTGGTTCCTCCAATCTCATGTCTTCGTACAATTGATTGCTTTCTTATCGTGACAGTGGGATGTCCAGTTATGAAAAATTGTTGCTCAGCAAATGTAAAATCGATACGTAGTCGTTTTTTTATATTTAACAAATGTAAAAAATTCAGATAGTAATATCTGATTTTTTTACATTTGTAAAATATAATAATGGAGTATTCCTATACCTGTATTTAGATATTGTAATTTCGGTTTACTCGAAACCGAAAACCGTTTCTGAGATAGAAATCGTCTCTGAAAACCAAGGGTTTTTCGGTTTTATCAAAAATAAAATCAAAATCAATCATTATCACTAAAATAAAAATTTGGGGACGGGCTAAACGTCTGTATGAAGATACTGACTAATCAGTATCATTGTAGAAAGTGCCCCAATTAAAGAATTTTCAGGCCGATACAGAGTCCACTTTGTATCAGCATGAATTTTTTTTAATTTTCCAACATTTTTGGCTATTTGTCTGTTTATCAGTACAGACGTATTTTCACCTTAAAAAGCGCGCAAATTAAACGATTTTCAGACCGATACGGAATCCACTCTGTATCGGTATGAATTTTTTTCATTTTCCAACATTTTTGGCTATTTGTCTGTTTAGCATTACAGATGTTTTTTACCATAAAAAGCACGCAAATTAAAGGATTTTAAGGCCGATATAGAGTCCACTCTGTATCGGCCTGAAAATTCTTTCATAGCCGCACTTTCTATGATGATACTGAAGAGTCAGTATCATCGTACAGATGTTCAGCCCGTCCCAGGAATTTGCAATGTTTAAAAAAAAACGTGCCAAAAAACGAAGAACCATGATCATCTTTACGTAGCACTTTCTACCATAAAATCAACATCAACATAATATATTCAAAAGGACATTTTTGTTGAGTAGTAATTTTTGTACAAAACTTCGTTCATGATTATTTGTTTGACATTACTGATTGTTTTTATCAAAAATTTTAAAATTTAAGAGGCTACATCTCAAAATTACTTCAAAAAATCACCGCAAAGAGCGCTAGCATCGTTTTTCTATTGAGCCCATAGACAACAATGTTAAAGAAAAAATGTTAATTTTTAAAATACACAGTTGCGATGGGATTATGTTTATTTTTCATATTTAAAGTTGTCCCATATTAAGTTTTCAAAGTGCAACGTGCACCTTAAATATATGCTGATCGAGTGATGAGAATGACAAAAAATTGGTAAGTGCGGTTCTATTTTTTAAAAACTATTTCAAAATTGCGAATTTCTAACTCTTATGTTAAACTCCATTGAGTACGTCCGAATAAGAAAAAAAAACATCCATTAAAATATGCTCGTAAAAATACGTAAAAATAATTTTAAAAACAAGAACAAAACAACACATGCGCCAATGTGTTGACTTCACTGTGGTTTTTTTTTTCAAAATTATTTTTAGGTCTTTTTTACCGACATTTTAATGGATGATTTTTTCTTATTTTTTTCTCAATAGAGTTAGGAATTCGCGATTTTGAAATAGTTTTTAAAAATATAACCGCACTTACCAATTTTTTGTCATTCTATCACTCGATCACCATATATTTAAGGTGCAC
Source organism: Brachycybe producta (assembly GCA_036925085.1). NCBI lineage: Eukaryota > Metazoa > Arthropoda > Diplopoda > Playtdesmida > Andrognathidae > Brachycybe > Brachycybe producta. Next base: position 1,334,358 of record JAUPFP010000026.1, on the reverse strand, counting down.
ATTGCACTTTGAAAACTTATTATTGGACAACTTTAAATATGAAAAATAAACATATTGCCGAGACTGTGTATTTCAAAAATTAACATTTTTTCTTTAACGTCAGGTCTATGAGGTATAAAAACGATGCTAGCGCTCTTTGCGGAGATTTTTCGAAGTAATTTTGTGATGTAGCCTCTTAAGCGAAAAATAATACAAAACCGAAAAACCGTGGGTAACCTCGGTTTTCAAAAATGAAACCCGAAAAAACCGCGGTTTCCCCAAGCTCTACCTGTATTGAATGCGTTGGCTCCATTTATATTGATAGTTTGTACAAGAATTGAGTTCTTGTTTATAGCTCTTTGCTTTATGATAAATGTTATGAGGTGTTACAGAATTTTCTACTTATTTCCGTGCTAAGAGCATTATGAACAACTAAACTTATGCAAAACCAAAATTTAAAATGTGTGGCACGTTCTTTTTCTTTTGTTAAAAATATTGGACATTGTCCAACGTTGCTGTTTTTCCTATAGCCATAAATGAACGTGATGTGTATACAGTAGAGTCCCGATTATCCGAGCTAATGTAGAGCAAGAACAGCTCGGATACAATTCAACTCGGTTCAGAGGCTACAGCACAAAATAACTTCGAAAAATCTCCGCAAAGAGCGCCAGCATCGTTTTTCAAATGAGTCCATAGACCCAATGTTAAAGAAAAAATGTTAATTTTTAAAATACACACAATCGCGGCTGCAATATGTTTATTTTTCATAGTTAAAGTTGTCCAATATTAAGTTTTCAAATTGCAATGTGCACCTTAAATATATGATGATCGAGTGATAGAATTACAAAAAGATTGGTAAGTGCGGTTTTATTTTTAAAAACTATTTCAAAATCGCGAATTTCTAACTCTTATGAGTATGCGCTTGTAAGCAAAAGTATATATTAAAATGCTCGTAAAAATACTTAAAACATAATTTAAAAAAAAAACACAATTAAACCACAGTGAAGCCATTACATTGGTGCATGTGCTGATTTGTTTCTGTTTTTTTTTTTTAATTTCAAATAGTTTTAATAGCCTGTTTAGGAAGAGCCATTCCAATTTTGTATAACCCTTGGGGAAAAAAGACCAATAATAAGAGGCAAAAATCTCGTAATTTTTTTGAATGGTGTCACTGCTTCCCACATACAATGGTTTACTTACATCACTAAACTGTGGTTTGGGACATTGACCACGTACAATTTTCTTAAACATACATAAACTAATTTCTGATCTATGATGAGCTAAACTATCCCAATGAAGCCCCACTAGCATTTCAGTAACACTATCGGTAAACTTATATCTGCCACAGACAAATCTCGCTGCCCTGCGCTGAACCACATCCACCACATGAGATAACGCTACAGAGTGGGCATTCCACACACTGTAGCAATACTCAAGATGATGTCAAATCAGCGCATTTGTAAGCAACAATTTTAACTTGCTCAGGGCAAGTACCCAATGATCGTTGACAAAAAATGAAGCATTTGCATTGCCTTGCTAGTGACATTATCAATGTGCTGCTTCCAAGACAGAATTAACCTGTTTTCACTATTACTTTTCTAAATTGACATGTTTGATAGTGTATTCTACCCTGACGCCTGGAACACTAGTAGTAGTAGTAGTAGTAGTAGTAGAAATAGTAGTAGTAGTAGTAGTAGTAGTAGAAATAGTAGTAGTAGTAGTAGTAGTAGTAGAAATAGTAGTAGTAGTAGTAGTAGTAGTAGTAGTAGTACCTATATGTTTGTTCAATTTGCCAATTGAACTTCTAAGAGTGATCGGACGTTGGTAGCAATTTCGTACCGTGAAACAACCCTTCTTATTATGCCGTGCCTAATATTATAATTTTTTATATCATACACAGATGGGATTTTCGGCCAACCGAAGCAGAATTGGAAGAAGTACGAAATCTTTTCAAGCAAGACTTCCGAATTCCTCAGAACTTTATACGTACTGCAGAACCATACGATCCAAAGTTACAAACACCCAGATGTCCGCTTCCGCCAAAGTTGCAAATCAACCCACAGACAACCGAGTTATGTTCGAAATTGGGCATCGACGATCCGTTCAAACTTTTAATGAATAAGCTTTGCCGTCGTACGGACAGTCTGACCATCAACTCTTTCCGTTCTTCGAATACGACCAACGTTTCTTTGAACTCGTCTTTGAACCCCGATGAAGTGATTTTGGATAGTGACGGTGACGGTGATGATGATGATGATGCTGGATTCAGTGACATGCCGAGCACCGATGTCAGTAGCATTCTAAACGTCACTTCCGATGATGTTAACGAAGCATCATCGTCCAAATTGGATGTGGTCGTAGAGGCCATCACTCCAAAGTCATCCGGGCGAACGAAACTAAATTTGCCTCCGGTTTCCCATTTTGCTTCCACTTCGACGCCAGTCGTGGAACGTGGCTCAGTGAAATTTGATAGGAAATTAAAAAATGATCCTCTGCTTGCCTCTCCCATCGCTGAAAGCACTGAAAATCGTTCGGAAAATTCAGATCGCAAAGTTGATGATCAAACTACGATTCCTCTTCACAAAAAATTCAAAAGACGAAACGAAGCTATTTATGCATTTAACGCTAGCGATGAAAATGATTGAGCTTCATTTTAATTTGTTTACATTCTTTCTTTTTTTTTAACCAGTTCTCATTTGATTTGATTTTATTTTTATTTTATCTTCCTGACGACAGTTTTAAGAGGCTACATGTTAAAATTACTTCGAAAAATCTCCGCAAAGAGCGCTAGCATCATTTTTCTATTGAGCCCATAGACCCCAATGTTAAAGAAATAATGTTAATTTTTAAAATACACAGTTGTGGCAATATGTTTATTTTTCATATTTAAAGTTCGCCAATATTAAGTTTTGAAAGTGCAATGTACTACCTTAAATATATGCTGATCGAGTGATACAATGACAAAAAATTGGTGAGTGTGGTTGTGTTTTTAACAAACTATTTCAAAATTGCGAATTTCGAACTCTTATGTTAAATTCCATTGAGTACGCGCTCTTAAGCAAAAAAAAATCCATGAAAATTCTCGTAAAAATACCTAAAAATAATTTCATAAAAAACACAATGAAGCCAACTTCTTTGACGCATGTGCTGATTTTTACAAACACAAGAGTTAGAAATTCGCGATTTTTAAATAGTTTTTTAAAATACAACCGCACTTACTAATGTTTTGTCATTCTATCACTCGATCAGCATATATTTAAGGTGCACCTTGCACTTTGAAAGCATTGGACAAGTTTAAATATGTTAAAATAAATATATTGCCGCGACTGTGTATTTTAAAAATTAACAATTGTTTCTTTAACATATCGGGTCTATGGGCTCAATAAAAAAACGATGCTAGCGCTTCTTTGTGGAGATTTTTCGAAATAATTTTGCGATGTAGCCTCTTAAATGTTTTGGATATAAAAAACCCGTCTATTTGGACATGGTGCTTATCAATTTGTTTGTTTGTTGCTAAAAACGTGTCGAAAATTATGTTTGCAATTAGACTGGAGGTGTGAGCACATGGCTTCTTTTTTTATTGTAGGTTTTGTATGGAAATTGCTTGTTTTCTATTCAAGAATTCCAGATCATTTGTTACCATAAAAGAATATTTTATTTTAGAATATACACATGCAGTGATCAACATAGAGAATGGATTTGTTTGTTGTACTCATGTTTTGCATTTCCTCATGATTTTCCGATACTTCTACCGGATAATTTGTAGTTTTTCAAATAGTGAAATTGGTTCTTTTGTCTTTAATCTGCGAACATACGTTCATTTTTATTGATTTTGTTAAGCATTGTTTTTTATTGAAAGTTTTATTTTCTTATGAAATGATTTTTTAAATGTGTTAGTGTCTATAAATGATTGACAAGCCATGAAATAAATAAAAGACTGTGGTGCAGTTTGCAAACGTGATATACAGTATATGACTTTTGTACTGTTTTCGTACTAGTTCTTTTTTGTTGTTGTACTCGTAACATTGCTGTGATTATGTGATGTGTTCTGTGAGCTTAGATAGTGTTTAGTTCAAAATTTCTCGGAATGTAGCGCTGCGATCGTTTTTGATAATAATTAATTGAAAAAATATTTCATGTGCTTGTTTTGTTGTTGTTCTAAGTCGTTTTTAGCGAGAGTTCTTCAAATGTTTGTGGGACGGTTTTTTTTGTCCTATGGGACAGATGGAGTTAAAAAACGTACGATTTTAAACGTAATTAAAAATAGAAGGACCTTTTCAAAATTTATAAAAACCAAAACATTGTGAAGCCAATCCATGAAAGCACGTGCTAATTTTTTTATTTTGTTATTGTTCTAAGTGTTTTTTTAGCAAAAGTTTTTCAAATGTTTGTGGGACGGTTTTTTGGCCCAATGGGATTTTACATGGAGTTAAAAAATGAACGACTTTGAACCTTATTTAAAAATAGAAGGACATTTTCAAAATTTATATAAAGGGAGCACTTACAGAACTATACTTTTTATTGCATTTTACACTTTACTGCTTATACATTGAACGCTTTTGAGACTATTTCTTGCAAGTTTAATAACACCATATAGTAACTGTGCACTCATTTGTCTAGTTGTCGTCTGTTCAAAACAACAAGATGGAGGACGTGTATCTAGTCTCTTAATGATTTTTCAAATTAAATTTCAATAAACGAATGTCCTACCCCTCAAGTTAGTGGCAAAGGTTGTCACCTCATATTTCCATAATTCCTTAATCAAATACGTGTATTCCCTACTCATACTCAACTCAATACAACCTTCAAATCAACTCGAGAGCCACATGGCAGGTGGCGATAATTCAAAAATCAAAGCCATAGTACTTTGATATGAATAGATAATACATGAATTTGAGTAGGGAGTTAAAAGTATTGTGAGGTGAAAAAACCAGAATTCGAGTACAGGAGTATACTTTGTGTTGTTTTTCTTATTGCCAATGTCCACTTTTATGAAGTTACCTGGACCTGAAATGACGTAGGGGTGGGCAACGTGTGGCCTTCGAGCCACCCCTGCCGTCATTTCAATTCAATTCAATTCAATTAAATACACCTGCAAGCAGCTCGAAAGCCATGTGGCAGGGAGGAATTGCTCCCAATCACGACTGATTGTCATTATTTAAAAATAAGACCTCTTCCTGTGAATAGTTCTTTGTTAGGACGATTTCAATTTCATGATGATAATTCCAGTCTAATAACATTAGGAAGAAAAGGCCAAAAATATGCATCAGTCCTAGCCATTAATTCTTTGAAAGTTTTTAAATGCCCAAATCTACCTTTACGAGGATTTCTAGTTAGTAAACCATTAAGCAGTGTAATGTTATCACAAGACAGCAAACGTCCCAGAAGAGCGAGGCTTTGCTCATTTCTTCGGCCTGCTAATGATTCCCATTCTAGCTCTTGGAGCATAGACGATACGCTGTCAGTATATGCATACCGTCCCTTTACAAATCTTGCAGCCCTACGCTGCACCATTTCTATTTCTTGTTTTAGATTATTTCTAAATGGGTTCCAAATTGGGGAACAATATTCTAAGATAGGTCTAACTAGGGTAAAGGAACAGACCTTCTTTACATTTTCTTTAAAATGTTTAAGGGTGCGTTGGACAAACCGCAGCCTTTGATAAGCTTTGGCAACTGCTTTGGTTATATGATCTTTCCAAAGCATGTCCTTGGACAAGGTTAAGCCAAGATATTTGATGGTATCAACATGGGTTAGCTGAACATCTCCCATTGTGTAATCTGCCATGAACGATTCTCGCTTTCGGGAAACTCGGATAACATTGCATTTACTCCTATTCAGTTGTAAATGCCACTCAGAGCACCACTCTTCAACACTGTCTAGATCTTTTTGGAGGACTTCACTATGCTCAATATCTCTAATCCTCCTGTAAACAACAGCATCATCTGCAAACAATCGCATCGTACTGTTGCATCTGTCTGCCAGATCGTTTATGAACAGAAGGAAAAGCAGTGGTCCAAGAATGCTACCATGAGGTATACCAGATGTTACTTTAGCCCAGTCTGACACAGCACCATCAATTTGGACTCGCTGTTGTCTATTTGATGAAAATGATGATGTCCACGAAATTACTTGTTTATTTAAGTTAAAAGTCATCATTCTTTTAATTAGTAGTGAATGCTTCACTGTATCAAATGCTTTTGCAAAATCTAAAAATACCAAGTCAAATTCGCCCTTACTATCCAAGCCAAGTATGTCTTGGATGAATAGTGCTAGCTGGGTATCACATGATCTGCCTTTTCGAAAACCATGCTGGTTTTCATGAATTAATTTATGGTTTTTTAAATGCTTGATTGTATTAGAATAAATTATATGCTCGAGAGTTTTACAAACAATGGAGGTCAGAGAAATGGGTCTATGGTTCTTTGGACAATTTTTATCTCCTGTTTTAAAAATTGGGCAGATATTTGCTTGCCTCCATGCCATAGGCAGTATACCACTATTAATGGAATCTTGGAAAAGTTTACTTAAAAAAGGGCTAACTTCTGTGGCCAGCTCCTTTAGCAATCTTGGCGAGATTTCATCTGGACCAGCTGATTTATTAACATCTAGATTACAAAGCAAATTTTGTAATCCAGTGGAGTTTATGATTATATCAGGCATGACATGAGAAGGTGCCAAGTTGTGGTTCCTCATTGCCATCATTTGCATGAAAGACGCTTTGGAAATAATCCTTAAGTGTGCTTGCAATAACCTGTTTTTACATATTTCCAGAACAACTTGGGTTGGGGGCCCCTAAGACATTATTAGTAAAGTTTAAGTGTTCTTTTTTAAGCAAGCTTTTCACAAGACATCGCTGGGAATTAAACTGCAATTTAATAGTATCATTCATTTTAATCTTCATTTTAGATCTAAATTTGTGTTGTTTACGAAGAGCGCGGCGTATCTCAGTGGTGTACCAAATTGGTTCCAAGCTTGATTTTACATTTTTGAATGGGATGAATTTATTTATGCCATTAGAAATGACACTGACAAACAATGACCACTGTTGGTTTACATCTTTTGATAGTCCACTTTTATTTTTATTTTTCAGTTCATTTGTTACAAAGAGCTTAAAATTAGCCCAATCAGCTTTATTGTACTGTAGGACTTTTCGGGGAGCTGATTGGAGGTGTTAAAGTGGTGAGAAAGCTAAAACAAGATGGCGGCGATGGGGTGGCCCCGAGCTGTTATGAGTGATTTTTTGGAATTTCTTATTAATTAAATTAATTTTCCCCAGAGAAGTTATGAATTTGAAGTTATTGTTTTGTGTATGAAAGCAAGATGGCGGCGAATTGCTTATGTTATGCTTGTGGCCCGCGAGCCACAAAATGTGGCCTTCACGCTATTTTGTGTGATTTTTTTGGAATTTATTATTTATGAAATTTTTTTCCTAGAGAAAAGAAGATGGCGGCAAATTGAGTGCATTGTTGTATGTGAGTATGTAAGTGTGCAGTTATGTGTATTTAAAAAATAACTTTTTTAAAAAACTTCTTTTAACTTTTTTCTTTTGGTGTTGGCTTTACGGCTACTCTCCAAAGGTGCTGTTAAGTTTAGGGCATTTCGATTCACTTCCTTGCTTATAACAATGTAAACACTGGTAAACTTTTTACACAAACTACATCACTTGTGGAGCACTATGTTGCATGGTTAAAACTTCATTAACTAATGATTGCCTTATATTTCTAAAGGTAGAGGGTGCTGCTCATGACCTAGTTTTATTACATTTCAATTTCCAGTCTAGAAACATGTCCAAATTTGTTCTTGAATTTCACCCCTTCCCCTACATGTGTCAATTAAATTTCCTGTTCCACACCTGTTTGACCTACATTTAATTAAAATTAATTTCCCTCACCCCAAACTTGTTCAAACTTGTTTTACCCCTTCTCTATTTGTGCCAATTCAATTTCCTGTCCAAACTTGTTTATGGCCTACTGCAACACCCTGTAATTCCTGATCCCGCCAAAACCATAGCCCGGGGGTAAACAACTCTCTACCGTCTCTCCCCTCTGACTCATCTATCTGACTCACACTCAAGTGGCGGATTAATACATGTGGGACCATGGTCACTTGGACCTGGTTACACCTCACAGGTGTACACAGGTCCAAGGTATAAAAGGGCCATGCTCCTCTTTGTAGTTAGTTCTTGTCCTTGCCTTTGTATTACATTGATTTTATCCGTACCACATTATGGGCGTTGAGACACACCGTTAGTATTTGTAATTCATCCTTGTATTCTGTGTTTCTATACGAGTGATGAATAAAGCGTTATAGCAAGAAACAGCGTGGTCTTTATGTTTAAGTAATCAACTTCTCTTCAGAGGCCGGAGACCACATAAGGCAGGAGGTATACGATTCCTAAGCAGCTACAACATCTTCTCCTGTTGGTGTACCGAAAGGGGAAGATATATATCAGCATCGACCAGAAGAGAGAGGGATGGCCGCCACTCTGCTGCATAGATTTCACCCCCATGCAGAAGGGTGACCACAATCTGTCTCCATCCAACTCTCTCTGCAGCTCGGAGCTTTTCAGCGCGGGTGCCGCGCGATGCAGAGAAGCAACTAGATACAGAAAATGTCATCTACAGGTTATTAAAACAAACTGGTCGATGTCAAAAGCTCACATTTGGTGGAGGTGCGGGGTATAGCTCCATTTGCCTTTTCTGACCTATCAACAGAAGCCGTCCTTTGTCCTAAGTCTCGTGATTGTGCCTCGCGAGTCTTCGTCCGTTCTTTTTATGTTGGAACCATGTATGGATACCCTCAATCATGTCAAAGCCAACCACGTGGCGCCGTTTTTTGTGGAATCCCGAAAGAGACTTGTGGCTACACACACCACGTGTTGACCGCGCGATTCTGTGTCCTGTTCTTAGAGACACGTGGGAAAAGAACTTTTGTCTGCCAACCGCTTAGCACTCAGGAACCGAGGGGACAATTGTTGTGGACACGTGTTTCTGTCCATGTTTTTGTGTTATATGTTTTATGTATTCATCGTCATCCACTGTTACCTTCACTCTTCTTTAATTTTCGAAGTGAAGCCCACTCGACCCTCCTCCGTATCATTGGTTGGTGTGTGGGCAACACTTCAAACAAATTCTTTTTACTTTCCGAGAGGAGTTTGCTCAGCCGAAACTCCGTATCATTGTGAGGTGAGCAAATAAATCTCAGCTACTTATCTTTCCACCTATTAATAGGCCTTTTAAAAGACGTGTGTCTTTTAAAAGCCCCTATTATCTTCACTCTTCATCTTTAATTTTCAAGTGAGTTTTCGTAATAACTCCGTATCATTTTTAGGGGCTTACAAGCTTAAAAACACTTTTATCTAGCCACGTGGGACTTTGTTGTCCCCCCTTTCTCTTTGTTCCTTGTTTTCTCATTATGTTTCCCTTGGGACCCTCTATGTCCCAAGTCATCATCTTAAATTTCTTCATCATCATCACCTCAATGCAGCCTCATATGAACTTTCTCCATTGGACAGCATTGAAGCCCGGCCGCCATCTTGGATCGACTGGACACTTCAAAAAGTGCCAACGCAGCGGTTTTTCGCTCCATGTGAGCTCATTGTTGTAACTTCTCTCATCTTTTTGTGTTGTCTTCTCTCTTCTCTTCCAGAGGGTTGCACTTACGTGCCCCCTGGTGGAGTTGCTCTTGTCACAGAAAACTTCTCTTTCTCTTTGAATTTTCTCTCTTTTTGTGTTCTTCCTCCTGGCCACCATAAAAACGTGCCCTAGAGGAATTCTCCAAGTCATCATTTTTGGACATTGCAATAGACTGAACCGGAAGTGGCCACACCAGTGCCACCTATGGACCTCTTCACTCTACTTAACATAATCCCTCACTGGGCACTGACTCTGTCTTTCTATCCAGAGCCATCCAGCAGTGAGGACACAAAATTTCAACAGTCTGAACCTTTCTTCTGGTTCACCAAGCACTTAGCTTGTTGAACAATCTTCCATTTCTACACTGATTTACTTTTTTTAATAAATCTAAATTGAAACTTTTGATGTGCGGTAGCCGCACCTAAGTTTTATACTTGTACAGTAAATCAGCTTTCTTCTCTTGTTTCTGTGAAAAGTTCAGCCATTTTGAACTTTTCCTTTGTTTGTTCCTCTTCTGGAAGTTCAGCCATCTTGAACTTTCATTTCTTTGTGTGTTCTCTACACACACATTCTTAATTCTTGCTTTCCAGTAAACCTAAAAGTGCGGTCACCGCGCTCTAGCTTTACTCTTCGTATTGCTTGTCTTTTCTTTAGGCAACTGCAATCCTCTTTCATTTCCAATTCACTTCCAGCAGTGCAATATCGATTGAGTGGTACACCATGCTCGAAATTGCATTGTACTTCTGCTGTTTCTTTATTGAGACTTTTGGAATTCTCATAATTTCAGCGTGGTCGCCATATACCACGTGTTGAGAGAGATCCTTCTAAAATCTGACACTCAATAAAGAACTCACGACACTACATCAGTTGGGAACCAAAAATCGCCACACGCCCAACTGAGGACACAACCAACACGATACAACCATCACCACACTAACGGAGTGAACGGCCACTTCATTACACACGTCACAAGCGTATTTAAACTATCGTTACTCGGTGTATAAGGGTACGATAGTGTCGGTTACCGACAAAAGCACCAAATTACCAACGCCCAGTGACGTCACCGACCTACAACTTCACGAACTGAACGAGTCGCTTCTTACATAACAGGCTTGTTACATGCAATGAATGTATTAGACAAACTAATGAGGGTTGCCCACAGGGTTCTTGTCTGGTCCCAGTGCTGTGGATATTGCTAATGGAGACCTGGTTAGCAGACATTGGCAATCTTGACCCAAGAACTTTTAAGGTAGAAGCATTTTCTGACTATATCCTAGTCATTATTAGGGGGATGTCAGCAAAGAGAATCAAGCAGAGCATACAAGAATTGTGGACACTGAATAAGAAATGGACTCTGAGAACTAAGTTGTCTTTTGCTATTAGTAAAACAATATATCTGTTCCACCCATATAATAACATTAAGAGGTGACCAGTAGTTAAACTGGATAATGAACTACTGGAAAAAAAGACAACATGAAGTACCTGGGGTTTTTTATTGTTAAGAAATTTACACGGATTGCCTATGCTGCATTTATTCAACATAAGGTGGGGTCTGTAGCCTGTAGACTGTTTATAATAGCAGGTAAAAGATGGGGAACTGGAAAAGAAGTTTTAAAAGTCATTTATAATACAGTTATTGTTCCCATGGTCCTGTATGGTGCAGAGTGTTGGGGGATTAGAGCACAAGACAGCAGAATTATTAGGAAAATGGATGCAATTCAAAGGCCGTTTCTACTGTCTATATGGCATGCATATAGAACTACCTCAAACCGCGCACTACAGGTTCTGGCAGGCTGTGAACCACTGTTCTTAAAGCTACTATTAGCAGATTGTGAACTTTGAGTTTCAAGTTCAACATTGAACGATTTGATATACATGAGCAATATATGACAGAGATGTTGACAGATGACAGGGTATTCTGATGGGTCAAAATTAGCAGGATATAACAGGTTATTGATACAGGGTGTGGAAGACTTTCCACAGACTTCAGTATTTTTCAGGCGGAACTACTGGCTGTGGAAAGTTTGCTCTGCGCACTATATCAAAGAAGTGTTAGGAACTAATCAGTTTGTGCATGTGCCGACTCCATATCAGTTTTGGAGTCGCAGCTGGCGACTCAAAGTATGCTATGGCAGCTAAGGCACACCAGACATTGATCAAGCTTAGAGACTTGGAATGCAACCCTTGGCTTCTATGGCCCATGTAGGTCATCATTGGAATGAGGAGGCTGACAAGAATGCAAAAATAAATGCAGTAAGCGGAGAGTATAGAGATTGTCAGCTCCCAATTAAATACATAAAGTCTAATATGAACACGTGGTTGCAGGATGCGTGGCAAACACTGTGGAATACTGCCACCACAGGTCGACAATTTCTGGAATTTTACCCAGAAGTGACCAGTAACAGGGTGATCTCTGGCATACTGGTGCAACTGCTTACTCGTCATGGTCCATTTAACTGTTATCTAGATAGATTTAATTTAAAAGATGGAGGTACCTGCATTTGCGGAGACGACCAGACACATTTGAACACATCGTGTTTTGTTGTCTAGAAAGAGAAAGAGTAGTAGCATGGGAGGTCTTCCGCAAATGTGTTTTAGAACTTTATGTGACCCCATGGCCTTGTCGACCTGACTTGTCCATTACTAACAAACAAGTGCTGGGAGCATTTAAAGAATTTGCAAATCAGGCAGTATTTGAGTACAAATAATAATTAACTCAGTGTTTGAAATCTGGTTTACACTTTTGTTCCAGGACCGTGGCTTTTAACGTTTAGCCTGTTGTCTTGTTGTAAGTCTCTGATTTTACACCATTTTTTATTAAGCTTCTTGGGGCTAAGTAGTTTTTATTGGTTTATTATTTTTATTTCACTATTTTATTATTTATTTTATTTTATTGTTTTATATTGTTTCATTTTTATAGGAAATTTTTACTATTATACATGTTTATATGTTTTAATATTAATAGTGTTTTAATGGCGAGAACATTTTTGAAAGTTAGCTGTGAAAATTTATCAACATAAATATTTAGAAGTGTGCAATTTAACTTATCCGATATGCTTTAGTCTAAAACGATGGTTCTGCCTTTGGGCAGGAGAAAGGGGTGGCTGCGATACAAGAAAGTGGGGAGGGGGGATTTAGTCGAAAGCCTTCGGTTGGTTGGGCAGGTAAAATTTACCAACAATATTTATTTATGTATCCCATCATATGATTAAACTAACATTTCTGAGCAAAGTAAATATTTAAACAAAGTAAGTCATGAATCTTCTCTTAACTTTGCACTGATTTTCCCCCCAAAAAAGTGTTTTTTGAGTTGTGCCACTCTTGCAGCCGAGGTGCAAAATATGGTTTGTATGCAAAGGCTCTTAGTGATGTTGATATAAGCTGACACACTTTCTCTAACTATATTCTTCCTATCGGTTTCACTGACATAGGCGTTTTCAAATGAATGTGCGTGTGTTCGTTATTTGTGTTGACAGTGTCGCTCGCTGCTCAGGTGATTTAGTGCAATCATGCACATTTGCTTTAATTGAAATTGCTCTGATAATATATAATTAATTCTAAACACGATTCTAACTGTAAGGTAACTTTGTGTTCACGTCTTAAGTAATTTAACTGATGAATATTAATTTAATTTCTGCTCACTTGCAAATTTCGTATACATGTAAGTTAATTAATAATTTTTTTCGAGAGTTACCTCGAGATTAAATAAGCTTAACCTTTTGTGTATGATTCATTCTTTTCTTCTTTTTCTATTCACCTACTGTCTTTATTATTAATATGCATGTACAGTATGTGTATATACATGTACATTGTATATCTTATTTACATTTTGGGATGTGGGTTGTCTGTCTATCTGTTTGTCCACTATGCATTCCCACACCCTTTCACCTATAGGAAACAAATTTGTCACGAATACTTTCTATGATCCAAAAAGGAAATTAGGGTACCTGAACGCCCCGACAACCACCCTGCACGTGCAAGACATTGGGATTAAGATGCGTCCTCATAGCTTTCTATGTATACAAATACATACTACATTATATATCTATCTACAATATCTATACAAGTACATATCTTGCAAGAAGCTATCTACATGTTTGGCACTTACACTAAACAAACATCATTTGACCTAAAATATATGCTCTAATACCATTTCACCTAAAGGGCCTCTTTTGTCCTCAAATCATTTTAACATTTTCTCATTTAGAGCTGCCAATCCAGGTGCAAACCTGGATCACCAACACTAAATGAAACCAGAGATGGCTACACGATCTTCCGGCTTTTAATTTTAATTAGTCGCAAGCCTGAGGAGTAACAAGACAACGAAAAAGATCTTTTAAGCTGTAAAAGTTTTTGAGAGTGGAACTTGTGAGGAAACAAAAGGGACTAGTTTGTTCCCTTCCTCCAAAGTAGAATAAGTGGCCTAGCCAACTACTTTCAGTCCACCCAAAAGAGCGAACTTTAGCCCAGAGTTAATTCTGCGTGGTATATTTTGTTATAAAAATGGGTTAACCTTAATAATTCTTACAAATGGTTCTTACAAGAAAAGATTTTAAAAAATGTTTACAAAGAATTATCTTGACAATATGTTATAGCAAATGAATAAAAACATAACAATGTACATGTACATGGTTTTTGTACACAATTTTAAGTTTTGATTGTTGAATTTGTTTTAAATTACATTTACATATTGGATTTAAAAAAATATGGTTGGATGTGCAACGCTCGGACATCTACAAACAAAACCACACAACACGAATGTAGTGATGATTTAGTGAATGCAGATGATAAACGTACTTATAATTTTGTATAATCATTGTATATTCATTGCGAGATATGCAAATGAACGGAAGGTATAATCCTAGAATACAAGACCTTGGCCAATTTGAATATACTGGAGCTCAATGAAAAAATTTCATCGAGATGATTATGAATATGCAATTAATTTTTTTTGGCGCAAACATCAACCTCGTGCAAAAATTAGAATTTACCTCAAGGTCCATGTCACTTTAAAAAGTTTTTTTCCTATACATTGCATGGGTGGGTATGTTTAACTTCGTTATGCTCGATTCTACCTCGTTACCACTGCAAAAATTAACTACAGTTAAAAAGTTAACCACAGTTCATTTTCTAGAACAAACAAATTGTAATTACATTAACCATGGTTAAATGTATGAGTAAGGAGTTAACTCAACTGCAGTGATACAATGTGGAATGTGTGTGAATGTTTACATTTTGTCATTTCCTGCATTGAAGCGAATTTAGCCTAGAAACAACATGACGGATAGAGAAAGCAGTCCGTTTTTGACTGAATGAAGAATGAAAATTTTATCAAAAAATCATTTAACCACAGTTAAGTGTCTTTTACACAAAAGGACCACTTCATAAGCAAAATTTAGAATAAATTGAAAGTGTTTGAGAAACTAGCAATAACATGACTTAGTGGGAGTGGTGGTCTAACTTAGAGACCTACAAGTGTAAAAAATTGAAGCCCAGCTCAGCCCAGCCCATGAGACTGTATACCAGGCCCAGCACACGAAGCCTACCAGGCCCACAAAGCTCACCAGGCCCATGAATCCCACCAGGCCCACAAAGCCCACCAGGCTGTGGGCCTTTAACATAAAAATGCTGATCAAAACCCAGCCCAGCACATGGGCTTTGTATAGGTCTCTAATTTTCATACTAAATGGTTCACAAGTTCACCTGCTTACCAAGAAAAGAAACTTGCCCATTAATTGCTTTAATATGTTTCTTTTATTGATGAGTTAGTGGAAAAATTATTATATACGTGATTTAATTATATACAATTGTAAAGAATCCCATGAGAGAAGTGATCAAATGCCTTCCAAACCCATGATGCCTACAAAGGCCACCAATCCTATGAGGCCCACAAAGCCAACAAGGCTCAAGAGGCCCACGAGGCTCACCAGGCCCACAAACCCACAAAGCCCATCAAGCCCACAAAGCCCATTAAGCCCATCAAGCCCACCAGGCCTATGATAGTTTAACATAACCTAAAGATACTTGTTCTAAAGAGACATTTGCCTTAAACCCATTTGCCCTAAAACCATTTGTCCTAAAGGGACATTTGTCCTAAAAGCACTTTTTTGTTCTCTCTTTTCATATGGTTTAGTGCCTTTTGGTGGAGCATGTTAAAATTTTCTGTGCACCACAGGCGTGCAAAAAAAGCCAAATGACATAAATGTACACTACTGATTAGGGCAAATGGTTTTAGGGGAAATGTCCCATTAGGGCAAATGGTTTTAGGGGAAATGTCCCATTAGGGCAAATGGTTTTAGGGGAAATGTCCCATTAGGGCAAATGGTTTTAGGGGAAATGTCCCATTAGGGCAAACGGTTTTTGTGCAAATGATTTTAGGGGCAAGTGTCCATAGAGCAAGTGTCTTTAGGGCAAATGTCTACATCCCCTAAAAACTGCATGTACCTAGTGCAGTGACTCCCAACATGTTTTGTTTGGAAGAACCCTTGAAATATTTTATAAAATATCGGGGAACCCCTAACTGGCCGCCACGTATTAGGTTCAACTAGGGTAAATTACAAAATAGACGTATAAAGCAGTAGGGTTAAATAAAAAAATAATTAACCCACACTTTTGAGTAAAATATTACAAGAGTATTTATTGCCAGTTTCTATTTACTATTTTCCGCAAGCTTTTGCAAATTCTTGCGATCGAAGCCTGGTTTGGAATTACTAACCTAGTGACTGATTAACAACTTATTCTTCTTGATGTGCTAATGCACAAGGGTAATTTTTCTATTTGGCATTCTTTTGACCCTGATTTATGGGTAATTTACATCTTAGTAAAAGGTTTGTTTCTTGCCAATCTAAAATTTTTATTGATTTTTGTGCTACTGTTACGTTTATGGCTGTTGTCTAACTATCGATTGTTTAGCATTCACTTATTCCATTTGCTATGATGGCTAAACAAGGGCAGGATAAAGGGAATAGTGTGGGATACAAAGCTTTTTAGAAGCAAATTTTAAAAAGAAATTGAAAGTAGTAGGCATGCATCATGAAACATTCATAAAAATTATTAAAATATATTGAATTCATCTAAATGTATTTTCATGTTAAAATAGGGTCCTTTGAATAAAACCTAAGCACGTATTCTCCAACATAATATAGCAAGCATACTAGAATCTTCTCAAAAACTGAGCATTTGTGTACGTAACGTGTGTGTCTTGTTTAAGAATAGGAATTTCGAAATCTAACATCTACTAATTTGCAATTTTAGATAGTTAAGCGCCTAGACAATTCAGTGTACACGTGCTGCATCACTCCATAGACGCAATATGTTAAGCAAAATTTGATGTTTCCAAAAAAACATGGTCTCTATTCTAGCCACCTTAGTACCCTTATGTTGCTTTTTAATAATAATTAACTTTGTAATCTCTTCTCAAATGGTGTAGCCAGGTAGTAAGAGTCTACATCACAAAATTACTTTGAAAAATCTCCACAAAGAGCACTAGCATCGTTTTTCTATTAAGCCCATAGACCCAATGTTAAAGAAAAAATGTTAATTTTTAAAATACACAGTCACGGCAATATGTTTATATTTCATATTTAAAGTTGTCCAATATTAAGTTTTAAAAGTGAACTGTGCACCATAAATATATGGTGATCGAATGATTTAATGACAAAAAATTGGTAATTGCGGTTATACTTTTAAAAACTATTTCAAAACTCTTATGTTAAACTCCATTGAGTACGCGCTCCGCGCTCGAAAGCAAAAAACATCCATTGAAATGCTAGTTTTTCTATGGAGCAAATAGACCCAATGTTAAAGAAAAATGTTAATATTTTTAACATACTCCACCGAAAGACACTCATCCGTATGAAAAGAGAGAACAGAAAAGTGGACTCATCCGTATGAAAAGAGAGAACAGAAAAGTGGTTTTAGGGCAAATGTCCTTTTAGGATAAATGGTTTTTAGGGCAAATGTCCCTTTAGGGCAAATGGCTTTAGAACAAGTGGATTTAGTGCAAATGTCCCCTTATGGCGAATATCTCTGTAACACCCTGTAAATCGTGATCCCGCCAAAGCCATAGCCTGGGGGGTAAACAACTCTCAACCGTCCCTCCCTCCTCTCTGACTCACCTTTCTGACTCATGCCCAAGCGGCGGATTGATACATAAAGGACCATGGTCACTTGGACCTGGTTACACCTCGCAGGTGTACACAGGTCCAAGGTATAAAAGGACCATGTTCCTCTTTGTTAAGTAGTTCTTTCCTTTGCCTGTTTTTGAGATAAATTCCAAATCATGGACCTGAGGATTCACCGTTAGTATTTTACTATTCACCCTTGTATCTGTACTTCTTACAAGGAATGAATAAAAGTGTTGTAACAAGAAGTAGCGTTGTCTTTATGTCTATGTAAATAACTTCTCTTCAGAGGCCGGAGGTTTCATAGGGCAGGAGCTATACTATTCTCAGCAGCTACAACATCTTCTCTGGTCGGAATTCCGATGGAGAAGATGTATATCAGCATCAACCGGAAGAGAGAGAGATGGCCGCCACTCTCCTGCATCGATTTCACCCCCATGCAGAAGAGTGACTACAATCTATCTCCATCCAGCTCTCTCTACAGCTCGGATCTTCTCTGTGCAGGTGTCATACTGCTCAGAGAAGAAACGAAAAGTAGAAAATGTCATCTAAAGGTTGGTAATAAAATGTTGGTTGATGTCAAAAGCTCACATTTGGTGGAGGTGCGGGGTATAGCTCCATCTGCCTTCTCCGACCTGTAAACAGAAGCCTTCCTTTGTCCTAAGTCTCGTGATTGTGCCTCACGAGGCTTCGTCCGTCCTTTCTATGTTGGAACCACGTATGGAGACCCTCGATAGCGTCAAAGTCAACCGCGTGGCGCCTGTCTGTAAAACCGCGTATGGAGACCCTCGATCACGTCAAAGTCAACCGCGCGGCGTCCTTTGTGTTGGAACCACGTGTGGAGACCCTCGATCACGTCAAAGTCGACCACGTGGCGCCTTTTGTAAAACCGCGTATGGAGGCCCTCGATCACGTCAAAGCCAACCGCGCGGCGTCCTTTGTGTTGGAACCACGTATGGAGGCCCTCGATCACGTCAAAGCCAACCGCGTGGCGCCTTTTTATGTTGGGACCATGTATGGAGGCCCTCGATCACGTCAAAGCCAACCGCATGGCACCGTTTTTTGTGGAATCGCGGAAGAGACTTGTGGCTACACACACCACGTGTCGACCGCGCGATTCTGTGTCCTGTCCTTAGAGACACGTGGGAACGAACTTTTGTCTGCTGACCGCTTAGCACTCGGAAACGTGGACAACCGTTTGGACACACGTGTTTCCGTCCGTGTTTTTGTATTTTATGTTTCCATTACAATCACCCACTGTCACCTTCACTCTTCTTTAATTTTCAAAGTGAAACCCACACCACGTGGGCAACACTTTAAACAAATTCTTCTTACTCTCCGAGAGGAGTTTGCAGTCTCATTAAGAGATGAGCAAACAAATCTCATCTACTAATCTATTCACCTATTAATAGGCTTTTAAAGGACGTGTGTGTCTTTTAAAATGTCCTATTATCTTCACTCTTCATCTTTAATTTTCAAGCAAGATTCTCCCTAACTCTATTTCATTGTTAGGGGGCTTACAAGCTTAGAACACACTTTTCCTAGCCACGTGGGACTTTCTTGTCCCCCCTTTTCTTTGTTCTTTGTTTTTTTCACTTGTGTTTCCCTTGGGACCCTCTAAGTCCCAAGTCATGTTCTTCAGTTTCTTCATCATCATCACCTCAATGCATCATCACATGAACTTTCTCCATTGGACAGCACTGAAGCCCGGCTGCCATCTTGGATCGACCGGACACTCTTCAAAAAGCGCCAACGGAGCGGTTTTTCGCTCCATGTGACTCATTGTTGTACCTTCTCTCATCTTTCTGTGTTTTCTTCTCTTTTCTTCTCTTCCAGAGGGTTGCACGCATGCGCCCCCTGGCGGAGTTTCTCTTGTTAGAGAAAATTTCTCTTTTTCTTTAGATTTTCTCTCTTTTTGTGTCTTTCTCCTGGCCACCATAAAAACGTGCCCCGGAGGAACTTTTCAATCATCAATTTTTGGATATTGCAGTAAACTGACCGGAAGTGGCCACCACGGCGCCACCTACGGACTTCTTCATTCTACTCAACATAGTCCCTCACTGGGCACTGACTCTGTCTTTTTCATCCAGAGCCATCCAGCAGTGAGGACTCGAAATTTCTACAGTCTAAACATTTCTTCTGGTTCACCAAGCATTTAGCTTGTTGAACACACTTCCATTTCAACACTGTTTTACTTTTTTTAATAAAACTAAATTAAAACTTTTGATGTGCGGGCACCGCACCTAAGTTTTAAACTTTCCAAGTAAAACAGCTTTCTTCTCTTGCTTTCAGGAAAGTTCAGCCATCTTGAACTTCTCCTTTGTTTGTTCATTTAAAAAGTTCAGCCATCTTGAACTTTTTGTTCTTTGTGTGTTCTTTACACACACACTCTTCATTCTTGTTTCCAAGTAAGACTAAAAGTGCGGGCACCGCGCTCTAGCTTTACTCTTCGTATTGCTGCCTCTTCTTCAGGCAGTTGCAATACACTTTCATTTCTAATTCACTTTCCGCAGTGCAATTTCGATTGGGTGGTGTACCACGCTCGGGATTGTATTGTACATCTGCTGTTTCTCTATTTGAGACTTTTTGGAATTCTCGTAACCTCCACGTGGTCGCCAAATACCGCGTGTCGAGAGATCCTTCTAAAATCTGACACTCAATAGAGAACTCACGACGCTACACCAGTTGGGAACCAAAACTCGTCACACGCCCAACTGAGAACACGATCAATACGATACAACCATCACCACACTAACGGAGTGAACGGCCACTTCATTATACACGTCACAAGCTTAGGTAATCTATCGTTACTCAGTGTATAAGAGTACGATAGTGTCGGTTGCCGACAAGCACTAAATTACCGACGCACAGTGACAACACCGACCTACAAACTGAACGAGTCCCATCATACTGGAACCGAAAAGTATAGCTCAGAGTGTACTCGAGAACCCTCGGAGCTGCACACAACGACTTGGACTTCGCCGGACTCGTTCATCACCGCGCATTCACATTACACAAGCCACATCATTAATCATGGCTACCTCACACGACAATACGGGGTCCCTGTCTGATCACCAGGGTTCACACGAAGATCTGTTGGAAGTACCCGTGACTACTGATGTGACACCACCGCCGCGGCCGACTGGGGCCGAGTTTGACCACCTGTCACAACAAGTGGCTGCACTCTCGACTCGTATGTCTCAGCTCATAGACGACTGATTCACACCGAATCGACCGACTACACCACGGCGGACATCACGCACACACCGACTTCGCGACGATGACTCGGACGCCTCTTCAGCTCCCTATGTTGGCTACAGAGAGCGTCACGATCGTTACGAAAAACATTACACACCGCACACACGTCATCTACCGCGTAACCCTGACTGGCAACAACAAGGGCAGTCAGATGATCCGCGTCACAGAGATGAGCGTGCGGAAATACCGATTATGACACGTGCTGATTCTCCTCACTCGCTTGTCCGGGTTGCACGTAGCGGTCGCTGCTCGGCACCCCCGGAACAACAGCCTCACCAAGGAGCGACACAAGGCACTTCAGTTTACGCGCCACGTTTTCCACCGCAAGGGGTAGGTCTGATGCCGGCTGGAATGCCAAACGTCCGGGATGGCATCTACCGACCAACCCCCAGAGGACCCTCCGTGGAAGAGTTTAATAAAAAATACAGCGGTCGCCACCCTGCCGACTCAATCCAAAAATTCAACGGATTGACAGGTTTCCGTCCCTTCCTGGAAGAATTCGAGGAAGTGGCACACCTGTACGGTTGGAAAGACCACCACAAGGAGGAATACATCACGGGGTGTTTCACTGGGGCCGCCCGCACGTGGCTGAGTAAACTGAGGTATGAGCTTCAGGACATTTCTTGGCCAGCACTGAGAGTACAGATGGTAGATATGTTCGGGAAGCCGAACGAACTGGCCATCTTGGAGAAGAAGTATACAGAGATGCTCCAGAAGGAAGGTGAGAGTACACAAGCTTTTATCTGGGAGTTTATGATACTCGGCGACCGAGTTTACCCACAACTTGATGATCAGCTGCGTATAAGTCAGTTGCGCCACGCTCTACATCCCACCATACAGAACGCCGTGCACCACGCATCTACGACGTCGTTCAAGGACTTCGCGAACGCCGTCCTCAATATGGAGGTGGTCTTGCTGTCCTTGGATAAATGGCCGACGGAACCAAAACCCGCAGCTGATTCACAGTCGGGTAAAGGAGCATCGAAGACCGACCAGGAGCCGGCGGCAGCCGCCAGCCCTAAAGACAAAACACACCGGTCTAGGCACGATAAAAAGCCTAGTCAGACTGCTGCCACCAATTCATACCGACACTCTGCGGCGGACCCCCAACCAGAGACCACTCGCACGTTCGACAAGAGTAAGTCAACGTGTTATAATTGTGGCAAATTGGGGCATTTCGTCCGTGAGTGTCGGCAACCAAAGAAGAAGGTTGCAATCAAGCAGTTTGGGGAGCCGGTTACCGACTATGACATCAAAGGAGAGGTGCCTGAAACGGATATCATCACCGAAGACGGCATTGAGTTTGCTCTAATACGAGTGGCGGGACAAATCCGCCGGATTCCTCTTCCAGCAGCAGACCCAGCCGCCGGAACACTTACTCCTGATAAACCCGAAAACGACAGCTCTGACGACTCTGAGGATATACCAGTCAAGGTGCTCGACCGGGCTCCTGCACATAAATGGACCCCGGACGAGCTAATCGTTTGGCAGGACACGCTCGACGTCCTTAAACAATCCGTCAAGGAGATTGGGTGCCGGGAAAATAAAACAATAGCCATCATGGCCCCCGGAACCCAATCGCCGACGAAGGGCCACTCCTGCTGCCGAAGACTAATGACAACGGTGTATGAGCAGCTGGTAAGCAGCTGTTCACCGCAAGAAGTTGGAGACTATGATGCCAGCGACAAGAACCCACGCATCACCGTCACGATCAACGGGAAGAGTATACGAATGCTCGCGGACACCGGAGCTACGGGCAGCGTTATCACCATTGAACTCGCGCAGGAACACAAGTTCGAAATCGAGCCTGTGTTAATCCCACCCAACATTCAGGGTGTGGGAGGCCAACGGATCACCGTGGTGGGGCGACTCGCCGCGACGGTCCAGCTGGGCCCCCACGCTGTGCGAGGGCACTTACTAGTAATTACCGGCCGGCACGAAGCCATCTTAGGCCGAGATCTAGGCCGGGCTCTGCACTTAGCTGTGTCCATGACAACAAATAAAGTATACGTGGAGGACGACCTCTTCGAGTCCACACTCCGACAAAAATGCATCGAAGCACACATCGGATGGGCTCTGGGAGAAACTTCCGTAGAGGCCCTTGGCAAATCTGCCAGCACCTCTAAGGAAAACCTTGAAACTCCACCCCGTGAGTGACGACGAAAGCAACGGCCACCCACGCTGTCAAGAAACCAAACGCGACAGAAATAGAACAATAATTCACCAGTGTTTATTTCATGACTATGGAAATAAACACCAACAATCAAATATCAACAATAGAAGAGCGGGAGGAATTTGAGATGTTGTGTTGAGAAACAACTGAGGACAGTTGTCAAGAGGTGGGGGAGGGGATAAAAGGAACCCCCCAACGAATAAACAACCCCACAGCATCAACAACCCCTCTAAACACTCTCAAATAACTCCCAAAACTCTACAAAATTCACACAACTTTAATTTTTGAAACACTTCTAAACTTTTCAAAATAGCCACCAATATTTACATATTGGCAACCATTTCAAACATGCAATAAACTACACCGGAACCACGTGGCCTTCACAAACAACTGTCAACCACGTGGTACACCTGAGAAAAACGCCGAAGGCCAGTCAAGGACGTTCAGAAGAAAAAATCAAGAGCCATAAAAGGGTCAGCAAAAGGAAAACACCGTGCTCCCCTTTATTATGGACGGACGTCATTGACCATGCTGTTGACAGTAGAAGGATAGAAAACTTCAAAGAGACAATTGCTCTGGGGGCCAGACCAATGCACTGGGACTTCAAGGAAAAAACAAACAACGAAAAACTGCTGGCCATAAACAAATAAAAAAAAAGGAAGAAAATCAGTTTTGAAGATTTTGTGAGAGCGGGCACCTTCAATTAAAAAATAAAAAACTGAAGAACCTGTCACCCTCTCAATTAAGATTGAATTTGTGGGACACCAACTCCTGTCCCACTCCCCCCTAAAAACAATAACAAACAGCAAGGTACATTAGTAACCTTGCTGACCTATTCTTTCCCAAAAAAAAAAAAAAAAAAAGGCATTTAAGGAAAAGAAGGGGAGAAAGTTAATGGGCAACTTCACACCTCGGTGTGAAATAAAATAACGGCCCTTCTCCCTCGAGATTCCTTAGTCCTTTTGTTTATCTAAAAATAATAAACAGGACCGACTCTGATAAGAATTAGATCAACACCTCTCACATCTAATGTCGGTGGGACAACCCCCACCCCCAATAAATAAAGTCGTGAAGAAACCAATTAGAGTAAGGTGTCTTATTCTAAAAAGGGCCGGCCCTTCTAACTTTTAAAATTAAATAAGAAAAGTGACCAAATTTGGTCAATTACCACTCGATTTGCTCTCTTTAATGGAGCACTCGTTTTTGTTCATCTCCTTGTGCTCGATCTTCTTCAATCATCAAATCTTCAATCTACTTCTGTGCCAAGTTCCAAATTTTAATTTCGAACTTCTTCAGTTTTTGTTGTTAATCCAAAGCTTGAGTGCCACCTTCAAGCCTTTGAACTCACGTGCAGTGCATCAGACCTTCAGAACTCTTTGGACCTCTTGAAATAATAACAGAGTGATCGGGGACCGATTTCTGTTATTATTTGGAAGTAATCACCAGCAGCGGGACTTTTGAAAAAGTAAGAACTTTCAAACTCTTAAGAAATATGCCAGGTAGAGGCTCATGGAGAGGAGGCAGGATGATGTCTGCCTCTTCTAGTGAAGAAGAGACGGAGAGTGGAACGGCGGGGACCGCTGAACCCCTCTCTCAATCTACCTGCCAGCTACAGAAGGCGGGCGCCGCCAGTGCGCCAATAACAAGAAGAGAGTCGCCAAACACAATAGATACGCGCCGCACCTCCTCCGAACCGGAGAATTTTCACCGGCGTGGGGAGAAGCGCCTAAACGCAAGCTTCAAGCGACCTGCCAATGTCGGGCGCGAAGGGAAACCTGCTGCACCAAGCAGCATCGTCCCCTTCGACGTCACGACATCAAAACACTACTGGGAGGAGCGGGAAGACTGCATCGATATTAATACAATGGCATGGGGGTTAACCAGGCATTCCGCGGTAACCTCGCGCCTGACCAACCCATCCCAGGTGGAGCTGAAGCCAGAGGGAAGCGTGGGGGAGGCGGATCTGTGCCTTCCCCTCTCGAAAACCTCCACTTGGAGCTGCAAAGGGAGGCTGCTCTTCGTCAGGCAGCCAAGGACAAGAAGGAAGGGGAGGACAACTTGGCGTACCTCCGTGCAGTCTGCATCCGCCTCGCCGAGCTGGGTCTGCCTTGTACGGCGCAACTCCCAAAGGAGGAGCTCCTACAAATCGAGGCCCGACTCCGAGAGACAGCACCGACTCCACCACCAACTACGCCATCGCCTCCACCCTCGAACTCGCCAGCAACATTGTCGACTAGCCTCTCTGCGTCTCCTTCCCCATCTGTAACGCCACCGAAGCCATTCCGACACCACTCGCCGGTGCCGTCTATCTCCCCGCTACCTCCTCCTCATACACCGATATCATCACCACCAACCTCCCGATGTGCCATGCCTCCACGCAGCAAGGCCGCCACACCAACTCCGACTCCAAAGTTACCTTCCATAGTGGTGGTTCCCCAACCTGTTCGTGTTCAGGTTCCCACTGGGGCTCGCCCCAAGGAGCCTCAACAGTCCTACAGGGCCCACCACTCTTCTCGAGACTCTCTTCAACGGCCACAGCCACGTCGCTCTTCGCCACGTGGTTCCCATCTTTCGCCCCGACGCCGACCCGACGGAAGAAGTCAGCAGGAACAACGTGGTTCCTCTGGACGCGGCCTTCCGCCGCATGGTAACTTCGACCCAAGGGCCAGGCAAGATCTACCGGATCTCCGTGTCCAACTGGACCGCGACCGTCGCTGCGAAACTCGGGGCCCTCCTACTCGGGTCCCGCATCGCTCTCCTCCTCCGCCACTTCCGGGCCGCCCTTCTGGACGACCTACGCCTACACCTTTGATGCCACCACCTTCCGCCGAGCGTGCCGCGTTCTTGAAAAAACAGAAGGCCATCACAAACCTTCTGCAAGACGTCATGCAACAGGGAGGTGACCCCATGGAAGCACTGGGCCGAGCACCAGGAAGTGCCAAGCCACTGGAGGCGCTGAGCAGGAAGTCAGCATCAAAGCGACTACGTCAGCGGGCCCGCGATATGGCCCGGTCCGCCTTGCGCCATGCCAGGCCTATCGCAGGCACATCAGTTTCTCTGGAACCTGCGGCTCCAACACCAGCCCGACCAGCCGCACCGCCCACTGTACCCCATGCCGGGGCTACTCTGGGGCGGTTACCGCTGGATCGTTCGTTCCGTGCAGCCACCTCCGGCGAAAGGTTGCTCAACAATCGGTGGGTCACTTGGCAGCGCGAAGTGCGCTCTGCCAATACCCTCTACGTAGGACACTTCTCTTTGGAGGAAGGGTTTCCCCGTCTGGACCTCCCTCCCCGGGAGCGATATGTCGTGGGACTCTCCCGCCTAACAAGTGTCCTCGTCACCATCGTCTTCCCAAGAAGACGGATTGTTGAAACCATCAGTTTCGCCGGAGATGCCATCGATGAAGCCACGGAAGCCCTTTTGGGAGCTTTCGTCTACTCCGTCTTTGGACTGCCAGCTGGACAGACGTTCCGCACCAGTCGTCACTACATTCCGGAACCGGATCCTCGTTACCGAATCGCCATCTTATGGGACGCCGCTTGGGCTACACTGTACAACAAGCGGTCCTCCCGTAAGATTATCGGGGACCGGGACATCTTCAATATCTTCCACCGGGATCTACCTGACGACCAGGGACAATGGCTGTCTGCCGCATCCAGCTACCGATGAGGCCAGGTCCGGCGGGATTACCCCCCCGTACGGTTCATGGACCCAGGATCCTCCCCGCCCTCCGCAGCAGGGATAGCTGCGCGCCACATGTACTCATGTGGTTGCCACCCATCCGGGTGGCAGTATCGAAAAATTTATAAAAAAAATAAAATACGTTGCAACTGTTCTTTTCTTTTTAGATTTCCATAGCGGCTCGCCACTCAGGGAGCATTGATTATCTTTTTATGTTGTCAGCCTTTTTCACTTTTCTAGGGTGCTGACACTTCAGTGCCAGTGCCTTTCCATAACCACCTTTGTACACGGTAAGTCCTCAGCCACCCATGTCTCCCCGCTGCGTAATTTGAAAAACCTTCCACCCTTGGCTGGAGTACGAGGACGTACTCCAAGCAAGGTTGGAGGGTATGTAACACCCTGTAAATCGTGATCCCGCCAAAGCCATAGCCTGGGGGGTAAACAACTCTCAACCGTCCCTCCCTCCTCTCTGACTCACCTTTCTGACTCGTGCCCAAGCGGCGGATTGATACATAAAGGACCATGGTCACTTGGACCTGGTTACACCTCGCAGGTGTACACAGGTCCAAGGTATAAAAGGACCATGTTCCTCTTTGTTAAGTAGTTCTTTCCTTTGCCTGTTTTTGAGATAAATTCCAAATCATGGGCCTGAGGATTCACCGTTAGTATTTTACTATTCACCCTTGTATCTGTACTTCTTACAAGGAATGAATAAAAGTGTTGTAACAAGAAGTAGCGTTGTCTTTATGTCTATGTAAATAACTTCTCTTCAGAGGCCGGAGGTTTCATAGGGCAGGAGCTATACGATTCTCAGCAGCTACAACATCTTCTCTGGTCGGAATACCGATGGAGAAGATGTATATCAGCATCAAACGGAAGAGAGAGAGATGGCCGCCACTCTCCTGCATCGATTTCACCCCCATGCAGAAGAGTGACTACAATCTATCTCCATCCAGCTCTCTCTACAGCTCGGATCTTCTCTGTGCAGGTGTCATACTGCTCAGAGAAGAAACGAAAAGTAGAAAATGTCATCTAAAGGTTGGTAATAAAATGTTGGTTGATGTCAAAAGCTCACATCTCCTTAGGGCAAATGGCTTTAGGGCAAGTGTCTGTAAGGCAATAGTGTTTAGGGCAAATTATTTATTTTCATATGTATCTTGAAAAATATTTTTATTTCTGTAATTTTTTTGTAATGTCTTTATTTCTGTAATTTTTTTGTAATATTTTTATTTCTGTAATTTTTTTGTAATATTTTTATTTCTGTAATTTTTTGTAATATTTTTATTTCTGTAATCTTTGTGTTAGCCTAGTTTAGACATATTTGAATAAGCTTTAGTACGTTATTGACAGTATGAATTTGAAATTCTTCTTTTAAAAAAGCTACAGATAAACAAATTTCTAAATTCATTTTAATCATATCATAACTGGCTTGCATTTCATTTAGTTGGTAATTCAAGTGTGTGCAGTAAGCAATGATAACAAGTTTACATACGAGTACATTATTACCGGATATTTAAAAAATCGCATTCATGCAATTCTAAAACTTTCTATTACTATTTAATTCGAATATTATTAAAAATGAACTACAAAAGTAATATAAATGTGATAAGTTATCACCAAATGCTTTGAATTTCATTAAGAGACTACGTTAGAAAATTACTTCGGAAAATCCCCGCAAAGAGTGCTAGCGTTTTTCTATTGCGCCCATAAACCCAATGTTAAAGAAAAAAATGTTAATTTTTAAAATACAGTCGCGTTAACATTTTAATATATTTTTCATATTTAAACTTTTCCAATATTAAGTTTTCAAAGTGCAATGTGCACCTTAAATACTGTTTATGGTGATCGAGTTATAGAATGACAAGAAATTGGTAAGTGCGGTTATAATTTTAAAAACTATTTAAAAATCGTAAATGTGTAACTTCTGTTATACTCCATAGAGTACGCGCTCGTAAGCAAAAAACATCCATTGAAATATGCTCATAAAAATACCTAAAAAATAATTTAAAAAAAACACAATTAAACCACAATGAAGCCAACACATTGGCCCACCTGCTGATTTTTTTCTGGTTTTTTAAAATTATTTTTACGTATTTTTACGAGCATTTTAAAGGATGTTTTTTTTCTTATCAATGGAGTTTAACATAAGAGTTAGAAATTCTTACCAATTTTTTTGTCATTCTATCACTCGATCAGCAGGTATTTAAGGTGCACATTGCACTTTTAAAACTTAATATTGGACAACTTTAAATATGAAAAATAAACATATTGCACCGACTGTGTGTACTTAAAAAATTAACATTTTTGTCTTTTCCCCCGCCTATTCACTATTATAGGCGGAGGCCACGTGTGTTCTATTTTACACCAGATGAAGTTTTGAAAAAGTTCAAAATCTTCACCTCAATGGAAACAGAAACGTAAGAAGTAATATTCATAAATACATGGTATCATTCAATTTAACTGAGGACATACTGGATCATTTTGCACATAAATATGAGCTCTCTTGTACTCTACTGTAAGGTTTCGCGTTTCCCATGGGGGGCAGGGCTACAACATTTTTTATGTAGTTATATTATGATGGTTATTGTCAATTTTAAAAATCCATTACCACATTGTATGAGAGGCTTTGAGGGGGAGGTGTAAGTACAAGTATGTGGATCAGGTGTTTTCATAGTTATTACCGTCAATATTTTTGCTCATACGTAAAAATTTCAGGTTTATTTTTGCATAAAGTCGGCTAAATAATATTATTCAATGCTTCGTAAAATATATATTATTTTGGTCCATGTTGTAATTCCAAAGCTGTTTTTGTTTTGTTTGTTTTTTGTTATGTTTATGTTGCATTTTATTACGTGTAATATGTCTGACAATCGTTTTCTCTAACATTTATCTTTTTTAAACAAGATATCTACTTTTTTTTTAAATAAAAAACATTTATGCCGGCATTATTTTCTTTTTAAAGCTAACGTTTCGTCTCTCTTCAGAAACTTATTAAAATAAATACAGCTTGATGTCTTCTGGATTATGGTGTTTATTTTTATTGTTTTATTCAAATGGTTCGATCTTAATGTATGCCATTTTTTTTAAAAAGAAAAATCTGCCACAGCGTCAAAGCTGAGGGCCAACTTCCCCATCTATTACAATTACAATTAATAATCTGCTAGCAGCCAAATAGGCCTATGGCAGAGAGACATAAAAGTCCACATGCAGCATTAAGCATTGTCAAGCACATATACATGCACATATATAAAAAACGAAATGAATATATAATTGTCAATCCGACAAAACAAAATTATCCCCATTCACCACTTCCTTGGGAAGAGAGTGAGAAAAAAAGACCAATAATATGAATCTGTCCTAATAAAAATCTCCCTAATTTTTCTAGAGTGGTCAGCCCTGCCCATGTACAGTGCTTTATGAATATCACTGGACTGTGGTTTGGGACAATCACAATGTGTAGTTTTTCCAAACAACTATGATATTGGAAATATGATTTGGACATTTTGGTTGGTGTCACTTAAAGAGACCATTACCCCAAGGACTTGTTGTTGTTGAAATATCGTCAAGACTTACCCAATGAGTGCTAAACGAATTTTTAAAATTAAAAATAAGACCTGAAAATCATAAAAAAAAAACTAAAAAATGAAGTGACTTTTATTAGTCACCAAACAACGCCATTTAAAATTTCTAAAAACGAAAGTCCCCTGACCCCCTCAATTTAGTGGCAAATGTTGTCACCCCACATTTCCATAATTCCGTAATCAAATACATGTATTCGCTAGTCATATTAAACTCAATACAACTTTCACATCAACTTGAGAGCCATGTGGTAGGTGGGATAATTCCAATATTAAATCCATAGTACTTTGAAATGAATAGGAAATACATGTATTTGAACAGTGAATTAAAAGTAATAGGACATTAGTAAGTAAGGGACAGTCCTTTAGGACAAATAGTTTTAGGGCCAATATTCCTTTAGGACAAATGGTTTTAGGGCCACTATTCCTTTAGGACAAATGGTTTTAGGACCAATATTCCTTTAGGACAAATGGTTTTAGGGCCAATATTCCTTTAGAACAAATGGTTTTAGGGAAAATGTCCCTTTTAGGGCAAATGTCCCTTTAGGCAAATGGCTTTAGTGTAAATGTCCATAGGGCAAAGTGTCTTTAGGACAAATGTCTATATCCCTTAAATATATGCTGTAACACCCAGTAACTCCTGTTCCCGCCAAAACCATAGCCTGGGGGTAAACAACTCCCACTTATCCCTCCCTCCTCTCTGACTCACTTCTGACGCACATCGAAGTGGCGGAGTGATACACTTAGGACCATGGTCACTTGGACCTGGTTACACCTCGTAGGTGTACACAGGTCCAAGGTATAAAAGGACCGTGTTCCTCTTTGTTTGTTGTCCTTGTCTTTGCTCTCTTTTGTACTACATTTGATCTTTATCCATATCACATCATGGGCATGAGGACGCACCTTTGATATTCAATATTCATCCTTGTAAACTAAATGTTTCCGTATAAGGATGAATAAAAGTGTTTATAATGGAAAACAGCGCTGTCTCTATGTTCGGTAACTAATAACTTCTCTACAGAGGCCGGAGACATCATAAGGCAGGAGACATACGATCCTGAAGAAGCTACACCATCTTCTATCTGTAACAATACACGGGAGAAGATGTACATCAGCATCGACCGAGAGAAGGATGGCCACCATCCTTCTGCATTGATTTCACCCCCATGCAGGAGGATGATCGTAATCCAACTCCATCCAGCTTTTTCTGTAACTCGGATCTTCTTCGTGCGGCCACCGCGCGATCAGGAGAAGAAACAAGTCGCAGAAAACACCATCTATAAGTTGGTAAAATTATAGCGTCGATGTCAAAAGCTCACAATGCTGATAGTGATATAATGACAAAAAATACGAATTTTTTGTCATTATATCATTCGATCAGCATTATATTTTTGAAAACTATTTCAAAATCCAGAATTTCTAACTCTTATATTAAACTCCATTGAGTACGCCCAAATAAAAAAAATCCATTAAAATGCTCGTAAAAATAGTTTTTAAAAACCAGAAAGAAATCAGCACGTGCGCTAATGCGTTGGCTTCACTGTGGTTTAATTGTGGTTTTTAAAATTATTTTTAGGTATTTTACGAGCATTTTAATTTATATCTTTTTGCCTATGAGCGTGTACTCAATGGAGTTTAACACAAGAGTTAGAAATTCGCGATTTTGAAATAGTTTTTAAAATTAGAACCGCACTTACCAATTTTTGTCACTATCTCTCGATCAACATATATTTAAGGTGCACACTTTGAAATTACATACTATTACATACTATAATAATTACTGTACACTGTATGAAACAATCAGAACAGTTCGTATTTGTGTTGTTTCGGCCTGTAAGGCATATTAATATCAGTGCTGTCTGTTTTACAATGTTCAACAATGTAGTTATTATAGGGGGTGATGACGACGGTGCTGCTCCACTACCTGGAGTATGGCCTTTTTAGTCTCTTCATTCTTGGTCAGAGGTCATTGAAAGCTGTTATCATGGCAACTCCTCTCTCCACCCCATCATTAACAAAACAAAACGTAGTAAAAAAAGAATTAAAAAACAGTAGGTGGACAAATGCACACATTGGCAAAAATGCCCAGATTTCCCAATCCAAGTCTAATGTAAATGTTTGATACTCTTGAGCGATACATAAATACTATAATTCCTACCTAAAATTCCACACAGAATGTTTTTAGACCAAAACGAACTAAATTACCAACATGCCTCCTTCATTTTTTTAAAAAAAATGTTTACATGGTAAAATGGACCACCCTAGTGTACAGTACATGTGCCATGAGTTTTGCTAGGTATGAGCACTGTGATTTCTCCAGACAAAAATACTGTGCCGTGAGCAAAAAAAAAAGTTTGGGAAGCATTGGTATAAAGAAAACCTTAGTTCTACTAGCCAAAATAATGAATGATTTACTCCTAGCTGCAGATTATATGTGAACTAGTGGGATAACCCGTCATAAATGACGGTAGCAAAATTCACAGGCAATTGTGCGCATGCGTGTCGTTTTTTCTTTTTTTACTCTTTTCATTTCAATTTCAGTCACCCCTCCCACTTTTTTCTCTCTCTCCCCCTTCTACACTTTCCAAACTTTTCCCCTCACCCCCTCCCACTTTTCTCTCCCCCCTTCTACACTTTCCAAAGGAAGAGTTCAACATATAGTTGACCTTGAGAAAAAAAACGGTTCATTTATTCAAATTTATATAAATTCCGACGTGCTTCAATGGTTTTTGTTACTACACACACACACACACACACACACACACACAGACACAGACCTGGGATATTATATATACAACTAGTGGGGTAACCCGTCATAAATGACGGGAGCCAAATTCACAGGCAATTGTGTCCTGCCTTAGAATTTCTTTTCCTCCGCCCTTTTATGACGTCCGACCAAGTAACAAACCAATTAGAAATTGATGACGTTCATAAAGCAGCTGAGCAAAAGAAATTCTAATGCTGGGCACAATTGCCTGTGATAAACTGTAGTTTAATTTTGCTACTATTATCCCCTCCCCTATTATATTTGAAAGAGGTGTGGTCATGCGCGTCGTTTGTTCCTTTTTTTACTGCTTTCATTTCAATTTCAGCCACCCCCTTCCACTTTTTTTCAACCCTCCACGTTTCTCTCTCTCTCGCTCCCCCCAACTTCTACACTTTCCAACTTTTTCCTCTCGCCAATTTAATATCATGGAGTTCTTGGATGGGGAAAGTGCAACATATAGTTGACCTTGAGAAAAAAAAAAGCTGTTCATTTCTTCATTTATTTAAATTTATATAAATTTCGACGTGCTTCAATGGTTTTGTACAGTTACTCCACACACACACACACAGACCTATATATAATTATATTATATATATAATAGCACATTCAAGCTGCAACTAAACCCCCATATTTTTGCTTCTATCCACAGATTTTTAGCTGCTAACAACGGATTGATTGTTATAAAAAAACAGGGACAGACTATAGTCATTCAAGAGTGACTACATTAGTTGTTCTGCCATGATCCTTAGCTATTAAAAGAATGTGTGTACAGTTTTGATTGATGGCTTTGCTTATTTTTTTTACTATTATTTTTTGTGTGTCCCCCATACCTTTTACACACAATGTTGAATAATTAATTATCTTGATGCTATGTTAGATGGTATATACTTGGGTGGACGTATTAAAACATAACGGTATTAAGAGAGACGCCCAGTAAACATACTCTACATTTTGACTGATAATAATCTAGACAGTTCTATTATGCACATCTGTTTTACAGTAATCATTACACTAATAAAACATTGGGTGCGCGTTTTTATTTACATAAGGCATACATTTCACAAGAATATCTTGCTTCATATAAAACAAAAAGCCTGTAGCATTTTCTTTTAACACACTTACTATATTGTGACGGACCCTTCTCGGCTTGATAGAATCTGCTTATTACCGGTCGAGTTTTCACTTGTCCAGAAAGTGATTCGCTAGGTCACTTATTCTATCTGGACCAGGAGGACTAGGCCAATATATTACTTATTTATTGTCCTCACTAGTCTTAATAAAGACTCACAGTTTTGAGGATCTTTTGTCTTCTCTTACTTCGTTGGACTTACGCCCTAGAAATTACTCTTGAAGATGGTGTTGACTTCTATTCCTTAGTGTTGCAGGTTTGCATCTGACTGTCGTCTGGTTGGATGATGATTAGGTGGAAAGCTGCACTAATGATGAAGAGCACAATCGCAAAAAAAAATTAAAGTTAAAATTAAATTTCACTACTGGTTTTGTAATTAAAATCTGATTTAATTTCCGTATAAAATTATCAATTTACGAACTGGCAAACTTTAGATTACACACATAAAAGAATATCGTACATAAAATGATCTGTTTAAAAAATAAAATAGCTCGTCTATCCTAATTTGGGCATAGATGCGGTCTGTAGGAATTGCTTCAAAAATTGTTTGAAAACATACAAAATACAGTTTCTTATATACCCTGAGAATCCACCAAAATATAGGAAAACGGATTCACAGCGCACTTTTCTTATTGGTCGATTAAGAAGTTTGGGCCCAAATGAACCAATCAACAGATTGGTCCAGCTGTCCAAAAACTGCCATGCTCACAATGTCAAACATATTAGCGACCCGCAGGGACGTACTGGCTGGGGTGGCAAGGTGGCAAATGCCACCTGCGCCGGTCCTTGCAGGCACTGGTGCGTCAAACCTTTACTTTTATACGCTGTCGAGTGGTGCACGTAATGTGTTTAGATACGTATTTCAAAAACTATAACCACCTACATTTTTGTAATTTAAACTAATTGTTAACAGCACATTGAAATATGCAATTCAACTATACTGTATTACTTGAAAATTAAAAAGGTTATAAGCTAAACAACCCAACAGGAGTCTAAGAAAATTGTGAAGGCGTCGGGATGTTCTTGAAACTGCGAGGCAACCAAAAAAACCTCTCAAACTTGAAGGCCATTGGGAACCTCTCAAAGCATATGGAAAGCATATGGAAATCGTGAAGCCCTCGGTAACTTCTCAAAATTGGATGCACCTCGAGAGCCTCTTTTGTAACTGTGAAATGTAAATTTACATTTACCAAAATTTAAAAACTACTTCGATTCCATACGTGTTTACACATATAGTTGTATAGTACTACAGTTTATTGAAAAAAATGTTGCTGATTTACTAAAAAATACATATTGGAAGGGAGACAAAGCGTCGATGCGGACGCCATACTGTGCCCAGCCATGCCTCTCCCAATAGGTTACCATAAATTTCTATGTATGAGAGTTGTAGTGTTGCAGATGTTCTCTACCAAGAGGAGTCACTAGGGGGTATTTAATGGCCAGGCCAGCCATTAATCTGGGTAGTCTGTGGAGGGTCTATACAGGAGTAGGCCGGGGGTTGTCCTCCAGCCACGTGTCCTTTGATTATATTTAGTCTTTTGTATAATGTGTTCCCTGTGGTCCGAGTTGGGCCTGCAGTTTTCTCAGTGGCGTAGCTAGGCACCCGCAAGACCCGCAACTGCGGGGGGGGGGGGCGCAGGAGGTGTGGGGGCGCAAAAAACGAAATGAAAGTTACGTATTTTCAAAAAAATAATTGAATAAATTAAGCGAGTGATTCAGAATCGCTCGCTTAATTTATTTAGTTAATTTCAAAAATAAATCGACTTTCATTTAATATGTACTTTTAAAAACTACATAGTTGCACCAGTAAATCTTCATAGAGATCAATGGACACGGAGGAACAACGGTAGAAACATTCGAAAAAATTGTAGGAACAGTCAAAACAATGGACAAATTTGTTTTAATAATTTTTTAAAAATGGGAGGGCTGCGCCTCAGACCCCTGCAACATGATTAATTTCCTAACCTTTCCTAACCTTTCCTAACCTTCCGACTGGAACTACTGTTGTTCAGTCTTGTTCCGCCGTTCATCAAAACAGTACCCCCCACCTAGTATGGGGCTATGTGGAGAGTTAGCTAAGGGGCGCAAAGTTTTAAGTGGCGGAGGGCGCAACGAAGTCATAGCTACGCCACTGAGTTTTGTACATGTTTTATTGCATGAGTTGTTCTGTTTGTCTGGTTGTAGGGTAATAGGAAGTTACTTTGCAGAGTTTGGTTTTGATAGAGGCAGTTCATTTCATTATATAAACTAGTGGGGTAACACCCGTCATAAATGACGGGAGCAAAATTCACAGGCAGTTGTGCCTAGCATTAGAATTTATTTTCCTCCGCCCTTTTATGACGTCAGACCAAGTTCACAAACCAATTAGAAATTGATGACGTTCATAAAAGGGCTGAGCAAAAGAAATTCTAATGCTGGGCACAATTGCCTGTGATAAACTGTAGTTTAGTTTTGCTACTATTATTCCCTCCCCTTTTTATATTTGAAAGAGAAAATGATTTTTCATTTTCTCCAGTGTGCGCATGCGCGTCG